>CAJNDT010000551.1:12500-184459 GCA_905221615.1 Symbiodinium sp. CCMP2592
CAGATCACATGGTCCTTCAGCAAGTCTCTCTCGGCAGGGTTGGTGCTCTCTCTGTTTGTTTTGCTTGGGAAGTGTGGTCACAATCGTGTTTGGCCAGTCGATTGCAAGGCCACAATCTGTCCTACGACAACATCAGCAAGCCATTCCCCTCTACCTCGGCTTTTCATCACTGCCATCATTCGCTGAACTACATGGCCGGGCTGATGCTTGCAGATTCGCTTCTTGCCAGGAACGCACAGACTCAGAGCAGCAGCAGACAGACAGACAGACAGACAGAGGCACAGGAGGGGGAGCCAGTGTGTTTGTGTGTGTGTTTGAGTCTGTGTGTCAGGGAGAGAGCGGGTGAGATAGTGGGCGAGTGAGTGAGTGAGTGTGTGAGCGACCGAGGGAGGAGGGAGCGAGCGAGCGATCTAGCGAGTGAGTGAGTGACAGTGAGTGACGACAAATACAAAAAGAGAGATTGAAAGAAGCGCCGGCACAATTTGAAGACAACAGTTTCTCAATAACAGCTGATATCGTCAAGGATGGAGCGAGATCCGATCGAGGAAATGCAATTCTTCTGGATGCCAGAGGTGATCTTTGCAAAGATGCTTTTTCGATTCGAGGGAACCTTTTTTCTGTCCTGCGGTCGAACACCGGGGATCCTGAACGCAGCTCGGCTTTTGAATTGTGATCCTCCAACCGCCTTAAACCGTGAACGCATGGGGTGTTTGTGTGCCCTTGACCCAAGTTTTGAAGCAGGGTGATATTCTGAGGCCCTGAAGCTGAAGGAGCTGCCGTTTTCCTTCAAAGGCCCCTTGCCTGCGAGGGAAGTGGATGAGACCAACATCCCGCTGGACGCCGCTGTGATGGCTGATCCCCTATCCATGAATCAGAGCACCCATGCATTGACTTTGGATGTTGGGAGGCGGGGTTCCGCTACAAGTTAAAAGCTTCGTTATTTCATGCGAGGTCTAATCCCTTGCAAACCTGGTTGCAGGAATTTCGTGCAGAAGCTGCTCTTGAGGCCTGATGAGGCAGCTCACGGATTCCGAAGTGTTGATTGCCAAGGGTATTGCATGTCGTTTCGTTGCTTCTAGCTAGCGAGTCAGCTAGTAGCGGGTCTTGCAGGTGCGATTCTTTGATTACAGCATTCACCTGGCTGAGCCTTCGTTGTCCGACAAGTGTGGTACCAGCCTCATCCTGCGACGGGGCATGAAAGATTTGTCATTGATGGGCTGGTTGGTGACAAGCGGAGACATCCTGAAGCTGACCGTCAAGAACTTGATGGACTTCATGGATTCACGGGGGACCCGCATGCCGAAGAACACCACGAAGGCACAACGCATCCGAAAGATTCTCTCGATGGACGACATTCAGCAAGAATGCGGTGAAAATGTGCTCAATGCGATCCTGAAGAAGCTGGAGCAGCAGGAAGAGAAGAGAAGAAAGAAAGACGAAACAGGAGCCGAGCCAGCCAAGGAGGAGGCACACAATTCATTCAATGTTCGCTTCAGGTTTTTGCTCCTCAAAGGACATTTTGGGAAAGTAACAGCCCTGATCAGGGAGAGATCCATTGGGAAGAGCTCGAAGAAGATGCTGCTACGGCTGCCTGCCGGCAGTTGCTTGGGCAGCAGGATGAAGAGGAGCAGGATGCTCCTGATGAAGATGATGAGGCTTCTAAGTTGCATTTGTGATCCTCTCTTTCTTGCACCACCCCCGTATCTTCCAACAAGATTTCGCTGCATCTCAGGTGACCGGAGAAACCCCGGCCAATGGGGCTTCGAGGGATGAAAGAGGGGCGCCCCCTGATGCCCGAGCTTCCAGGGCCCTACTCTCCAACACGTGTGCCCTTCCGCCAGAGCTTGTGGAGAAGCTGCCTTTACCCGATGGAACAATGATGCATATGGTCATCCACAAGGATCGCACGCTACCTCACTTCCAGGGCAAGCTGTGCAATGGGGCGATTTTTGAGGGCAAGACTCTTGTCTGCTGCTAGTGAGAGTGAGCGAGACAGAGAGAGACCGAGACAGAGAGCGAGCGAGATTCAGCGGGAGTTATGATGAAAACACAATCCAAGGAATTCCTGTGCAGCCTCCTACAATCCCGAGCTACCTCCTCACGGATATGACTCTCGAAAAAAGACGCTGAAGGGCATTGCACCTCAGAAGAGGAATCGCGATCAGGCCTATTGGATCGTGTACAGTTGGCTGACAAATGCCACGACCAGCCAACGGGGGCGGGCCAGTAAGCGCAAGCGAACTGGCTGATGTTTCGTGTTCAGTGATTCGAGAACTCACATACTGGATAAAATAGATGTTTCATTAGATAAATAGTTGCGGGCGAACCTGCAGCAGCACGAAACATCGTCGGGGACCGTGGGGCATTCGGGGAGAAGAAAAAGCTGAGCGAGCACCCAAACCCGTTAGAAACACCCACTTTGAGCGGGCATGCGTATCGCAATCTCTGAATAACCCCTGAATCCTAAACTCAAACCCCTTAACCCTAAACCCTAAATCCTGAAAGTAACCCAGAACCCTCAACCCTGAACCCCACACCGTCCCTTTCTGTAGCCCTACCCCTAAACCCTAAACCCATTGTCTTCTTAGGGATCCGTTTTTATGCAGATAAAACCCAGGAGAATATGACTATGTTTGTACTATGGTCCTCAGGGCGGTATAGAAACCCTTGTATTATGGTTCCAAGGGCATAGGTTTTTTTAAAAAACCCTATCTTTAAACAACAAATCCTATAGAAACCCTATTTGCATCCTTGAAGATGGCCCAGGCTCCTGCACGCCCTCGGCGCCATCGGTGGCCTCGGGGAGTCGCGTCCGCGGGCATCCGCTGACCCAAGAGGCTTCGGGTTCAGGGATTCAGGGTTTAGGGTTTAGGAGTTTAGGGATTTAGGGTTTAGGGATTTAGGGTTTAGGGGTTTAGGGTTTAGGGGTTGATGGTGAGGGAGGGATTTGTTGGGGTTTAGGGGTTTAGGGTTTAGGGGTTGATGGTGGGGGAGGGATTTGTTGGGGTTTAGGGGTTCGCGTTTAGGCTTCCCGTGGCTTCCAGATGTATGTTTGTGCTGAAGGTTTGAGGCCTATGGAATTTCAGCATCATAGCCTAGGGTCTAAGGGTCTAGGGTTTAGAGTTCAGGATTTGTGTAGGGATCATAGCCTCTAAGGTGTAAGGTTTCTGCAAGAGTCGGGCTTTAGGTTCGTCAGTGTCTCGAAGAAGGGGCTACGACTTGGAGTAGGCCCTTATTCCCTTTTTTGGGGGTTTAGGTTCCCTTATAAGCCCCTTTAAACCAAAAAGGGCACCCTTTTTATTCCTAGGCTACTCTTGGGTCTAGGGGGTGTTCGCATGCTGACCTGAAAGACCTCACCTTCGACCCCCACTTTTGCGGTCAAACGATTTGGGGATCCTGTGTCCTGGGGGTGTCCCGGGGCGTCCCGAGGGGGGCCTGGGAATCCGGTCCTGGGCGTCCCGGGGGGGGGCCCGAGACAATTGTCCCGGCAAATTTGCGACTCCCCGAGACAACCCGGGACAACGTCCCGCGGGGGCCCTGGGACAACTGTCCCGGGGGGGCCCTGGGACAACTGTCCCGGGGGGGGCCCGGGACAAGGTTTGTGGCTTGGTCTGGCGGTGGCCCAAAAGCAGGCCAAGCAGGGCAGGCAGAGGCAGTGGGAGGGGCAGGGCAAAACAGGGCAGAGCAGGGCAGGGAGAGCAGGAGGGCAGGGCAGCCAGGGCAGGGAAGGACAGGGCAGGGCAGGGCAGGCAGGTAGGGCCCAGGTCCGGGCCAGGCCCAGGGCCAGCGCCAGGGCGAGAAGGCCAGGGCCCAGGGCAGGGCCAGGGCAGGGTAGGCAGCCAGGCCAGGGAGGGCAGGGCAGAACAGGGGGCAGGGCAAGGCAGCAAGCAGGGACACAGGGGCCCAAGGTTGGAGGTTTAGGGTCATATGTTCTGATTGGCTAGCATGCCTGTCGCATGCGCCAGCACCTGAGCCGGTGCTGGGGCTCCTCCGCTGCGCCTGTCGCGCCAGCTCCGGAGCCAGCCTCACTGACGCTTCGGCACGCTCGCTGCTGCTATTCGCAGCGCCCGCAGCTCGCTTCAGTTTAGGGATTTAGGGTTCAGGGATTAAGGGTTTTGGGGTTTGGGGTTTAGGAGTTTAGGGATTTAGGGTTCAGGGATTAAGGGTTTGGGGGTTTGGGGTTTAGGAGTTTAGGGATTTAGGGGTTCAGGGATTAAGGGTTTTGGGGTTTGGGGTGTAGGAGTTTAGGGATGTAGGGTTCAGGGATTTAGGGTTCAGGGATTAAGGGTTTTGGGGTTTAGGAGTTTAGGGATTTAGGGTTCAGGGATTAAGGGTTTTGGGGTTTAGGAGTTTAGGGATTTAGGGTTCAGGGATTAAGGGTTTTGGGGTTTGGGGTTTAGGAGTTTAGGGATTTAGGGTTCAGGGATTAAGGGTTTGGGGGTTTGGGGTTTAGGAGTTTAGGGATTTAGGGGTTCAGGGATTAAGGGTTTTGGGGTTTGGGGTGTAGGAGTTTAGGGATGTAGGGTTCAGGGATTAAGGGGTTTGGGGTTTGGGGTTTAGGAGTTTAGGGATTTAGGGTTCAGGGATTAAGGGTTTTGGGGTTTAGGAGTTTAGGGATTTAGGGTTCAGGGATTAAGGGTTTTGGGGTTTGGGGTTTAGGAGTTTAGGGATTTAGGGGTTCAGGGATTAAGGGTTTTGGGGTTTGGGGTTTAGAAGTTTAGGGATTTAGGGGTTCAGGGATTAAGGGTTTTGGTGTTTGGGGTGTAGGGTTGAACTCCGGTGTTTGAAGCCTGAGCGCCGGGTTGATCAGCTTTGGACGAGCACACTTGGGCGCGGAGTTGCTAATGCCCAGGGACCTTATATGGGAGTTTCCGAGATTAGGGGACCCTTATACAGCACCGTAGAGAGTAGGATCCTGATTATAAGGACCCTAAAATGAGGTACCCCTAAACTTCGGAAACTCCCAAACCATGGGTGTCACTACTGTTGATGGACTAAGGACCTTAAACTATGGGAATTAGGGTATATTCCTTATACAGGGTCCCTAAACCCTAAACCCTAAATCCTAAACCCTAAACCCTAAACCCTAAATCCTAAACCCTAAACCCTAAACACCTTTTCAGCAGTATGTCAACCCTAAGCCCTCAGCTCTCAACTCTCGGCCCTCCCAGGTCCCAGGCCTCCTAGACCCTGCTAAGCTGGAGTATTTTCGGGTATAGGGTTTAGGGTTTAGGGTTATTCTACTTAATCAAAGACTTCATGCAATATGTGTATATATATATATAAGTGTAATATATACCAGGAGAATCCCCTGGTCGCTGAAAACCCTGCCATGACACCGGGTTTAGGTAGACCCCAAACTATGTAGTTTGGGCGGCCATGCGGCTGGGATCTTTTGGCGCAGGTCATCAGCTTTTCGACAAACGTCCGGCACCTGTCCGTGCTGAAGTTTAGAACCTAGTATCGGTCTCCCACCCTGAGTTTTAACAGCAAGTAGGTTCCAGGATCCGGTTGCGATTTGGCTTTCATCATTTCATGTTCAGGGTGGGGTGGAGCAGTCTGGTTTGTCGCAAAGGTGATGCTGTTTTGCCAAGGTTTTGCTTTTCCATTCTCCATTGTATGCACTGCAGATGTTGCAAGAATTAGTCCCTAAACCCTGAAGCCTCAAAAATCCTTAAACCAAAAGCCTATGACATAGGTCATCATAGCTCCGTGAGAAGTCCTTCTTATTGCTGGAGCTCGTTGCATGGCTTTTTTTGCTGAGGACACTGCTCCTAAGCTGCCAACAATATAGGGGCCTCAAAAATTACCTATACTAGTTTGGCCGATTCCTTACTATAATGATAGTATAATGGGCCCCAAAAGCCCTTTTATATTGATAAAGGCCCCTATATTAGGTGCACAGCACGATGCCTTGAACGTATTGGTGGGTTGAAGACCTTACGCGGCCATAACAAAGAACACAGCAAGGCAAGACGGAAAGATCCTTACTACAAGGACCCCAAAATCCTGGGTTTGGAGTACCATACTTGAATACTTTTTTGGTACCTGTTCCTTAAAGGAACCATTATGAAATAAAAGTCTATACTTTTTTCTCCCTGGTTACTTCAAAGTCCAGAAATAAGGTACCCCTAATTTTCGGAAACTCCCAAATCGCCGAGATCCAGATGCCCGCCCGCAATCAAAGACAACAAGTACACCCCTATCCTAGTTTTGAAAACAGATCCCATCAGGTCCTGCGCGGAAACCTTACCCAGGAGGTCGACCCGCATCCTTGTTCGCTTAAGTGTTTAAAGGGTCTTGGTTGCAAAGGATTTTTCGAGGGCTCCGGTCCCTATAGAATTTAGTGTTTGAGGGTGTTTTGGTATTGAGGTCTTTGTTTAGGTTTCAGGAGTTGGATGCTTGGAGGTCAATGAGTTTGCATTGGATGTTTCAGCTTAATGGTTCATGACACACCTCTTCTGGTAGAGTCCCTAGACTAGGTATCAACTTGGGATTATGTTATTATTTCACTTGTTCTTTAATACAGAGCCCTGATTTGTCAGTGACTAGGGAGGCTGTTGAAAGTTGAAAGCCGCATCTAGTAGAACATTACAGATCATGGCAGGCACTAAGATCTTCCGATGCAGAGCGTAGTGCTTGTCTCTTAGATCTCAGACCGTGTAGGCACTAAGCTTTTCTGGACTTCATGTCATGCTTGACATGGGGATGTTAGAAAGCTGTCGCCCTACCCGATGATACCGAACTGACGTGTGCATGGAGAGTACGTTGGATAGGAGAATTTGTAGGACCAGGTTTTGGCCCGCGATAGCGACAAAACTGGGCGAACATATTCGGAAACGGGGAGAAGCAAGACCTGCGACCGATACACGACCGATCACTTCAGACGAAACAGTAACCCCACACCCGAACCTCGCCCCCGGACCCTAAACCCACGTCTTTGATCCCTGAAGCCTAAACTCTAAACACCAACCTCGAACCCTAAACCCCTAACCCTAAGAGGATTCGGAAGTTTGATGAAGCTAGGTAGGATTAGGATCCCCTGCATAAAGACTCTTATTTAGGATTACCCCACCTACCTTCATCCTAAACCCTAAAGCCTGGGCTTCACAAAAAAGGGCCTGCCCTTGGACCCCTGCGTGTCCAGGAGTTCAACAAGAAGCTGACCCACTTGCAAATACAGGGATTCCGGGCTGCAGCGAGCGTTTAGGGGTTAAGAGTTTAGTGGTTGATCTGAACCCGCAAAGACCTTTTTTATTTGTCAAATGACTTCCCTAAATATGTCCCTAGATCGGCAGGTCTGTTTGCTGGTTTTGGCTGTTGGGTTCGGGGTTCCGGGTTCGGGAGAGAGGGGATCAGAAGTATGAGGTCTTTGGATGTAGGGGTTAGGGTTTAGGAGTTCGGGTTTAGGGTTTAGCGGTTTAGAGAAAATTACATGCTTCACGCGAGGTGTTTGCTTCAACAGAGGGCTGTACTCCAATATCCCATAATTAAGGAATATACCTTAAATCATATCAGGGATCCTACCATAATATAAGGTATATTCCTTAATTAAGGTTACGGGATATTGGAGTCTCTGGGTAGTTTGCCAGGCCCTACCTGTGACCCCAAACCCCATAGAATTCAGAGGCTTCGTGCTCAGCAAACTTGCGCTGCAGAGAGACAGGGACTTGGAGGTTCATGGGTAGTTATAAGTGGGATTATAAGCAGGGCAACTATATATATGACTCATATTAGGGGGGTACAATTAACCCCACATATAACTGCGCATGAACCTCCAAGTACCAAATTCGACGACCCACAAGCATCACAAAAGGAGGGACAACCAGGGGAAGCTTTCTGCCTGCAGCCGCTCTGGACCTTAAAGCAGCTCCTAAACTGTCAGCAAATCCTTAGAGCCTTAGATGTTTTGACAGAACCCTCGGACAGCACTTGCCCCGCGCCGGACGCTAAACCATGCTAAGCCCATATAAACCCTCAACCCTCCATTGCAGTTCCTTTTTGGTGTAACATTTTAGGATCTTGAATACATAGAACTGATTAAACCATAAAAAAGACATTTCAGTGGAGACTACAACCCCAAAACCCCTAAACCCTAAGCCCCCAACCGTTAAAACCTATACCCGTAAACGCCCGAAGACTTAAAGTACGAAAGCCATCAATCGGTGACCCTAAACCCTAAACCCCGTAAACCCATAACCCCTGAACCCCTACACCCTAATGTCCCTAAACCCTAAACCCCTAAACCCTAATGCCCCTAAACCCTAAAACTAAAGCCCTAAAAGCCTAAGCCTAACCCCCGTAAACCTCTAAACTGTAAAGTACGAAAGCCTTAACCCCCGAAACCCCCTAAATTATACCAAACCCTACTGTCCCTAAACCTTAAACCCCCTAAACCCTTAAACCCTAAACCAAGCCTGAAGTCGGCGCCGAGATAAGCGGATCGGACCCGACCTGGAGGGCCTCCGGCTGGTTCCGGGCGTCTACGTGCTGTGCTCCCGCGGATTTCTACCGGGGTCTTTGGGGGATCAGGGTTTTGTCTAGGGCTTGGGGCTCTTGGTATGTGAAGCATGTATGTACGTATGTATGTATGTATGTATATATGTATACATACATATATACATATATATGTACATATATATGCATAGGCACATACATACATACATACATACCTAAATGCATACCTACTTATGTACGTAAATATGTATGTATGTACGTATGTACGCAAGTATCGTTGTATGCATGCATGTATGCATGTGTAATGTTACATTTCAAAATATTGTATGTATACGCATATGTATATGTGGAACTGCCGGGGCTATTACATGTTGTTACGTTCGTGACCCGTGCTCCACTGTCCAAGGGCTTTCCTGGATCAGGGTTTTAGGTTCGTGTCAAGGGTTCAGGTCTTAGGGCTTAGATTTCGGGCTTCAAGTCTTACTTGGACCCTAGAAAACCTACCTTTTTAAGGGTCTATATAAGCAAAGCATAATTTGCAAGAACAGACATGTAGGTTTCTTGGGGTCCACCCTGGCTCTGAGTAGACCCCGCGGTTCGGGAGCTCGGGTCAAAGTTGGGGGCTTGGCAATTCGGTTCCGAACATAGGTCTTTAGAGTCGTTGAGGTTTCGGACCTCAGGCCTGTTCCAGGCTCAAAGTCTAGGTGCTTCAGGGCTTTGGAGCTTAAGCCAGGAGGGTTTGGAGGTAAGGGTTGCAGGTTGGATTTGCGAAGTTTGGCGGTAGGGTTTCGAGCAAAGCCCCGAAGCCAACAGCGAAGGGCTTTGAGTGCGGCTGCTTGGCTTTGTATACTCAAACATCTTTGCGATGGATACAGAGCGCCAGAAAGAGAGAGAGAGATAGAGAGACAGAGAGAATGTGTGTGCGTGCGAGAGAGAGAGAGAGAGAGAGAGAGAGAGAGAGAGAGAAACCTCTGCGAGTGTTCCTGCAACTGTCATTTGCAAATGCTTCTACATTGACATGGGATTGGGCTAAGCCTAGAACCCCAATATGCCACCTAGTGGCTACACGTCTTCACCTCGGAACGTGGGAAGATATTCAAAGAACGAGTCAATCAGAGGGAGGATTGCATTTGTGTGTTTGTTTTTGTTTGTGGGAGGCAGAGCTTTTGGGTAACCTAATCCCGAAGACAGTACATGCAGGTACGCATACGACAATGTGATCTCCAGCCTTGCTGGAATTGAGAATCTCAGGCAGGGGTGGGAGGGGGTCTGCTTGAAGCCGAAGATAGCTAGAGGAGGGCTGGTTTAGAGGGTTTCAATTTTGGGGCCAACTCCCTTCATGTGGGTACCTCGCCAATTCCGCAGATTAGTCTTGGCTTTTCTGACTTGCACAGTCCCGGCGAACAGGCCGACTATCTCCAGTTGCATCCCCACTGGCCGCCATGTTCCCCTTAAACTCCAGAGCGCGTCCATGCCTTTACAGAGCACGGAATTGGAGAAGCCAGTCGCAAACAGCGTATGAAGCGTGCTGTTAACAGGGGCATCCTGCTTGTACCGAGCACGTAAAGTTCGGTTTGCTTCTTCATGCCATGTCGGTTACCTGCGTTTTCATTATCATCACTGTCACCAAAATCGTCTTCACTCTAACCTTGTCGAAACCCTACAGTCTACACCCGAACCTTAAGCCCGACACTTTGAAGCCCTACTACGGGGAAGTCCAGGAAGTTGGCACATGGTGTCCTAACCGTCCTAACCCGTGTTCCGACTTTTGAGGGTGCCCTGTAAGGGTATGTGGATACTGGTGTTCCAAACTTCTGGGTTCTAGTGAAACCCCTAGAGCCGGGTGCTTACGGAAAGCCCAACAGCTCTCCCTTAAACCCTAAATCATCCTAGACCCCTACAAACCCTAAAACCCTAATTAAACCCTAAACCCCCCCCCCCCCCCCCAACCCTTCAAGCATGACCTGAACCCTGAAAAACCTATCTTATTCAGGACTCATAAGGAAAGCCCTAAAAAGGGTAGGTTCTTCAGGGTTAAGGTAGACCCTAACCCCCCCCCCCAACCCTTCAAGCACTAAACCCGCAACGGGGATCTGCAGAGGCGGCTCCAGCAGTTGTTCCTGCAGAACAACCGCATCGCCAGTATGGCTGGACTGGAGGCCGCTCTCGCGCTCAGGGTTTACCTAGAGTGAGTCTCCATTGTAGTTCCTTTTCTGGTTATATATTAGGGTCCTCTAACAGAGACTTTGGTTAACCCAAAAAAGGAACTACGAGGGTTGTAGGGCTCAGGGTTCAAGGTTTATTATATGTTATGAAGCTTGTTCAAGGTGTTCAGTCGTTTTTCTGAATGACAGGCCCGAGCTGAGTTTCAAGCAGAGTGAAATTGGGGGGGTATTGTAAGTGTCCGAAGCCTCATCCTCCAGGGGAATAGACGCTAACCCGAACTCCACACACTATCTCCTGAACCGCTGTAGACCTCGTGGAGGTGTCGCGGGTTTTCGGGGTTTGGGGCTTACATCTGTGAGACTGTATAATAACCCCGCACCGTTAAGTTTAGTCTTGACATGTCCGTGTTCGGTTTTGATGGTTTTCCGTGGAGACGATAAGAAGAAAACAACACGATAGCAAAACGATAACGCATTTTTCGTGGTGAAACGATAAGAAGAACATCAAACGATGACAACACTCAGGGATAAGGATTCTGATACTGGGTTATTATACACTCCCATCTGGGTTTAGGGATTAGGGTTACGTCGCGGTTAGGGCCGGCGGCTTAGGGTTCAGGGGCTCAGGCTCAAGGTGTAGGGGTTCAGGGTTCAAGGTTTACCGGGTTTTGAAATTTACGATCGCAGGCTTAGGGGTTGAAGGATGTTGAAGGTTGTGGATTGTCTGGCAAAAATGTGAGGTCCTGGGTCTACTCTTCCCTTGTCTCTTTCCTCTGGGTTGTGCATAATTACTGTGTTTAGGGCTGTCGGCTGTAAGGGTGCGCAGGCTGTTTTTTTCAATATCGTTGGAGTGCGGGATTTGTTTGCATTGCTGCTGGGTCTAGAGTTCACGGTGTGGTTGAAGTCTGCGCAAGGTTAGGGTTTAGAGCTTAGGGTTCAAATCTAGCCCTCCCTGAGAGCTTGGAGGCCTTGAGGGATAGATAAATAGTTCAGTCTGCAGAGGAGAGCCGGCTGGGTAGAGGGTTTAGGGTTGATGCTCTCGGTGACCGAGTCTTCCGTCTCGAACCCAGCAGTCAGTCTTTCTCCCCCTCAAACTTGCTATAGACTCCTGTAATGAGAGCCTGCTTTCGAGGTCGCCCAAACCTGTGCATCCCACCGCTCATGAATCAGAGGTTCCGACATAGCCATGGCAGGCACGTGCCTCCAAGGTAATTCAGTTCGCCAGCAAGCCCCAAACCCTGAAACTTGAAACCTAAACCAAGCCCCGAGCCCTAAACCCTAAAGCTTGCCGTGAGCCCTAAACCCTAAAAAGTCCCATATCCCTAAACCCTACATAACCCCAAATCCCAAAATCCCTAAACCCTTAAACCCTACATCCCAAACCCCAACGATTGACTTCGCGTGCTTTTGCTCGAGAAAGCAGTAGATCGACAGCTCCGTGGCTGAGTGAAAAGGGAAGGAAAGCGTGGCAGCTGCCGGGGCGAGGCCGGGGCCTCTGATTCTTCCATCAATGTTACGTTCATACGCATGTACATGTGTATATGCATACATACATGCATGCATGCATGCATGCATGCATATATATATATATATATATGTATATATACACACACACGTATATTTATGCATGCATGCGTGTATGTATGTATGTATGTATGTATGTATGCATGTATGTGTGTATGTTTGTACGTCTGTTTGTTTGTCTGCATGTATGCATGCTAACATGTTTATCTGTTTTCTTTATGCGTATATACTTGTATTATAAGGCTACATTACTAACGACAAGGTTTCTGACTATGCAGCTACAATGAGATATACGCATGAGGGCATTGTATGGTTATCAACTCTCAAGTTACTAGTTATAAGTTTAGTAGGGTTTAGGCTTAGGGTTTTTTCGATAGGGCACTTAGGTTTTTGAAAAAGCTGTTCAACATCCTCTATGGGCATTGTATGGTTATCAACTCTCAAGTTACTAGTTATAAGTTTAGTAGGGTTTAGGCTTAGGGTTTTTTCGATAGGGCACTTAGGTTTTTGAAAAAGCTGTTCAACATCCTCTATAGTTGCAGATGACAGCCCTTACTCCGACCTCAGAGCGCATTGAAGCTAATGTGGGAACCTGATTAAGAAACCCTGGGCCTATAGCCCCAAAATAGTTGGCTTCATATAAGGAACCCTAATAAAGGCCCAAGGTTTCTTAATCAGGTTCCGACATTACCGTTGAAGTTGTGAAATCTGGCATCCGCCCGAGTCTGCTGCTCGTATTATATAGCTCTGCAAGTTTCACTCTAACTCGGAAGCCTGTGAAACTAGAGTCAGAGGACTGGGGCATAGAGGTTCTACCCCTAGGCCCCCTTCATTTTTGTTTCTGGATACCCTATTCTATGGTTGGGATCCTATTCTAAGAACCTGAAGCTTTTCACAATACAATACTATATTCTAGGGTCGAGGTAGAATCTAACCCTGAGGCTTAGAGGGTCCACATACACTACCACTACGAAACTATGCCAGCCCCAAAAGACCATTCTCATCATGGCTTGGAGGTCCTACCTATAGTCTCCATTGTGGTTCCTTTTTTTGGTTTAAGCAAATATATAATTAGGATCCTGTAAGGTAACCCCAGAAAGGAACTACAATGGAGACTACAGGTAATTCCAGAAAAGTGGTAGAATACCGGGCCTCCACAACTAGACTGGGGCTTGGGGATTTATTATGATATAGTCACAGTAAGCAAACCTGACGAAGAACATTCGGTACTTGTTCAGGCATTCATATTATATGGACCTTCTTGGTAAGTTGCCCTGCGACCTCGCGCGCTGCCGTGAGCCTTTAGGCTTCGGTCCCTTGGGGTAATGTCCCAAGCAGCTGATCCTGTCCCCTGTGAAGCCATGCGTGTGCCCGAAGAGCCGTCCTCTGAAGAGGAGACTTGGAGATGAAAAAAAAGAGGGTCCCATGTACCTATGGGAGTTTCCGAAAATTAGGGGTACCTTCTTTTGGGGTCCTTATAATCAGGATCCTATTATTTAGGGTGCTATATTAGGGATGTACATATGGGTGGTAGTCAAAATTAAGGTCCCTTTTCGGGTCCCTATTATAATACGGCACCTAAGATTTAGGGTACCCAAAAAGGGAACTTAAGTTTGACAACTACCCATATATATATATATATATATATATATATATACCAGGCATCGATTTGGGATAACCTTTTTTTGCGGTTTCCCTTATTGATTGATATATTGTTGAAATCGACACCTAGTATAGGATAGCATATACATTCGCCCGAAAGCACCTCGTAGGACATCGTTAAGGCCTATGTATAGAGCATACAGTTACATGGACCCTTTGGGCGAGATTTTCACACAGAGGTTTGTTAAGGGTTTTAGAAGGCTCTTATGAGATTCAGGCTCGAGAGCCTAGGGTAGGGATTCACGAAGCAATCAAAATCTAGTTGTTGCTTTGCAAGGCAGGCTTCACAAGGAAGTACCTGTGGAAGGCAGCTGAGGGTTTAGTAAGGTTCTGGGGTTTAGGGATCAAGGTTGGGGGCTCGAGGCTCGTTTATGGCTTTTGTCGTATAGACCCTGAACAGTGAGATCCCGAATGAATGGACACACCAGACGGAAGCCCAACTATTGAGAACATCGCAGACTCAGGAATGGAGTGAGGAGGAGAGTGGGACGGTTCAGCCGTGGGACTCGAATGACGAGCTTGACTTTACTCCCGGCATGCCATGGTGGCAGGCGACATTCAGCCTGGTTGTTGTGGCCACTCGCATGTTGGTCCGGAGCTGTTTTGCGCTGCTTTAGTCGAGCTGCGTTTAAATGGTAAGATGACAACTAGCGGCTAACCAGCGAGCTTCATGATATAACAAAATCACCGGCAAAGCCCAAGCAAGGTTATTGGCGTGGGAGTTATGGCGTTACCACAGTTGCCCATGAAGGGCGGCTGGTGCATGTCTCCCGGTCTACGTGGGCTATGTCTTTTCTTGCAGCGGTGGTATGTTTGTGCAAGTGTGCAAATTAAATGGTCTGCCGTAATAATTACAAAGGTCTGCCTAATACGTGGTAGCCTTCCCTCATAAACCCTTCCCCCTATTTCAATAGCCCCCCCTGATAATAAAACCTCCGGCCCCCGGAATTTTGCGATTTCGTGCCCGCAATTGAAAGTTGAGCAGAAACATCAGGAGGAGCTAGGATTGCATGAGTTTTAATAGAGCCAAGACTACAGTAGTAGTAAATCGAAAGGACCAGGGCTTGAGGGTTTAGGGGTCTTGGGCTTAAGGTTTAGGGCTTAGGGTTGTAGGGTTTAGGGCGTTAGGTAGCCAAAAAGCCGAAAGCACCAGGACTTTAGGGTTTAGGGAATCAAATGTTCCGGCGTAAGGTTTAGGGTTGCGTGACTGCTGGTCGTTGAGTCTTCATTTAGTTGATTAATTACCTCCTTCCCGACCCATACCCTGATGCCCGCGTTTATGGCATGTCAAATCTCAGGTCAATCTTGTCAATGCTTGCATGCTACATGGCCATCACGGAATCCGGCATTGCGATGTGGAAGGGCGTCATGGCTGGCAATCACGCCGACGCTAAGGATCTTGCTTCCAAGGCCATCGTTTCATATGAAGATTTTGGGAAAGCTGCCTTTGGCAAGACAGGCGCCTCGGGTGCAGGAATCTTGTTGTGAGTTGAACTGTCTAAACCCCCTTGTGACTCAGCATGTGCACAAGGCCCTATAAACCCTAAACCCCTAAACTCTAAACCCCTAAACCTAAACATCCTGTGAAGGGGAGGCTGTGGTCCTGCTAATGATGATGCTCTACTTCCTCGGCGTCGTGGCGAGTTTTGGCGTGCTTATTGCTGAGGAGTTGGAGAACCTCATTGGGCACATCAGCAAGAAGGAGTGGTTGTCGCTAACCTCAAGCCCCGAACCCTAAGCCAGGAGTGATTGCTTGCCTTTGCCCCGGCCTAACCGCAAACCTTTCACCCTCAACCAGGAGTGGTTGCTTGAAGTTGCCTTTGCCCCCTAAAGATGGTTGTTTGCTCGCCTTCGACCCCCCTAACCTTAAGCCCTGAACCAGGAGTGGTTGCTTGCCTTTGCCCCCATAATGATCCTGATGTCGCAACTGCCAAACGTCACAGCAGTCGCAAAGATGACCCCCCTGGCCGTGTTTTGCATCCTCATCCTCGTGGGCGTGACTTACTGGCGGTTACGGAAGAGTGGAGGAAGGAATTTAAGGACTCATCCTAATGTAAGGGATTCTATAGGAGCTGCTATTGGGATCCACTCCCACGCTCCTCCTTAAGTACTAAGGTGATCATCTCCAAGTCAGTCTTGGATGCTCAGCGCTGGCAAGAATGGCCCGATCCGGCGAAGCTGCATAGAGATTGGCCACAGGACCCCAAACCCCAAACCCTAAACCCTAAAACCCTCTATATCTATATATATATATATATATATATATACACACGCATAATATATAATAATAAGAAAGTAGGAATGATAATAATAACAATAATAACAACATCAATAAGACGATTAATGATGCCAATAATAACAATAATAAGAATACTAATAGCATAATAATTATATACATGCATATATATATATATATATATGTATTGTATTTTTTAGTATATATACTGTAATATAATATAATATGATATAATATGATATAAGATGTTATAATATAATAATATATAACATAATATAACATAAATATAGTATAATATAATATTATATTAAAATATATTATATTATATTATATTATATTATATTATATTAAATTATATTATATTATATTATATACCTATTTTATATTTTATAATAATAACAATGTGTGTGTGTCTATATATATATATATATAAATATAAATATATATATATATATATATATATATATATATATTAGTACTTTGTATAAATATATAGTATTTCATTATATTATGTTGTACATGATATAATGTGATAACCCAAACCCTAGGACCCCATGGCTATGGGCACGGTCGTCGCAAGCATGTTTGGGGCCTTTGGCGTGAACGGAAACGTGCCCTCGATCCTGTGTCTAGGTTGTCCTTTGGGATCTTTTTTAAATAATTTTCAAAGGGCTTAAAGGACAACTCAGGTGTGAGATGAAGGACCCAATGGAGTTTCCGTTTGCTTACAAGACCGCAGCTCGTTTGGATTTGGGTGTTCTCTTGCATTGCTGAAGTCGCCACCCCTTCGATCAAGCATAGGTGCTTGGTTAGATATTCCATACCTAGAGAACCTATAACCTAACAAAAAGTAGGTTTCTAAAAATAACTAGGTTTTGGATTTGGAAACCAGGTTTTCAGGATTCGACGTTTGGGACAGGGGTTCTCAAGTTTACAACCTCCGAACTGAAGCCATACCACACTCAAGATATTGTTGTTTGAAAACCTCGAATGCCCTGCACTCCCTGGTACTCGTTAAGGCTCACAGTCCAGGGCTCGGGTTTAAGGCTTCTAGAGCTTCAGGTTTCTGTGGGTGTTGAAGCTAGGAGTGTTGTCAAACTACCTCGAAAGCTGTGCTAGGGCATTAGGCGGTTTAGGGTTTCGAGTGAAGGGCCCAGGGTTTAGACTTTAGGGTGGGGTTTCGGTTTAGGGGCCTCTGAAGTCTGTGAACTTTCCCAGCCCAGAGCCTTCCGAAACCTCTAAAGAACCCTCTCACGAACCGAAGCCCCCAAAAACCCTGAAGCCCCACAAGCTCCAGCTCTAACCCTTGTTTCGCCACCTCGCCGGCGGACTGCGAGCTTCGAGCTCCGATGCATTGGCTCTCAGGCCGCAAGAGATCCTTAAACCATATCTGAGTTATATACGGGGATAGATTTAAGGGACCCTCTATATACACTCTAATTCAGGGATTTGTATATGTGGGTGTCAATTAATCTCTGGCGTCCACAAGAAGCCCTGCTTCGCGATATTGCTTGTAGGCATGTAAGAGATGACGCTCAAGGCACCGCCTGGATGCTTGTGAAGGGTGAACTTTCCGAGCGACCCTTGAGTTCCGACCTATGAAGTCCTCGGACTGCTGGACCGAGTAGCATATTGGATTTACCACCCACGCTCCACGATCTGCTGCGAGCACCAGGTCAACCAAGAATACATGCTGCAGTACATGTATTTTCGGCGTTACAAGAAATAAGGCCCATCCAGACTCCAGAGACATTCGGGCCAAGGTGGTGAATCTGCGCAGGAAGCGAAGACCGTGCTCGCCAAGCTCTCGCGCCGTTTCGCTAGGCAAGAAAGCATCATGCTCATATAATCCACGTACACAAGTGTCTATGGCCGCACACGCCTCGCCAACCAGGTCCAACATGCGACTTTCGTTGTTACCGCCACTCGTCATGTACCGCACGAACCGGCCCAGGGTGGTGCTAAGCTCACCCTTAAACCAGTTGCCCTTGGGGTAGTTTGTGGTGGGGTCCCATTCGATGGTCGAGGTTGTTAGACGTGTCAGGATCGGAGCATGGCTGTGCTCATGACACCAGGAGAAGTAGGCGGAGTTGAGCTCAGCAAAACGCGCATGCACACTCCTTCCAGGAAAACGGTCGGAGAGAAGGGCCAACGCCGATCCAAGGAAAACCTTCGCCACTCCGAGATGCCAGGAGTGCCACAGGTCGTAAGCGAATATATCTGCTTCTTGTCCTTTTGTGCAAAGCAACGAAGTCAAAGACGACCTCGGGTCCAAAAAAGGGCTCTGGGAGTGAAGTGTGCTGAGCCACGGCGGAGTGCGCAGATGGACGCATTCGAAGTTGTATTCGAGCGTCCCTGCCAGACATTTGTGGCAGATCCCTGCCGGCGCCTTCTTGACCTCCTTCGTGCCTTTGATGGCATGACTGAAGGATCGACCCAAATTCCCTCCCTTGACAAGCCAGGGCCAATCGCCGGTAACATTCAGCACGACTGCCCAGTATCTTGCACCAGTGTACCTGTGCTGAATGCCAGACTTCCACATGTGCTCGGCCTCAGCACTGGCACTTTCCAGGATCGCAGCGAAGACGTCGTCGTCCTGGTATGCCATTTTCGGCATCGCACAGTGCAGGTACCGATTGGTATAGGAATGTCCGATAAAATTCGGCTTCAGCTTGGTGTATTCCTTGGGAGCACCAGCCTTGGCTTGAGCCTGAAGCCCAGATCGAATCCCTCGTCCAAGCAGTCCATGGAATGAAGTCACGAGGAATGGCGTCCTCCGCCTCCCCCTGCCTTCATCTCCGTGGTACAGCAGTGGTGCGGTTCGAGCCAAACTGATTTGGTTGGAATCAGCCAGCCGAAACACTTCATGATCGGGATGGCACTGCCGAAATCTGTGCCAAAATTCTCTCAAGATTGCTTGTTCCCGATCTGTATCTGGCCGAACCAAGCCACAAAGCACATGCCAGCAGTTGCGATTGAGGAGGAAATCCATCCAATCCCTCAAACGGAGAGTTGGAAAAGCCGTCCCCATCAAGGTCGAAATCGGCACTGGCAGACTGAGCTTCAGCTGCTTCGCCATCAAGCGATGCGAATCTCTCTCAGCGTGCCGCTCATCACAGGAAGCTAGAGCACACAATCCGCCACTTGAGCTTGCTGCCGCAACACCGATGTCGGAAACGACATCCCGAGCCACCCGCACGGCGCTTGCGCAGGTACTGGCCTGGGCGAACCGGGCTTGCCAATCAAAAAACCTTTGGGGTATATAGGGTTTATAAATCAGGGTTTAGGCACTTCATTCGGAAGGGTTTGTGGTTCACTCGGAAGGGTTTGTGGTTTTCCCAAGTTACATATATTATTCCTCGATACAGCATGCTAATCAGATTTGGGCTTGCGTCTGGGCTTGCGTCAGCTCAAAAGTGTTGCACTGGCCAGAGCAACAGCGCCTTTTTTTGCAGCAGTCTGTTCCGCATGTGTAAACACACGTCCTTGCGAGACTGCCACAGGGATTCACGGAGGCACTTTTCTCTTGAGGCCCCCAGGAATGCGAAAGGACCTGTACACTACATACGTCATGTATACACATACATCTTCCGAAGCCGAGGGATCATGGACGGTGTCGCCGCCGCAACGAATGTTTCGGCAACCAGGCCTGCCTGGGATGTCACAACATAGCTTGGTTTGGTGATTGGATCGAGATATAAAAAAAAGTATTGATTGGATCGAGATATAAAAAAGTATAGGGTGTAGGGTGCGTATGTATATATGGTCCTATTTGGAGGTGGGGCAATACCATGTACGGGTACAAGTATGCTAGAGACTGCTGGTCTGGCATGATTGTTCTCTTCGCGAGCCACGAACCCCATGGCCCCGCTTTTCTGGAGGCGGCTTTGATCGATAAGTACCAGAGCAACTCGGACCCAAGCGAACCCGAAATCCTCTATATGATGTCAACCATATAGGAAAAAAATCAGAGTCTATATAAACTGAAATCCTGTTCCAATGAACCACATTACTTACTATAGTAATTGCTGAAGCACTGCACCAGCCGACAGGTTCGGCTTCGGTGTCTGGAAATGGATGCATCCCAGAGCCTGGCCCTCGTCCATGAAACGAGCGACCGGAGTCGCAATATCGGGTCGTCGTATTGTTGTCGTACTCGTAGTTTGCTGGGGTGTCTTCAGGGCTACCACGACATCATTCGTAGGTCCAGAACGGTCTTTCCAATGGTACGGTGCATCAGACTCCTTGGGAGTTGTTTAATGTCAGGGCTTCTGTAGAAGTTCAGGTTTTACCTATATAGGGGTTTGTTTGTATATACAAGGTGCAGACAAGGAGCATCTCTGTGACACGTGAGAAGCTCGAAAAGTTCATCATAGACACAGTCCCCCTTTGTATCCATGGCAATCAACCAAAGATCATCTTATCGGGTTTGGCGACTTGCATAGAATCCTTATGGAGTTTGAGGCTTTTTGGGGATCTTAGAAGTTTGGGGATTAGATAAAGGTTTAGGGCTTTCTTTATATGGCTTATATAGGGAATCACCATCCGGCTGTACAAACTTGAGCCTTTGCTCTTCAAAGGGCAAAGAGTGCAACGGTGCAGCCATTATGGGATTGCAGTCCTGTGAGCAGAACCTAAAGTTTTATTGCTGTAGCAGCCTTCAGCACCAACCCCGGATCCCGAGGTCAAGACTCCAGATCCAATGTCACTGGCCAACCCACGTACTGTTCGGCCCGGCTTGGGACCTGGCATGCGTCAGCGCTGGTAGGGAATTGCTTCGGGGTGTCAGCGGTACGTCCATCTATGCATTCAGCAGCATTTTGTGAGCGTCTGCATGGATCGATACAGACACAAGTCCTGGCCATGACTTTGTCACAGCAGTGCACCTTCGAGGCCCCATTCCCCGAAAATTAACTCTGAACTCGGAACTGGCCAACCTTGCAATCTAAGATTGGGTGTGCCCCTTGTACATACAATGCAAACACGAAAACTGGCTCAGGCCTTCAACGACACGGCTTACACAGGATTGCTGGCGATCGGCTCAGAGCGAGTCGAGTGCAAGGCGGGTTCGCCCGCCACAGGGTTTTAAGGCTCGTAAAAGATCACTTAGTGCGATTTTTCTTGGATTTGGGCTCAGTCTCAGATGGCGAAGGGGTGGCTTTGGCCTTAGGCGTGCGCTTGGGCTTCTCGGACTTGCCAAAGAACTTCTTCTCTTGCCTCCATCACAGACCATAGAAAGTTTTGATTTCGGTTGATGTAGTGAATGTGCTTACAAGGGTTTATAGGGGATGTATACAGAGTATTTCGCACCCATGACTGAAAGGCCTGATCTTCGGGGTTCCAAGACTTTTTTGGCTTGCTTCAGGGTCCTATGTAGGGTTTTGGGGTTTTGGTTAGCTCCTTCTACCGAAAAGCCCTGAACCCCATAAACCCCCAAACCCTACACACCCTTAGACCCCTAAACCCTAAAATCCCTGAAGCCCTAAAGCCCTAAACCCCAAAACCAAACCTATATATACACCCCTCTGCTTCCACACAAAAAACCATCAGCCTAGCCTGATCTTGGATTCCAGGCCCATGGCCTTGGAAGTCCTTAGATGTCCAACTTTGATGAACGACCTAGCCAATTCGAAAATAGGCCAAGGCACTTGAAAGTGGCCCCTTTCATCTTGGACTCCACCTCCACTAGGAGCCTTGGATATGAGAATCTGTCAATGTCAGAGTACGGCCCTGATACATGTGACTTCTCCACATTGCAAAGGATTGCTGCTACTTAGGAACTTCTCATCCCAGCCGAAAACCTCTCCCTTTGTCTTCAAATCGTTCAAGGTCTCGAACTCGCCATCCATTGCCTGCAGATGCTTCTCCAGGCTGTCCCGGCTCCTGGGATTCACCGAACCATGAAAATTTTCAGAGCGGGCAAGCTTACTGGTATTGCGAGCGGAGTTACTCTTGAGACTTCGAGCACGTGTAGTTCTGTTCGAGATCGCGGATGAGAACATGGATTTTGTTCTTTTTGTTCAGCAGCGAATCACAGAACTTCGCGAGGGTCTGCTTGCTCTGCACGGGATTGCAAGCTCTGTAGAACGTGTTAGGCAACATATATAACCCGTGTAGGCAAACCTGCCTCCTGGAACTTGCTGTCTGCGGGTGCGGCCTTGACTGCACCCTGGGCCTTCTCAGCCGCTTCCCTTGCGTTGGCCTCGTCCAGGCCATCGAACTTGCCATCCAAGTTGACGTCATCCTTGGCCTGGGATGAGGAGGAACTCGAAAGGGATTAAGTTTGGGATCAGGGTCAGGTTTTGGTCATACAAGACGGAGCAAACACACATTGGTGAAAACACCCAACAGCAACAAGGAGCTTCTTCAATCTTGCGGTGCACTTCTTCAGAAGCAAGCATCTGCTTAGAGCTGCCCTTTTCACGAATCGTAACCCAGAACTCTTCCACGTCGTCATATTGATTCTTCCTGCCCGGAGAGTACACATGATGTAAGGCGGTTTTATAAACAAGCTAGGCGATGCCAGTCTAGTTCGGCGTGCCGGACGTGAGTCTTCGATCGTGCCCGGCAAAATGCCACGGCGCCATTGATCCGGGGCCTCATTTGGAATTTGGGGTGTTGGGATGTTAATGGATACAGGGATACTCATTATAAGGCTTTGGGGTATCGTTTAGGCATCTAAGGGTGCGGCGAGGACCAGCTAAGGTCGGCTTTCATCTCAGCTTCGCTGTACCAGCCTTGCTCCTTCTCGACCACTTGCTCGTCGCGCTTCAGCACAATCTTTTCGACCCTGTTAAAGAAGGTAGCCTTAGAATATCGGGGGAACACGGCGTAGAGAACTACAGTATAGAGTACGGGTTTCTTCGTGCGCCTAGGGACCTTGTCGAAGTTGCACTCGATCAGCATCTGTGCCAGCTGCTTCTTGTGCCCGGTTTCAAAGTGATCCCGAACACACTTAGGGGGGACGAGGTCGGTTCGCTTCGTCTTGGGCTTCATCATGCGTCCAATGCGGGCGCGAGCAGCTAGCATCAGTCGCTCCTGGTTCATGGGATGAGAATCGTTTTAAGACAATTGCAGGGTTTGTCAACAGTCTGCGGCGGTCCTGGCGGGTGAGCTCCTTCTTCTTCTTCTTGGCGGCCAATGCTTCCTCAGTCTGGTCTTCCTCAACCTTTGCTGCTCGAGCGGGCGTTGCGATCGGGCGGGCAAGTGATGAAGTCTCCTTGGAAGGCTCTTCCCCGTCGTCGAGTTCCTGCTTCACTCGGTGCAGCTCATGAAGAGCCAATCTCATCTCGTCCTCATCCATCTCGAAATCCTTAAGCCGATCAAACTAGGCTGTTCCTTGCTCATAATGCACGAAGAAGTATACTCATGTATAGGAGACACCAGAACAACATTTCATGCTGCTAGGGCGCATCTGCATCAATGACTTCTGGATAAGTATCATCAGTCAAACCCAAAGCCTCGAGCTCACCCGCTGTAGCCTCAGAAGAAGGAGCAATTTGCAAAACAATCCATCATAGCGTAAACCAGCACTATAAGCCCCACATCGTGCAAAGCCTAGCCGATAAGACTAGCAGCCGGTATGGTTTCTGCCGTGGAGGCAGCCTGCGTCGCCTCCATCGGCGATGGGTGGTCCTTCGCTCGAGGAGACTTCACACTTGGGATATTATAGAGTTCTTAGAGGCAGGGTTTTGTTCCCGAATTAGATAAGAACCTAACTTTTCTTAGGTTATGGAGTCACTATAGGTACATATAGTTACATATCTATATACGGTTAGGGTATGTTAGATTACAAGATGATTTCAGAAGCATTTTCGCTAGTAAGCTTCATTAAGTCTGCAGGAGATAAAGCTCAAGTCAGACCCAGGGGTTGATGGGTTTGGGATGCAAAGTGTGCATGTGTGTTGTACATATATATCACAACATTACACAGACATGCTCACCTTCTAAATCTTTCGCAGTGTACATGTGCTTATATATATATATATGTAACACAAGGATGCTTATTCCGACTCTCCTCAGCCGCCGGAGCTGCATCCTCTCGACCAAGAGACATTTCCAGCTCCTGGTCAGTGCTATGCAGTGCCGAGGTATTGGTGGATATATACAATATAACATAGAGGAAGTAGTGTCAGCAGCAGCAGAGTAGCAGCAGCAGCAGCAGCAAGTCTGGTATGGATGGTTAAGTGTGAACCCCTATATAGAATGCACATAGTATTGATGGCGCTGGTGGTGGAGAGAACAAGGCGCCTGAAGTTCCAGCTCTAGCTGCTCTTGTTCGGCAGTCATTGCCGCTAGGTCCGCATCGTTGTTGACGTGAGCCATACCATCGAAGAGGGTGTTGGTGCTCCATTGCTTGCTAAACACAGGGCCACTCATGTTTCTCTACAGAGCGACGATAACCCTCACACCTCGCAAAAGTAATCCTGCGACAGAGACAGCATATTTCTGCAATTGATCGATGCCACAGGATCTGCTGAGCTCACGATCGACGATCTGCGGCAGGCCGCTTTCTTTCTGTACGTAATCGCACATGATGCTCGAGACCCCTTCGGGATGTGCAAATCTCAATTAAAAGGCACCAAAAGCCTATCTAGCCGGAACTAGCGAATACCCATGAAAACCCATATTTTTTGCACGCCTTTGCACGCTTAGAATATGGGTTTTCACGCCTTCCCGATGGGTTAGGGGAAACCGGGTTTTTTAGTGACAGGGATGAGCGCACGGGTTGTCACGGGCATTCACGGGTATTCACGGGTACTTCACGGGTGGAAATATGGGTTTTCACGCTTTGGTTCACGGGTTTTCACGGGTTTTCACGGGTTGCGGGTGACCCTCCTAACTTAGGCCGGAAAAAAGCACCCCAAACCTACCTGAAACCGGAAAAAAGCACCCCAAACTAGCTTAATTTGTATTAAAAGCAACCGGAAACCGCAAAGACTCCAACCCAGAAGCCCTAGACCAGAGGAAAAAGAGGCCACCCGTCACCCGAAACCTATGCAAAAGCTAGCAGCCCGACGTCGTCGAAGCGGAGAGCACAAGAGAGCCCGGGAGAATTTACCTATCATTCCGTATATATCCTGGGGCCTTCTCAGAACCCTGGAACCTTATCCAGTATACTATAATACTATTCTAAATATCTTATTGGGGCACTCGTGCACAACTGCTGACATCTTCAGCCGGTCCCTTCGGAATCGGAAGGGAAACTGCTCGGGATCAGGTCCCGCCACTCACAAGGGATGGCAAGGTTTTTGCCACCTCGTAAATATCGGAACACCTGCTTTAAGTTTCCGGGAAGCCATAGCAACGGATCCGTGCCATAGGCCATGGCCTTGAAGCTTTCGACGGCGGTGGGAAGCATCTCAGGAGCCTCCGGCTTCGCGTAGCAATGCTTCTTCAAGTCTTGGACGTTCTTCGACAAGTGGTGGCAAAATCTCATAGGGTAGTGCCTTGGTAGCGATAGAGGTTGCGCAGGGATGGTTTGTAATTATACCGAGGCTAGCAAAAGGGTTTGATTGAATCAAGTTGCTCTGTGGCCTTAAGTTCATCACTTGCTCGATAGCACAATTTGCCCTCGGCGTTGCGGGTCTTGTGGCTAGTCTTCACCGGGGTCTTGCGAGATCTCTTCCAAGGAACGATCTTGAATTTGCCTTTCTCCAGGCAGGAGATGTAGGAGGAGTTTGCCCAAGCGTAGTGCCGTTTAGGTGTAGGTGCATCGTATTGCGCCATCCACCACTTACACCGAAAGACCTGGTTCTTAAAGTGCGACAAATTCGGCTACCCTATCTAAATTAAATACACACGATATAGAACAACTCAGGTCACCACACATTGCATACCCCTGGCCAAGAAATGGTGTAGAATCATCTGCCTAAAGGACGGGTGGTACTCCAACACGGATCCGGAAGGTTGCTCCAGCAGCCATACTCCGCCCAAGGCGGTGGTTAGGTAGCAGAGTAGAGCGGTCCTAGCAGGGAGAATTTCGATTACGGTTTGGGTGTAAATGCACTCAAGGTAGGGTTTAGGGTTTTACCCGCCGATCTATATATAGGATTATATATATAGGATACATACAGGGTATACAGAGGGCTGTCAAGATACTGTTTATATATAGAAATTCTACACTGGGTTGTATATATGTTATATCGGATCCCCACATCCCAGACCAGAGCAAAAGCAAGCTGATCAAGCCTGGTGAGGAGCAAATTCGCCTCGCCAACACTTTTGTGTTGAGTACGACCCCAGGGATTGCATATGGACCGTCCAGATGTTCCACGGTTCATAATGCTGAAGGAACTGCACTTAACAGCATACATCGCCAGGAAATCGTTGGGTTTGCATCGCAGCAGGCAGGCGCAGGCAAGCCTATAGGGTTTAGGGGTTTAGGGTTTAGGGTCTATAGGGTTTAGGGTTTATAGGGTTATATAGGTATATTCAGCAAAGGAAACGCCCACTACAAGTCCCAAGACCAACCTTGTCTTTACGGGGAGAACTTGTGTAATCTATATACACCCTTTCATAACTTTCTGGGGCTTATCTTGTGGGGTTATACAGATCTATATAGGAGCTTATGTACCCTAAAGTAATTGATAGCAAGGCTTCATGAATTCAAGCGAATACACTATATTGTTTGACTAGAACAAATGAGACCGAAAGCTTGCTCACAGAACGGGCCCAGTCACAGAAACCCACTGGCCGAGGTCATGTCCATGTAATCACTACGATGGTGCTTCTTGCGTCGGCTATACTTGATGTCAAGAGACCCTGACCGATAGCCTTGCTTGCGAAAGCAGAAAGTAGCATTACCTCGCCCAGCGTAGAATTCCACAGTGTCGAATGCCTATACAGGGCAACGATCTACCAAAGCCCCGACCTAACCCGCACCCGACAACCCTATCCTAAGCCCTAAGCCCTTTCTCAACCTTACATATCCCCAATCCAGCCTCCTGCAGACCTTCTTGGGTCGTCGAGAAAATCAGCAGAAGGAGGCACAGGACGAACTCCTGCGTGGCGGGTCTCCGGGCACCCGGTGATGCTATTAGTGTTTGGGGATTTTATGTATATAGACTTTGTAATACGAGGATATATACATATACAGGGTTGAGGGTAAAGGGTTTTAAGTATATATAGGGCTCATATTAGGGTGTTTGGTTTTGATACAAGGTTTTGGGCATAGTTTGTTTACAGGAGTATAGAAGCCCCGGAGCCCGGGGATGGATCAATTGTGGTTTGAGAAGTTTCGTTCTTCGCATCCAAACCAAAAAGCCCTGAAATCCTGATAAACCCAACATTTGCAAGCGGCTTGTTTTACTCTGAGCACTGGACACAAGAACCATGCAGCTGTCAAACATCGCAAGATTGTTCAGTATAGTAGCAGTGGCACGAGCAGTGTAGCAGCAGTCCACTATGTAGGAGTATATAAGGACCAGGAGAAGTATAGAACGAAGTCGTAAAGAAGTATATAGTGTTTATGTGGTTTAGGGGTTGGGTTAGAAACTGACCCAAGCAAAACAACCCTGCCTTGGGAACTCCCAGCGCCCTCAATCCCCAGAGCAGCTCGTCAAGAGCTACCGCCATCAGCTTCAAATGTCCCTCAAGCAGGACACGAGCGATCGAGCAAAAGAGCTGGAAGCGCTTGGGGCTCAATGGTTCAGTCATGCTCAACCACGAATTGTCCGACAGAAGATGCTTGACTTGTCACTGAAGCCAGTGCATATCGAAGCTCGCAAACCTTGATCCTGTCAGACCAAAGACAGCTGCGACCCAGAAATCCCATCAGCCCGTCATTGACCTTTTCTGATTCCAACAAGATGCCCTTTTGACTCACCTTCGAAGCACTATTATACATGTATAGACCCGACATCACTTAAAGCCCCAAACCTAGGCCCATAGAGGATTAAAGCAATAGCCGGCAACACGTTTCTTCTGCAGCCTGTCCACACGAATCTTCCAGAGGTTCCCTCGGATGCTCGGGCGCTTGACCTGGGCGGGTACATGATGGACCGGCACAGAGGGCTTTGAATAAGCATTAGGGTGCTTCGGGCTGCAGGGGATTACAGGGTTGCAAAAGGTGCGAGATGTCAGTGGTTTCGAACGAGAGATGTTGTGCACCAAGTCAACAGCGAACCCCTATAGAGTCCTCCAAATTTAGCAGTTTTCGCTCGACTCGCAGCCAACCAACAAGCCCTATACATATAGCAACTGCAGCGAACCACCATAGAAACCCTAACGGCCCAATGCCGAAATCCGGAATAAGTCGGCCAGCTACGGCATGCAGAAGCGCTCCCGAGTGCAGCTTTTTGGTTTTCGAAGAGATCGCAGCTTTGAAAAGGCTATGTGTAGGCCATGCCCATATATGTACGACCGAGACTAGATAAGGCCCAATCCGATATGATAACATCCCAACAGCTCAAAACCTTGGCAGAATGCTCGTTAGTTTATATAAGGCCCAACACACAAAGCGGCGTGTCCTAATAGAACTAGACGGTATAAGCCACATCCTGCGCAGCCGGCGGCGGGATCAATCTGCTCTTCGAGTTGATGCTGGTTCGTACAAAGTTGAGCATCTAGATTCGTATATGTATACTAGCCGATGATCCACGCTTGTTCTGTCGGTCGTGGGCTGCCCTAAGCACAAGCTCATCCTGAGCGGGTGGCCTTTGTCACCCCATGATTGGACATCCAACCATCTCCCAGACACGACAAGGCACACATATGCCAAGGAGGCAAGGGCATAGCAGCCCACATCAAATGAACCCCAAGGTTTCACATAAAATCGAAACTTCGTGTAAAACGGCAGGCATCAGCACTGATGCTCCGTGATGCTCGTTCAAATGCGCAGCACAAGCTTCTTGTACCGCTTCGTGGCCCGCTTCACCAAGTCACCGATATTGTCCGAGTCGACGTTGTCGTCCTTCATGTCCTTGATGCACCACGTCCAGAAAGGCCCCTGCACAAGAAGGGGTTGCATCCGAATGAAACCACTGGCCAATACCTCAAAGCACAAAAACCAAAAACCTATATATATATATATATGTAACCCAAGTACGAGATTTAGAGACCCTATATACAATTACACATCCAGAAAGGTGTTGCAAAAGCAAGCCTCGTACAAGCTGGGCTTGGTAACATGGGGTTTCACATTCTCCTCGAAAGAGGTCTTGATGACGTCCCAGCGCAAGCCCTCGAAGGCTCGAATGTTGGGTCGGGGCCGGCCCCCAAACGTCTTGCGCTCACCGTCCCCTTTCCTGCCCCTACCCCTCTTGACCGCCTCCTCGGCACCCTCGACAGGCTCACCATCGTGGAGCTTCTTAGATTTCTTGGCTTTGGGCTCGCGCTCGGACTCCTCATCGTCGTGGGACTTCTTAACCTTCTTGGCTTTGGGCTCGCGCTCGGACTCCTCATCGTCGTGGGACTTCTTAGCCTTCTTGACTTTGGGCTCGGGCCCGGACTCACCATCGTCGGACTTCTTAGCCTTCTTGACCTTCTGCTCGGGCTCGGACTCACCATCCGGGCACTTCTTAACCTTCTTGACCTTCTGCTCGGGCTCGGACTCCCCATCCGGGGACTTCTTACCCTTCTTGACTTTGGGCTCGGGCTCGGACTCGCCGTCCGGCGACTTCTTAGCCTTCTTGACCTTGCCCTCGGGCTCGCCAGACTCACCATCGGGCTTCTTAGCCTTCTTGACCTTCAGCTCGGGCTCCGGCTCCCACCGACTCGCCTCGTCTGCGTCCCACGCAAGCCACTCCGCCCACTCTTCATCGGTGTACTCAACGACCGCCGCACCACGGCCACGGCCGCGGCCCCGACCTCGCCCTCGGCCACAACGGCCGGCAGCTTTGGTCTTTGCTCTGAGTCGCAGCTGGTCTGCTCTCTCAAAGCCAGCCTCCTGTTTGCACAAAGCCACTACCAAAACTGTCTTTTACTTTAGTTACAATCAATCTATAAAGTCCAGGCTTAACAAAAGCTGGAGGAAAAACCATCAAGGCGCACCTTTCCATCCGGAGTAAAGGAATCCGTGGAGCCGCGAGCATCGGGATGCGGCGTCTCTGGCGTGTACGGGTTGTAGGGTTCCCGAGGCTGATGGGGTGGACTCGATGGAATCATCTCCATCGTCGATGCCTCATCCTTTCGCTTCCGGTTCTGAAAGGAGTTCCGAAGCTCTGAAACATGAGGCTTGCTACCGGGCTCGGAAGCATCGGGCTCGGCATGGGGCGGTGCCTCGTGCAGCTCAACATCCACAACTTGCGTCTCGTCAAAGTCGTTGGCACGCACAAACGACCCCGGCGCTCCTGCAAATTCCATGCGGCACAAGCTTAATCAAACCCAAAGGGAGCTGGATCCTAAAAGGTCTCCTGCCGAGCTGGATGCAACCGCACCTGCCGGAGACTCCGCACTTGGAGGCGGTGGGCTGGCAAGTCTGGCTTCTTTCGCCTTCTTCATCTCCTCGATCCTCTGCTTCAAGAAAGCCTTACGGGCTTCCTTCTGCTCCCGCTCTGCACCTCACTTTTGGATTCCTTAAAACTTAAACTTCAGAACACCCAGATACAACATACATACATTGGTATAGTATCGATCCGATATATCACTGGGAAACGGACTTGTCGACGCTCTAGTCGGCTCAAAACCCTTGGAGTTCGAGCTCTTGCTGCCAGGCGAAGGGGTGCCAGCACTTGTAGTAGGGCTGGGTGAGTTCAAAGGCGATGTGGCGAGTCTCACGGGAGACGGGGTAGCAACAGGCCTCACGTCCTTGACGGCTGGCACAGGGCTGTCAAGCCTCCTCGCGTCCCCAATGGCCGGGCGAAGGTCGTCAGGCCCCACATCCTCGAGGGCTCGGCCACTATCTTCAGTGGTCGCTCCCGGCTCATCCACGGGAGTCGAAGTCCCCTCAGAGCCCAGCCCCGAGGCTACAGAGCCGCTTCGCTCCGACATCTGGGCAAGCAAGTCCGCAAGGTCCGATGCATCGTCGTAATCATCTTCATCACAGGTGTCCTTTCTGTCTCAACGTCAAACAACCACGAATAATAATCTCGAATCTGAAAACCCCACACTCGAACACTTAACCACTGGCTCCTGAGGATCCTCGTTACGCTCACGTCGGCGAGCCAAGAGCTTTGCCCTGCTCTCGTTCACTTGATCGACGACGTCCTGGCGGTAGCTAAAGCAAACTCTATATATATTTAGTATAAATCAGAGCGTTACAAACGACGTCATGTACGAACCCTCTCCTGAAGGCTGGGGTCAAGGGCCAGGCACAAGGCTTGAAACTCCGGGACCTGATAGAGCTTCGTTTCTGGAGTGCCCGAAACCTATGTATATTGAGTTGTGTTGAAGTTTAAACAACAGGATTCAAACTCGGATGGTTAATTCCAACCAAGCTACGATTGAAACTTCCATCCTTCTGACCTTCATCTTCACAAACCCACACTGCTTGCGAATAGTCCAGGAAACTTTCTGGAGGTCTCCCTCATCGATGTCCCTTTTGTTCAGCCCAAACAAAGCTTTGATCTCAACTTTCAGGTCGTCAATGAAAGGTAGCTTTCGCTCCGATTCCCTCATCCGCTCCATAATCGGAAGCAGCACATCATTGTAGGTGGAGGGGGTCTGGATGTCAACGTTTTTGGATGACACCTCATCGATAAGGAGAGACCCCGACCTCAACCGCTCACGCACGGAGGGGATGGAGTCCCAAAGCGTAGCCATCCCCACGAGGCTGCAACCATTTGTCTCTGCCATTGCGGCAGCTCAAAACAAGCACCGATCTTTTGAACAGTACGAACACCCCAAAATTCTCGATTCGGGCCCAAATTTAAGCGGTAACGATTACGGCTCGAATGCTTGCCAACATCCTGTGCTGAAACCAGAAACGAATGGTCGCAGGATCGATGAGCCCCCGACCTTCATCCATCGTCGAAAAGCACCGCATTGCGCAGGGTTGACGGACGGTTCGGCTGGCTTCGGTTTAGCAAGCCCTTCTCTAATCACGATCGACTCTCTGAGTCCCGAAGATAATCACGATCGACTCTCTGAGTCCCGAAGATATATACTTCGATCAGTACCTTATATGCGCTCATATTGGTTTAGGGTTTGCGTATAATATATATGAGGGGGTATACAATAAGGTACATATATCGGGCCCGTAAGGTGTATATGCACAATTTATATAGAAATGGTTTAGGGTTCTTTAGGGTTTAAGGGGTTGTAGCTTGTTTGTTTGCCACCAAAGCCACGAACCTGTCTGCGGCAGCGGAGGCTGCGATCTGATTCTGGGCTTGGGGTCTTAAAGGGGCTTTAAATTTGTTTCCGGAGGGCTGCGGTCCTGGGGCTAAGGGTTCATCGGGTCTGTTTTGGGCTTGTTTCGGAGTGGCCTCGCTTTGGTTTGGATTTCAAAGGTTAAACGGGGTAGTCTACAGATGGGACATCGGAAAGGAGTAGATTTGGCTTAGCTTAAGTGGCTGAAAGAAGACATTGAGTAGCTTTCAAGGTCACAACGATACGAGGTTTATGGCGATTACACGAGCTTAAACTAGATCTTCCCAGAAAACCAGGTTTTTAAACAAGGAACCGGGTTCCTTAAGGTTGACAGACAAATAACGCAGTTACTAGATAAGAACCTAACTTTTCTTAGGTTGTGGAGTCACTAGGTAGTTGCATTTTGTGTTGATAGGTCTTGAGCTGTACTCGTCGCTGCATAGCCTAATCGTTAGGTTGTTTCTGCGTGCTCTTACTTGCCCTCTGGGTCTCGCTCTCTAGGTGTCTCTCCCTCGCGGCAATTCTGATTCCAAAGACTTGAAAACAAGGCGATGACAATAGTCCTTCTCGTATACTTAGCCGTGATGTGCTGCGGATACTATGGCTACGGCGACTTCATGCAGCCAGACATCGTGAAATCATTGTCGTCTTTCCCAGCTACCGAAGAACAGGACCGGATGTCAAGACTTGCAGCGGTTTAGGGTTCGGAGACACAGTTTTGGAGTTTCAATTACGGGAAAATTGTAATAAGCAATGCCCCAACTATGTCCCGAACCGCTGGAAAGCCAAGTTATCTTGTGCACCGTTATTTAACCATGGTAGATGCATCCGCTTGATTATGGAACACTCTTCAGCGAATGTGAGCTGAACCCACATGTGCCACCAGGTGATCAGCGCCAGGAACTTCATCCCAAAACCCTGCAGGTAAGCCCTAAATTCAGCTCGGTGAAGGGTTGCTTGTTTCTGCTAGATTTAGGGTTTTTGGGTTTGGTGTTTGGGGCTTATGAATTGTGAGGGTTTAGGATTTAGGGGCTTCGGGCTGATGACTTTTAGAGTTCAAGGGTTTCGGGCTTCGGGTCCGGCTGCTACATTCTGCCAAGCGCGTGGAGGGTTTATGTCCGTCTGTCCGTCCGTCTGTCTGTCCGTCTGTCTGTCAGTCTGTACGTATGTACGGATGTGTGTATGCATGGGTGTATGCATGTATGTATTTCTATGTGTGTATACATACATATATATATATATAGGTAGATAGATAGATAGATAGACACCATGATAAGGAACCCTCGACAGGCAGGTCTTCGGCGACCGGTGAACCCTACCCTGAACCGAGCCACGGTGGTTTCGTGATGAGGCTTTCGCCACGAATCTCCCGAGCCCTAATTAGATTCCTGGGTAGTACTAGGAAGACCCCTTAAAGGACCCTTCCTAACCGCACTTCTGGCTCTCTTCAAAGGGACCTTATTGAGAGGGTCCGTATTCCCCTAGTTTGAACTCCTACAGATTGAAGCAGAATCCCGTCCCTAAACCCTGAAAGGAGCCGTTAAAAGAGCTTTAAGCCCAGCCCTAAACCCTGAACCGTGAAAAAGCATCCCGACAGGCCTTGGATGTGAAGTTTGACGACTGGACCGGTCCGAAGGCACTTGTTCTCCGGGGTGTTTGCGCCGCTCTGTTGCTCATCAAGCCGCTCGGGCATAGAGCAAAAGCCAAAGACGTCCTTACTGGCAGTTTCCATCTAATTTTAAGGGTTTAGGGCTAGGGTTTGGGGTTTAGTAGTGTAAACACAGGCGTCGTTGACGGCAACTCATATGCAGAACCTGCCAAGGCTCATTATCGGCTTGCCCCTGAATCTTGGCGCTGAGTTCATGAAGACTTAGGCTTTAGGGTTTAGGGACAGTCGCACCGTGGTGTGGCGAATGAAGCTTTGTTCTCTTGTACACCCACAACCGAGGGACTTCTATGGACTGAATCTGAAAAACTGAAAGTTTGTATGGTGAGTCGGAGGTTATGACATTCTTGAGTGCCCACTCACGGTCTTCATGCAGGGATCAACCGTGGCTTCTTCCATCATTGCCGATGGACTAAGGAACATGATGGTGATCTACTACTCCCTCCAAACATACGAGGGAACGAAAGACTGCTTCCCAGCTGGTAGCTTTGCTAACAAGATCATGCGGATCCTTGTTGTTGTGATCGCCGTTGTTATCGGCCTGGTGGTGACTCAATTCAACAAGCTTTTCGCGCTTGTCGCCTCGGCATCTCGGCCTTGTCTCAGTTCACGATGTTTCCAATTCTAAAAAACGGCTACCGCTTCTGTCGAATTTACGGTTATTTAGCGACGAGGTATTGGTAGTATTGCTTAGCTGCGAGAGATTGGAAATCGGAGGTCGGCGTGGTTATGAGTAGTACGCTGTACCCAAAAAGCCTATTCGACGTAGTTGTCAAGGCTCCTACAGCACAGATCCCTGCCAGGCCGGTTAAAGGAAGCCTAACCCTATACGATGTCTAAAAACACGGCATATCTTCGCGATCCGCTAGAGTCTAGAAAACCCCTACATGTTTTTGTTTAGGTTTGGGATAGCTCCGGAAATCATCATACCACGGAGCCTTACAAACTCCGCTGTTTGCGGGATTAAAGCAGCCCTTAGTCCTAGGCCGCCGCATGTATGAGGTTTAGCTTGGGGTTTGCCTGGTAAGTGAACCTGAAGCTCTGATATCAAGTCCAAGGTGTGCGGCCCAATATTGCAGTGCTTCCTGCCCATCTTCCTCAGTTACAAAATTCGCAAGAAGCACGGCGCACGCATGTCTAGTTGGGTGCGCCGATTCGGACATGCCTTGATCGTCCTGCTCGGTTTGTACTGCTTGACCATGGGTTTTTACGATTCCGTGCAGGCTATCACCGAGAAAGCTTGATTTCTAGTTGGAGGCTCCCCATTGCTACTCGAGAAATGTACATGTGTTCGACTAGGCAAAACTTTGCCCTTAAATGAATCCGAAAACTTAAACCCGACAGAGCAGCAACTGGAAGTGTATCGGCTTCTCTTGCACTGGCCGATTGGCGATGCAAGCCTGGGCGGTGCGCAAGGCCTAGCAGGCCTAGCTACTGCTTGGCTTCCAGGACCAACTGAATCTTTTTAACGGTGAATAGGTTTAGGGTGTTTAAGAACGTATCGGAGAAAACAAGAATTGTATGTATTGTAATTCTAATGCTGTAATGGGCATCACATACCTTCCTACTGCTCGGTATGTAGAGCGATACATCATGGGCCGTATTCGGCTTCTCTACATATATCTAAAACAGTGCACTTTCCAATCACAGGTGAGCGGAGTCGCGAAAGTTGCAAACGCCCGTAGGCAAATCCCTGAGCAAAGTGTATCCTCCGTTGGGATGGGTAAGTACGAGACCCACTTGGAGGTTCATGGGTAGTCATAAGTGGGGTTATAAGTAGGGTAACTATACTTATAACTCCTATTATGGGACTTATGACTCTCCCATGAACCTCCAAGCAGGCCCAGAAGAGCATTGGTCCTAGAGCCTTGTAAAATGACATTTGATTACGGTGAGCCGGCAGTCAGATTGATTGATCTCCGCCGATCTTGACGAGTCAACAGCTGCGGGCCGCCGTGAGATGCGTGCGAAAGAAAGAGATCAAGGGTTTACCCATAGGCCCCAAAGTAGTTCCTTTTTGGGATTACCTTATAGGATTCTATATAGGAATCCCAAAAAGGAACTACTTTGGGGCCTTTGGGTAGGGTTTAGGGCCAAGCTGTAGAAGTTTCTGAACCCGCCTGAGACGAGATACCAAGAAACAACGCCCCCAAAAAGGGTACCCCCCCGGCTCTGCATTCACAATCCAGATATATCAGCCCTGATATGACCCCCTACAGGTTGGGGCAGTCTCAGTTTCGGTTTGTCGCGACTGGGGTTGTCGAGCTCTTCCTGCCTTTGACGTTTGGGGCATCCCGGAACAACCACACCGATTTGCTGGACCCCACAGGTCAAGCTGAAGCTCCGCACAGCCAGCTTCGAAGATGTGAATCGAAGAACCTGTGTGACAAACTGGAAGCCTAGTACCCGAAACCTGAACCCCGTGATTGCGAAGTAGGCCCTAGATAGGAGAGCCAGTATTCGGAATATCAAGCCACTGTTGATCGGGATCCATAGACCCACAACCCCTGAAACCAACATAGCACTCAAGGCTCCGGAGCCTTCCTTAAAGTGCTGCCTTAGGCGATGTTTTCAGCGACGAGTGGCGTCGCTGATACGTCCTGGTCTCAGTGCATCCCACATTTCCTAGCCTAAGCCGCAAGACGCAGCTTTCTGCGAATTCCAGCCTCGACCTAAACATGCGATTCTGGTTTTAGGGTCAGTGAACTGTTTGTTATACCAGGTTTGCATGCAGCACATAGAAACCCAGGTTACAAGTCTAGTATTCGTCGTCTCATCCCACACACTGCGCGCCTGAATTCCGAAAACCCTGCGCCCCTCGCCAAGCAAACCCCCGGCCTTCACACAAAAGCGCATACACACACAGACTCACACACGCACACAGATACTATAGGGGCTTGAAGACTTGCCAGTGTTATTTAGTTATTCGTTAGTGTTCCTTCTACGTTTATACTCGAAAAGCCACCGAAAACCCAATGCTAATTACTGTATTAAATATGAGGCCCCTAATCTGACACACGCACACACTCGAGGATGGATGGCCAGGGCCTCATCGGCGGGCAGGCCAGGCAGTGGTGATGATCGATTTATCGGGCTGCTTCTGCTGCATCATTTGCTTCTGTCTATCTAGATGTATATATTATATGTGTAGGTATCTGTATATTATACATATATAGAGAGAGAAGTAGTTATAGGTCGCTTATAAGTGCGGTTCTTTGCCAGCTGAGGGCCAGGATGCACACGGCCTGTTCTGCCGACTGGATCTGGTTACAGCATATAAGGACAAAGACCCCATGAACCGATGCCCTAAACCTACATGCACTTGAACCCTAAACCTTAAGCTCTAAATCCTAAACCCATAACAGCCTGGCCCTGGACCCCAGCACAAGACCAAACTCGAAGAATCCGAACCCCGACTTCGTACGCCTATATACTGTAATGGTACATCATGTAATCTAATATAAGATCAGACAAAGACAATGGATATACTATGGTATCATATAGTATCATGCAAAGTAACACAAGATAGTTTCGGGCTCTGGGCTTGCACTGGCTTCCCCGAAGATTGCAGAACCAAGAACAGTAACGTGAAAGCGTTGACCAGAAGAATCGGGCTCAGGTACTGATGGTAACCGTGAGTGATTCGTGCTTTTCAGCCACAAAGAAGAAGGTGCTGTATCTGTCCAAGCAAAGGAAGCAGCAGAGCCTTTGGCAAAACCCCGGGTCATTCCGAATAAACCCTCAACTCTACAAGCCATGAGCCGCCGCCCCTATCCCGCATACAAGCCCCAGGCCCTAAGCCCCGTTAACGCCTGTATCAAATTCATTGTGTGTCAAACCCTTGTCAAACCTCCGAAATCTTGATTTGAACCTATGCATCCTCATCAAAGCCCTCCAAAATCCCTACCAAAACCCGGCTCTCTACAAGTGAAGCCCGAAATCTTTATTCTCTCTAAAATCCCTATCAAAACCAGCTCTCTCCAACTGAAGCCCGAAGCATGTACCCATTGGGACCTCTGAAGTCCCTAGCAAAACCCAGCTCTCTTCAACAGAATCAGGGAGTCGCCGGCATCGAGAAGACCCTGAAGTGGAAGCTTTTCTTCTTTATAGGCCGGGTGGGTAGGGTTTAGGGTTTAGGGTCCCTAAATAGACCGAAGATACCAAAACCAGCACAGAAGAAAACAGAAGTTCTGACCCTAAACCCTGAACCCTAAGGACCCCTCGAAGGGTTTAGGTCACCCTGGCCTAGAGCTGAAAAGCGTTTGCTTTCGAGTCTAGAGTTTAGGGCTTAGGTTTAGGGTTTAGGTTTTGGCCGTTAAGGGTTTGGAGTACCATACTTTAATACTTTTTGGGACCTGTTGATTAAAGGGAGGCATTATAAAGTAAAAGTCTGTACTTTTTTCCCCCTGGTTGCTCCAAAATCCTAGCCAACAGCCCCGACAGACCCTAAACTCTTAATCCTGAACCCTAAGCTCGCGAGCTTGAGCACCCACCTCGTTCTTGCAATGCCATATACAGGCTTATACAGGTGATGGCTTACCCATCGCCATCCAAGCAGTAACAGTGTCCCACTAGAGCCCATATAGCTACAAGTATGCCCGGTCGTTAGAACAGGTTCGGGTCTGTTTGATTATGCTATTCTAGCATTCTAAGTGACAAGTGGCGACACAACTAGAACCCCCCAACCCTAAACCCTAAACCCTAAACCCGAAACCCTCAACCCTAAACCCTAAGCCCCAGGTACGTTTGAACAGAGACTGAGGCTTCAGGGTGAGAGATCGGGTGTAGGGTTTGGTGTTTAGACGTCGGATTTGCCGTATGGGTCTACAATTGGGGGCATTCTGGTTCAAAGGGCAAAAGAAAGACCCTTAGTGGGGATCTGACGGGCCAAAAAAATGGGCACATGACTGCTATATTAAAGTAAAATTCCTAGGGGTCCCTATTAAGTGTCCCTCCACCTGGTTCCCTTCTTCCGATCTTCCCCCAGCGACTGGTATGCTCTTAGGCTGACAGTCATGTAAGATTGAAGAGGTCTAGCAAGGAAAGAGACTACAAGAACTCGCAGCCTTAAAAACAGCTAGGTATGATGTTAAATGGGCCACTCGGTAAGGCCTTTTTCCCTTGTTGCGGTGTTGGGTTCCTTAGAACCCTAAGGGTCCGTGTCCCCAAAGGGTATATACTACTGCGCCTATATGGGGACTACGTTAAGGCCAAGGGGGCCCTCAGGGGGAGCCTTTATATTCCGGCGTTACTGGGGATCTTCGTCCGTGAGCAAGAACCTGCTTGCCGCCAGTCGTTGGGCTTAGAATCATTAGCCCAGTGTTTTGGTGTATCTTATACTATGCTTACACTTAGGAACCACCAAAAGGCATTGGCTACCTAGGCCCTTCTATTTCGAGTTTCGCTGATCATGCAGCAGTTGCCGTTTGGTTCGTTGCTTCGTTCTATATACTGGTTGATTTGATAGCCCAATGCCAAAGTACTTGGAGTCTTAAGGTTTAAGTCCTGCTCAGTGCCACGATCTTTCAGGCAGTCTCATTGTCCTCATCACGGGCATTGCCTCCGTGCTGTACTGGACCAATGGGATCCGCTAGCACTTCAGCTTGTTACTAAAGGGGTTCAGGTAGAAGCTGCATTACCGTGCCTCAGGGTTTCTGTCTTTCATGAACGTGGCATCTGGTTCAAGTCAGAAGCTCAGCAGCGGCAGCAGGCCAATATGACCAACGAAAGTTCATGGACCGTTTCGAAGATTAGGCCATGTTTGGGGCATGTTTTGGTCTCGCGTGTTGGGCGACCACGGCCATCACGACCGACAACTGCGACCACGACGATTGCTGCTGCTCCTACTCCTCCAATTAGCGGCATGCCCTGGTTTAGCAACCACTACCTTACAACTGATGTTACGACTGGTTACCCCCAATGCGACCCCGACAACCACCGAGTAAAGAGAGGTTCCTCAGACAATCAACATGGGCATCATGATCCTCATCACCTGATCATGATCATGATGACAGCAGTACAATCACCATGGAATTTGCACTAGCATCAAATATTGTACTTTCACTGGCAGCCGCAGCTCATATCAAGTACTGGCAGCAAACAACGTCGTGTGGTTGATGAACATTATTGCATATGAGACCAATCACGCAGGCCAAAAGAAAGGAACGGTAGTTGTAGTTCTGATCATAGAATCGGCAGGAAAACCCTGAACTCCTCACTCTTAGCCACATGAGCCCACCTCTTAGCCAACGGAAGGATGATCCATGTGCAGTGGGTCCAGACCTCAGGTAGCAAGGCTTCGATGAGTGTAGACCCTGGTTGGTGGGCCCGACTTCTTTAAAAGGCCTCAATTATAGGATTTCTTTGTCAATCCTTATGTAAGAAGAGGGGTTTATTGATCAGGGGTCTACATTACATACTGCACAAACAGCAACAGATTGAGGCCGTCAACGGGTCCAGGGTTTTAGGTTTGAGGTTAACGGGCCTGCTTGGAGGTTCATGGTTACTTATGAGTGGGGTAACTTTATGTATAACCCATGATTGGGGACTTCTAACCCTACTTATAGGTACCCATGAACCTCCAAGTGTGCATCGGCATCAAAGGAGCAACCGCGAAAAGCATGAGTTCGAGGGCCATGGTTCCGGAGCTTATTTTTTTTCGGTGACAATGTGGGAGTTTCCCAAAGTGAGGGGTACCTTATTTGGGGGTCCTTAGAATAAGTATCCTACTACAAAGGGAAAAATATTAGGGTCCCCTATTTTCGGAAACCCCCATGTCCATTCCCAACACTGAAAACAACATCAACAATAGAAGTTTCACTAAGGTTAGTCATACTGGTTGGCCAAACTATCAGTACTAGTTACTAGACACAAGCTGCAATGTCAGTTTTATTTGCAGGGTCGTCGGAAGGTATGTTCGAGGCTCCCGTGGGACATACGAAGAGCTGTGTCTGTGTTGGCTGCAGACCGGGCCAGATGGAACGAGATCCTAGACCGTTCAGTATCTGGGCAAGAGCTAGATGAAGGAGCCCGCGGCGGTTTCCACGATGTCACAAGCCAGATCCTTGACGATCGCAACGTGAAATCCCGCTTGAATCTGGATAGAGCCCCTTCCAGCACTTAGGGTGACGATGGCTGGCAGCTGGGACGACCGCAGCAGTGCGGTATTTCTCGGACACACGTGCTTGTTTGTTATTTGAAAGTTGTTTGTATTGAGCTTCCAAGGGTCAAGGCTCCTATTTTAGGCATTGAGCACTTCGTCCCTGCAGATCAGTCTCCAAGAGGCTTCTGGTGAGGGTTACTTGGAGGATCATGGGACTTAGTAAGGAGGGTTATAAGTTCCTTAATTGGGGTTATAAGTAGATATAAGTATAGTTACCCTAATTATAACCCTAGTTACTAAGTCCCATGATCCTTTAAGTAGGTGCCTTTAAAACCGCAAGCATCCTTCCTGCGTCTGCTTTTCGCACCGTTTGAACCCTACTTAGACGTCTCAAGGCAACTTTCTGCAATTTGCACTCAACTAAACCCAATCCTTCTAAGCCCCAGGCCCTAAACCCGAAACACCTAAACCCTAAACCTTCAGCCCCGAATTTAAGCCCAAAGCCCCAAGCTGCAAGACGCCGAAACATACACAGTACCAAAAATGCAGCTTTCCTAGGCTCCAGCGCAGTTTCTGACTGAAGTCTTCCTTTTGTTCTTCGGTATCTTGATGGTGGCCCCAAGCTCAGCGGCATCTGGACCCATTCCGATCGCTACCAAGAGGAGTTGTGGGTTTCAGGCTTTGAATACAGAGTCTACTGGGTTTAGGGTTTAGGGGTGCCGTGCATTTAGGGTTAGAGTACAGGTTTAGCCTTCAGAGGACTTCATGGACATACAACCTTACAGCCAAAAACCAAGCCGGGGACCAGCGTCTTGCGAAGGGGCCCTAGACTGTAAATGCAGGGCATCCTAAACCCTGAAGCCTGCTTTAGGGGCCTTAATGATTACCTATACTGTTCTGGTGGTTCCATACCATGATTATAGTAGAAAGTGCCCCGAAGCCCTATTGTAATTGTTAAGGCCCCTACATCTAAGTATTAAGGCCCCTACATAACACGCCCTAAACCCTAGTCTACGGCCTTGGATTCCATCCTGAGTTGCCTGCTGGACCCTAGGCACACAGGGTCCTAAACCCTGTAAACCCTCAACATCCCTAAAACATGTAATATAGGGGTCGTAATAATTAGAATAGGGGTTCCCTTTAAAGGGATCCTTAAAGGGGTCTATAAGAGCTCTATAGCAGGATTCTATAATATAGGGGGCGTAATAATAAGAATAGGGCTTTGGGGCCCATTTTGCTATACTTATTATAAGGACCCCCCCCCCCCCCCCCCACAATAGTATTGGTAATTGTCAAGGCCGCTAAAGCACCCCCAAACCCCAAGCCCCCGAAACCTGCAAGGCTTAGCTTTCGGTCTTGGGTAAGTCGGGAGTTTGGGCTTGTTGCTGTTCCACGTTTAGCGACGGCTTTGTCCTGTGTGACAGTCGTGAACTTGAGGCACCACACCGTCAAACTGTGAATCTTAAGCCTTGGACTCTAAACCCTGAACTTGTCCTGTCCGGGTTTAGGCCTGAGGGCTACGTAGAGGATCATGGAACTTAGTAGCTAAAGTTATAATTAGGGTAACTATACTTAAGAGTACTTATATAGCCCCAATTAAGGTACTTATAACCTTACTTACTAAGTCCTATGATCCTCCAAGTATGGGTCTTGTTCGGGGTTTAGAAGTTTCGACTCTGAGAGTCTGTGGCCCTTCATTCATGCTTTACATTGGCAGGGCTTTCGGTGCTTCGCATCAGGCTTGTGGGTGGTTTCGGGTTTTTGGTTCACCGGCTGCGGGCTCAGGGTCTAGAGCAGAACACATGTAGCATCTTCCCTTGAAACACCTCCTAGCAGCTGAGTGGATACACTTTACACTCTTTGGGATAATATTACCCACTATAAAACTGAAAGAGTGCACTTTTAAGGGGGCTTATGAACTCGGCAGCTAAGAAGAGAAGGCTGAAGTCCTAGAACGCTTGAGACCACAAAGGTCCTACTGCCTAACCTCCTGTTTTGGAAGGCAATAGAAGACGACCCTGATATCCTGAGCCACCTAGTATGTAGAAGGATCTGATTTTGAGCAAGTAGTTACATGGTTTCTTGTAACCCCTATTAATGTCATAACATTGTCGAAACTACACTATACTGCACCTCGCAACCTTGTTCGCATTGTTACCATCCTTTTAATGTCATCCCTAAACTCCTGGACTCGCAAAATTGCCAAACTCTCATCCATAACTCTCGACCCTAAACCATCAAGTCTTATAGCTAGCCTCTTGTAGGAACCCTTAAGGCAGGGTTCAGGGTTTAGGGATGTTTAGGGCTTAGGTTCATTCAAAGAACCCTAAAAGGGACCCTAAAAGGAATCCTAATAGGAACTTTAAAAGGAACCCTAAAAGGAAGCTTAATTAAACGGAACCCTAAAAGGAACCTTAAAAGGGACCCTAAAAGGAACCCTAAACCCTGATCTTTCGCCTGCAGCTGCTTCTAACTCGAAGCGAAACCGAGCGGGGAAAGGGTCCCGCAGATGGCGGCGAAGCCGACGGTGCCCAAGCGCTTCAATAGTGCGGATTTTCGGGTTTATAAGGTTTAGGGTGCAGGGTTTAGAGTTTAAGATTCAGGGTTGGCGAGACGAATGTTGTTTTGGGTGCAGAATTCGCGGGACTGGGAAGGGTTTCAAAGGCTGGTAGAATGATGTTGTCGGTTTCCTGAGAATTTTGAATCTGAAAGAACCTTGCTTATGGCGAGGATCCTGCTATTCGGAGACTCTACTGTCACGGCTTCGTTCTGTCTGAATTCCCACTTACCCAGGCGTTCCAGCTGCTTTGCCAATCCGATTTCGCTTGTGAAAGACCTGAACCCTACAACAAGTAGCAGTTGTTTGGTTCTGCGGTTCAGGAGTATAAAGGCTTGGCGGCTGAGAGTTCGGAGTTTGTGGTCCACGGTATAGGTTTAGGTGTGCGGGCTCAGGGTTTATGGTTAGGTGTTGGGGGTGTTGGGGCTTTGGGCTCAAGATGTATTTGAGGTTTATGTAAATTTGAAAGGTGTCGGAATTACCTGTAGCCGAAAAGCACTGCTTGTCTAGGGTTCCTCATCCTGGCTTCTATATTTATATCTATATCTATATCTATATGTAAACCTAAAATTATCTATATCTATATATATATATATATATATACATATATATATATATAACTAACTCCTTACAGTGGTCGCCTTGGGGGCACAGGCAGGGTTTAGGCTTTAAGCTTCAGTATTTCGAGTCAGTACTCGTACCAAAGGCTCGATGTCTCTTGCCAGTCCGGCTATGTTCAGACATACACTGAAACCCCACCTGGACTCGAGAACCACCTACCTTTTTCAGGGTTTACATAAGGAAGTCGTAATTATGAACCCGAAAGCTGTAGGTTTCTTAGGGTCCAGGTAAATCCTTAACTCTCAACCCTAAACCATAGCTTGGGCTTGGAGTTTTGATGCTGTACTATCTCCTCGCTCGGGAATGCAAGCCACAGAGTCTGCAGAGCAGACGTTGCGACACTATTTCGGCTCATAGGGGGCTTATGGCTGTAGGCCCCGAGCCCTTTGAACCAACAATGCGCAAGTGAAAGCTATAGAACCATCTAATCAGAGGTTCCTGCAGAAGCAGCCCGTCGCCCCAACACTTGGGACACTGATGACCTAAACCTTTATCAACATTCAACATCTTAACCCTAAGCCCTAAACCCTCTAGCCCCTTCAACCCGAAAGCATCTCTCGACTCCCTTGAGGTGAGCTTCAAGATAACGCTGGCCTCTGAGAAATCCCAGCCTTTCAAGGCCTTCCCCTGCTCTTTTTGCTGGGGTTTGGAGTACCATACTTGAATACTTTTTGTTGGTACCTGTTCCTTAAAAGGAACCATTATGAAATGCAAGTCTAGACTTTTTCTCCCTGGTTACTTCAAAGTCCACTTTAGGTATTGCGAGCTTAGGGTTTACCTGAGTTTATTCATTGGCGCTTGGGGATGTCGTCGGGTTCAGGGTTTAGTTGGGGGTTGCAAAACCTGTTTGTTTTAGGGGCTATACCCACCATCAAAGGGTCGTAATCCACCATTCTGTGGGGTTTCGGGGGGCTACAGGTAGGCGTTGCGATGATGGTGTCGTGGCTGTTTGGTTCACGCCCGGAAAAATACCTCAAGCGTTGGCCTATGTGGGTGGTTGCCAAAATTAGGGTCCCTTTTTAACTTGGGTCCCTATTATAGTACAGCACCTAATATTTAGGGTACCTGACGACCCATATAGCTTTGAAGAGTGTCTATGCCTTTGCCTTGTACCCTTAAATGGATCTGGATTCATTGCGTGCCCTTGGGGATTGTGTAGTTCAAGCTGTGCTGCTGCGTGTTGGGGCCACCCCCAAAACCCTAAACCCTAAAGCCCTAAAACCCTGCAATCTCTAGGCCCTCTAGGCCTTGAGCTCCGAAGCCCAAAAGCCACTAAGAGTGGGCTCACAGGTGATCAAATGCCCTGAGGAAGCCCCCTTCCTGGCTTGCATCAAGCATCGTGGTCTGATTTCGGACGGGTTTTGGGAGTTAGGGTTTAGGGTTTTGGGCTTTGGGGTGCAAGAAGGATTTTCAAAAAGGGTGATGGAATCTCCCTGGGTGAGGGCTTGCGGGCATTTTAGGCGTTGCCTCTGACGTGGATCTCGCTTTCTGGGTCATTTGATGTAGATGTGCACGCCGTACTCCATCAATATGGGGGACTCCCTGCCATAGGCTGTTGCCTTTTCAACACTTATGAAGTTTTCTCGCAGCAATTATTGGGAACACGACTCCAAGTTGGAAGAACTTTTGTTTGTATGCCACAGTTTTCAGGCCAGCGCACGAGGAGTGACATGGTCCGATTATCGTCACTTCCTGACTCCTTCGAGCTCCCCCGGTCCGAAGCCACAATGCGAGTTGAAGCGTTGAGCAGCAGAGCGGCACAAGCAGCAGCAGAAGCAACACACGGACGAGGAGGAAGCTGATATCCACATGCACAACAAGGCATGGAGTTCCCTAAACCCTAAATCATAAACCCTAAACCCTAAAACATAAACCCTAAACCCTATAAAACATAAGCCCGAAACCCTAAAACCTAAACCCCAAAACCCTTAAACCCCTAAACCCTAAGCCCCAAGCCCCTCTAGCAGTTTATTAATCTTGACATTGATCTAGGACCCAGAGTAAGCCCTTATTCCCGTTTTTGGGGTTCAGGTTCCCTTATAAACCTCCTTTGAACCAAAAAGGGCACCCTTTTTATTCCTAGGCTACTCCTGGGTCTAGTGATTGCATCGTAAGTGAGCCAGCCCAGGTATGCAGCAGAGGCCTTCAAGGCACTTGAGTCGAAGTGCTGATTAGGGTTTAGGGTTTAGGGATTAGGGATAGGGTTTAGGGTTTAGGGTTTAGGGTTTAGGGTTTAGGGATTAGGGATTAGGGTTTAGGGTTTAGGGATAGGGTTTAGGGATTAGGGATTAGGGTTTAGGGTTTAGGGTTTAGGGTTTAGGGATAGGGTTTAGGGATTAGGGATTAGGGTTTAGGGTTTAGGGATTAGGGTTTAGGGTTTAGGGATTAGGGTTTAGGGTTTAGGGAAGTGCTGTTAGGGTTTGCGGTTTCGGGTTTGGTTCCCAAAAGGGGTCCTTAAAGGGATCTATAAGGGTTCCTTAAAGGGATCTATAGGGTTCAGTTTAGGGTTTAGTTTAGGGTTTAGGGATCTATAAGGGATCTATAAGGGATTTATAAGGGATCTATCAGGGATCTATAAGGGATCTGTAAGGGTACCATAATGGGGTTTGCGGTTTCGGGTTTGCAGTTTGGGGTTTAGGGTTTAGGGTTAAGGTTTAGAGTTTAGGGTGCAGAGTTTTAGAGTTTAAGGTTGAGGCGTAGGGCTGAAGGTCAAGGGTTTAAGGTTTAGGGGTTTAGGTTTAGGGTTTAGGGTTTAGGGTTTAGGTTTAGGGTATGTATCCTCAATCCTCAATTGCTACTCTTTGCTGCGTGGTGGTGCCGACGCTGTGAACCATGAATGTTGCTCGTCAGATTAGGATTGTCATTGCGGTTGTTTACGATGCTCTTACCGTTGCTGCGCCAGTTTCTGGATAATTACTGCGCCCAAAGGGTCCAAGTACCGATATAGTAGGTACTTAGTAGGTATTTGGCACCCGAATGGACATGCTTTACTATGACTTGGACCATTGGGGGTGTATCAGATTCGTCATTGAGTCCTGCGAGGTCTTGTAGCATGGCTGTGTCGCCGACCTGAGACCTGAGTTTCGGTGTCTGCTGCTGTTACTCTTCTGAGCCCTGAAAAGTGTAGTATATACTTTTGTGGGGCCCTATACCTACTAAGAAACTATTTTAATGGTACTTGGACCCTTTGGGAAGTTAGTTGGGCTTCGGCGAAAAACCATAAGACCTAAAACCGCACAAACCCTCAACCCGCGAAAGACCTTAACCCCAAGTGTGGCATAGTCCTGACCTGGTCCCCTGGGTTCTTGATTGTTGCTGTTGCTCCGTGCTTCTGGCTTCTACCGTCATGGTGCTCTGCTTTGCGCTTCTACCGTCGTTTTGCTTGATGCTTCTGGCTTCTACCGTCGTGTTGCTCATGTCAGTCTTTTAACCTATCTCACCCCCGAACCCTAAACCCTGGACCTTCAGCTTCGTGTTTGCTCCTTTTTGCTGTGTGGTGTAAGCTAACCCTAAACCCTAAACTTTGCTTTCTTGGCGAGCACAGTTGCAAGTTCGAAATCCCCAGTAGCTTGCCATAAAGGGGCTTAGGGCTTAAGGTTTTCGGGTTTACGGTGGGTTCAGGGTTGTTTGATGTTTCTGGTTTCTGGGGCCGAGGGCACATACTATGTAGGCACGCGGAACTCGAGCGGCATTGCAAAACCACGCAACGACACGGACTTGAAGTGACTTGAAGCTCAGAAGCAAAGGTGAACCCTTCGACCAGTGCTGTCATCACCAATGATGGAGTCGGACTGAATCCGATGCTTGGGCCTGCATGTGCCAGCAAGCGTTTTGTCTGCGACCTTGCATCTCAAAACCCTACTTGTCCCTGGACACGTATGGTATAAGCTTACTATTAGGGCCTTCATAAACAGAGTAGGGTTTTGCGGCCCATTATACTATAACTATAATACGGAACCCCCCCCAAAAAAAAGTATAGGTAATTATTTGGCGCCTATATTAGGTGTACAAGGACACTCTGGGAAAGGAGCTTGTGTGCAGGTTGCGGTTTCGTGGCTTCTTCGCCGAAGCATTTGGCGTCGAAGCATTTTAGAGCTCGAGTTTTAGAGGTTATGGCCTAGAGTTTGCCTACCCTTCGTTTGGGTTTAGAAATAAAGTCCCGTAGAATTTCAGGAAGAGCATGTTCGCAATGCTGATGCTTCTCGCGCCACCCTATGACCCCAATAGCCCGCAAAGTTCACCAGAGCATCTGCAAACACGAATGAGTAAATTAATCAGATAGGTCCGATAGGTATACCAGTAAACATCAGCTTGTGCACTCGTGTGCTTCCCGATCTATCTACCTGTCACTCGTTCAAGTAATCTAAGGCCATGGCCTATGGGAGTTTCCGAAAATAGGGGACCCTAGTATAGTACCCTAAATCGTAGGAGCCTTATTATCAGGACCCCAAAATGCCCTAGCTTTCGGAAACCCCCATATGACGCCCGAAGCAACCTGCAAACTTAAATGCCTCATCCTCCAATCGTGAAATGGGAGAACCCTGCCTCTTGGCAGATACAAACCCCAAGTCGCATTTTCACAACGTCCCAGGCTGCAAGGTGGGGCTTTTAAGGTTTAGGGCTTACGGCTCAGGCACCCCCCAAACTCCAAAAGTTTTGGTTTCATTGGTTTCGCAGTTGAGGGCTGTGGAATTTGGGATTAGGCCTAGTTAAGTGTCACCTATATATAGTATACCCTTATATAACTCTGCAGAGGAACCAGACTGCCGGCGCCATCTTCATGAAGCATGGTGCCGATCTGAAGTTGATCCCACGCGACCGGGTGGGCTAGGACGTTTGGACATCTATGGCAGAGCGGCAGAAACTAACGATTTGGCAGTTGTGAGCAACACAAATACTGGGCTGTGCTTTCGGAGTGTTTTTAATTTCTGTGGTTTTGCTGGGTCTTGGTATACAACGATTGATTGTATGGTTTGTAGTGTCAAACAACCATAAGTTTGTAGTGTCAAACAACCATAAGCCACGTTAGCTCAAGCTGCCACTCGAAACGAATTGTCAGTGGTAATTTACCACTGACAATTCGCTTCGAGTGTCAGCAAGCTTCTCATGTGAACATCGCCCTCACCGTGGATCACCTCGAGTGTCAGCGTGGAGCCCTAGAGTGCAGAGTCATGCTGGTGTTTGCGGCAAGACCCATTCGCCGCTGCGGCAAGACCCATTCGCCGCTAGCAGGGTCAGGGTCTGAGGGTAGCATCTAAGAGAGAGTCATGCGGCATGGACCATTCGCCGCCGAGAGCTAGGATGAGAGTCATGTTCTTATCGTCTGCTAGAGTCAGATGCCATAGGTAGGTCGGCAGAGTGTCATAGCAGTGACTTGCAAGAGCAGTTTGTCAGTGTCAGGTACCACATTGCATCACCGAGGCCAGACCTTCCAGTGTCAAGCGATGGCAGGACACTGAGCGATTGCAGTCAGGGTCATCGCCTGAGAGCGCAGATGCATCCGGAGTGCAGTGTCATTTTGTGCGGCATGACCCATTCGCCGCTAGCAGTGTCAGGGTTTGAGTGTAGCATCTAATCTAAGAAAGAGTCATGCGGCATGGACCATTCGCCGCCGAGAGCTAGGATGAGAGTCATATTGTTCAATGATTATTATCGTCGTCGTCTATTTTAATAAATGACATATTATTTTAAACATGACATATTTAAATTAATGATTTACAAATAAAAATATTATTAATAATTAAATTCAAAATTGCTAGACCCAGATGCCATAGGTAGGTCGGCAGAGTGTCATAGCAGTGACTTGCAAGAGCAGTTTTTGTCAGTGTCACATATAACAATAATTTTAATTTAATATATTAAACACATTGCATCACCGAGGCCCGACCTTCCAGTGTCAAGCGATGGCAGGACACTGGGCGATAGCAGTCGGGGTCATCGCTTCAGAGTGCAGTGTCATTTTGTTGCGGCATGACCCATTCGCCGCTAGCAGTGTCAGGGTTTGAGTGTAGCATCTAAGAGAGAGTCATGCGGCATGGACCATTCGCCGCCGAGAGCTAGGATGAGAGTCATGTTCAATCATCATCTAAGCTGCTAGAGTCACATGCCAAGAGTGTCACAGCAGTGACTTGCAAGAGCAGTTTGTGAGTGTCACATGCATCACATTGCATCACTGAGGCCAGACATTCCAGTGTCAAGCGATGGCAGGACACCGAGCGATTGCAGTCAGGGTCAGCGCCTGAGAGCACAGAGGCATCCAGGGTGTAGTGTCATGTTGTTGCGGCATGACCCATTCGCCGCTAGCAGTGTCATGGTCTGAGGGTAGCATCTAAGAGAGTCATGCGGCATGGACCATTCGCCGCCGAGAGCTAGGATGAGAGTCATGTTCTTATCGTAAATCTGCTAGAGTCAGATGCCATAGGTAGGTCGGCAGAGTGTCATAGCACTGACTTGCAAGAGTTGTATTATCAGTGTCACATGTATCACATTGCATCACCGAGGCCCGACCTTCCAGTGTCAAGCGATGGCAGGACACTGGGCGATAGCAGTCGGGGTCATCGCTTCAGAGTGCAGTGTCATTTTGTTGCGGCATGACCCATTCGCCGCTAGCAGTGTCAGGGTTTGAGTGTAGCATCTAAGAGAGAGTCATGCGGCATGGACCATTCGCTGCCGAGAGCTAGGATGAGAGTCATATTGTTCAATTATCGTCTATTAATCTGCTAGAGTCACATGCCATAGGTAGGCCGGCAGAGTGTCATAGCAGTGCCTTGCAAGAGCAGTTTTGTGAGTGTCACATGTATCACATTGCATCACTGAGGCCAGACCTTCCAGTGTCAAGCGATGGCAGGACACCGAGCGATTGCAGTCAGGGTCAGCGCCTGAGAGCACAGAGGCATCCAGGGTGTAGTGTCATGTTGTTGCGGCATGACCGAATTCGCCGCTAGCAGTGTCATGGTTGAGGGCAAAATCTAAGAGAGTCATGCGGCATGGACCATTCGCCGCCGAGAGCTAGGATGAGAGTCATGTTCTTATCGTCTATTATCTGCTAGAGTCAGATGCCATAGGTAGGTCGGCAGAGTGTCATAGCACTGACTTGCAAGAGTTGTATTATCAGTGTCACATGTATCACATTGCATCACCGAGGCCCGACCTTCCAGTGTCAAGCGATGGCAGGGCACTGGGCGATTGCAGTCAGGGGTCATCGCTTCAGAGTGCAGTGTCATTTTGTTGCGGCATGACCCATTCGCCGCTAGCAGTGTCAGGGTTTGAGTGTAGCATCTAAGAGAGAGTCATGCGGCATGGACCATTCGCTGCCGAGAGCTAGGATGAGAGTCATATTGTTCAATTAAATTATCGTCTATTAATCTGCTAGAGTCACATGCCATAGGTAGGCCGGCAGAGTGTCATAGCAGTGCCTTGCAAGAGCAGTTTTGTGAGTGTCACATGTATCACATTGCATCACTGAGGCCAGACCTTCCAGTGTCAAGCGATGGCAGGACACCGAGCGATTGCAGTCAGGGTCAGCGCCTGAGAGCACAGAGGCATCCAGGGTGTAGTGTCATGTTGTTGCGGCATGACCCATTCGCCGCTAGCAGTGTCATGGTCTGAGGGTAGCATCTAAGAGAGTCATGCGGCATGGACCATTCGCCGCCGAGAGCTAGGATGAGAGTCATGTTCTTATATCTAAATCTGCTAGAGTCAGATGCCATAGGTAGGTCGGCAGAGTGTCATAGCACTGACTTGCAAGAGTTGTATTATCAGTGTCACATGTATCACATTGCATCACCGAGGCCCGACCTTCCAGTGTCAAGCGATGGCAGGACACTGGGCGATTGCAGTCAGGGTCATCGCTTCAGAGTGTAGTGTCATTTGGTTGCGGCATGACCCATCGCCGCTAGCAGTGTCAGGGTTTGAGTGTAGCATCTAAGAGAGAGTCATGCGGCATGGACCATTCGCCGCCGAGAGCTAGGATGAGAGTCATATTGTTCAATTATCTGGGTTGTGCTTTCGGATTGTTTTTAATTTCTTTGGTTTCGCTGGTCTTGGTGTACAACGATGATTGTGTGGTTTGCAGTGTCAAACAGCCCCAAGCCACGTTACTCGTAGCTCAAGCTGTCACTCGAAACAACTTGTCAGTGGTAAACGTACCACTGATAATTCAATTCGCTCCGAGTGTCAGCAAGCTTGTCATGTGAATTTCGCCCTCATCTTGGATCACCTCGAGTGTCAGCGTGGAGCCCCAGACTGCACAGAGTCATGTCGCGGCACGAACCAGTCGCCGCTGCAGGGTCAGAGTGCTGAGAGGGTGCGGCATGAGCCATTCGCCGCGAGAGTCAGGGTGAGAGTCAGTTGTCATGATTTGATGTGGATTAGTAGGTCAGGTGTCAAAGGCAGGTCGGCAAAGTGTCATGAGTGAGCAGCCTTTGCCAACAGCAGCGTCATTTCATCCTTTTGACAAGTCAGTCGCATCACTCAGACCAGACCTTCCAGCGTCAGCCGATGGCAGGACATTGAGTGATTGGTGTCAGCGTCAAAGCCCCAGACTGCAGTGTCATGGTGTTGCGGCATGACCCGCTCATGGAATCGACGGTGTTTGTGCTGTTGGGCTTTGGCACTTATCAAGTGGTGGTTGTCACGAACCCAATTGCATGGACCACAACTAACGATTGTGGAGTTGAACACTGGTCTTTGTCTTTGAAATACCCTACGGCTGGGCAATGCCAATGTTTGCGTGACTCGGGTGGCATATGCTGGTGGCTTGATCGGAAAGGAAGACTAGCTGGCTAGCATTCTGAATCCAGGATGGACAAGATCGGGGACTACAAGCCTGCAGCTTTCAATGCTGCAGAATCAGCCAAGCTTCTCATCGACACCGTGTTTCTGCACAACTATCCAAGCGTCACCAAAGTTCTGAAGCATGTCTGCCAGAATCGTGATTCTGCCTGTACTGTCAGTAGTCAGGCTTCAGAAGCCCGATTTCAGATAAGTGTCACAGAGTCAGAACACACTGCAGCGTCAGCTTTGAGACGTTCGTGTTCCAAGCGTCAGCTGCCTGGAATTTAAAGAGAAGCAACACATGGCGCTTCAGTAATCAAAAAGCATCGAAAAAGGAGCAAGGAAGGTTAGTGACTCAAGACCTAACCGAGGTTAGTGTCGACCTTCGTCCAGCATGTTTCAGAAACGCGGAAAGGTGTCAATGTCAATCGTCAGACCCACAGCTGTGGTCGGGTGACAACGAGCTTGCTCGGGGAAGAAAATTGTGATGCTGACACTATCTGTCTGATCAGTAACAGTTAGAACTCTGCCGTGTTTCCAAGAGCTACTTGTGTAGTCAGCCAAGTCAGCTTCTTCCGCATTGCCAGGCCAGATGCCAGTGGCTGGCGAAGGCACGGTGTCTGCAGTCACGTGATCAATTCTGCGGCTTTGTAGCAGGTTCGAGCAGTATCTGGTGTCAGTGGAAATGGTCGGTTCTTGACTTCCAGGCACGCTTGATTCCATTCCGTTTCCGGCTTCGCCCATTTCAGAGTCACATCTCCAATAGAACGAAGGCCGGCTGCAAAGAGCTGGCATTGACTCAATCAGTTGTTGCTATGATTGCGCATGGGGGCTTAAGTTAAGATATAGATGTTACTTGGAGGTTGAGTAAGTTAGATCAAAGTTAGCATAAGTTAGAAAAGTTAACAGAAGTTAGCAAAAGTTAACTTGTGGGTTAAAAAACAGCGATGGGGTGGCGGGGTCGTGGGTGGTGGTAGCGGGGCGGTGGTGGTGTGGCGGGGTGAGGTGGTGAGTAGGGTGGTGGGGCGGTGGTGGGGTGGGTGGTGGGGTGGGGTGGGGTGGGGTGGGGTGGGGTGGGGTGGGGTGGGGTGGGGTGGGGTGGGGTGGTGGTCCAACCACCGCCCACCACCCACCCAACACCCCCACCACCCACTCACTCACCACCCACCACCCACACGACAAAAATGCGTCCAATCCATTGCTCGGTTGTGGAAAACAGCCAAAAAAATTGTATGCGCTGCGCACCCACCACCTACCACCGACCACCCAACCCAACCCGGTGGGTTTGGTGGTGGAGTGGTGGTGGGGTGGGTGGTGGGTGGGGTGCAGTGGGGTGGGGTGGTGCGTGGTGGTGGGGTGGTGGCGGGGTGGTGGGGTGGGAGGTGGTGGTTGTGGTTGGTGCGCTTGCAGTTTCGTGGATGGTGGGGTGGTGGGGCCGTGGTGCTGGCCAGCTCCAATCCCAAGGCCTTGCAAGAAGAGCTTTTTATGCAACTTTCAGGCTTGGAAATTTGAACTTTTATGAACTTCTCGGGGCCTGGACATATGAACTTTTATGAACTTCTCGGGGCCTGGACATATGAACTTTTATGAACTTCTCGGGCCTGGAAATATAAACTCTTATGAACTTCTCGGGGCCTGGAAATATGAACTTTTATGAACTTCCCGGGCCTTGAAATATGAACTTTTCTGAACTTCTCGGGCCTAGGAAAATGAACTCTTTGGCCCTGTATTCATTGTAAATAACAGCAAAAAACAGTTTTGTTTTATGAACTTCTCCGGTCTCGAAATATGAGCTTTTATGAACTTCTCGGGGCCTGGAAATATGAACTTTTATGAACTTCTCGGGGCTTGGAAATATGATGTTTTATGAACTTCTCGGGCCTGGAAATATTAACTTGTATGAACTTCTCAATGAACTTCTCAGACCTGGAAATCTGAACTTTTTGTGAGCTTCTCGGGCCTAGAAATATGAACTCGGGGGTGGTGCCGGCGGTGGTGGTGCGGGCGCTGGTGGTGCTGCTGGTGGTCCTGGTGCTGGTGCTGTTGGTGGTGCTGCTGAAAGGTGCTGCTGCTGGTGGTGCTGCTTCTGGTGGTACTGCTGGTGGTGCTGCTGGTGGCGCCGGTGGTTGTGTTGATGGTGGTGGTGGTGGTGGTGGTGGTGGTGGTGGTGGTGGTGGTGGTGGTGGTGGTGGTGGTACTAGCGGTGGTAGTGGTGCTGGTGGTGGTGCTGTTGGTGGGCTGGTGGTGGTGCTGGTGGTGGCTGGTGGTGGTGTCCCAAACCCTACACCCCAAACCCTAAGCCCTAAACCCCTGAACTGTAGACGTACTGTTGTTGTTGGTGGTGGTCCTGGTGTTGGTGCTGGTGGTGGTGGTGGTGCTGTTGTTGTCGTGGTGGTTGCTGTTGTTGTTGTGGTGGTGGTGGTGGTGGCGGCGGTGGTGTTGGGGTTGGTGAAGGCTGTGGTGATAGGGTTTCCACGCTCCACACCCTACCCTACCCCCTAAACCCTATAAACCTGCTGGTGGTGGTCGTGCCTGTGGTCGCGGTGTTCCTAAACACCTGAACCCCCTAATTAAGCCCTAAGCCTAAGCCCTAAGTATCTGCTCTTATCTTTGTGGAACGCAGCACAGAACAGCATCAGTGACAAACAACGAAAACCATTTACCACAAAACCGACATAACACAAAATATGCTGGAATAAGCTAAAGTAAGTTAAAGCAAGTTAGAATAAGTTAGACAGAGTTATAGCTAAAAAGTTGACTTGGGCTTGGGCTTAGTAACTTCTATTTCTTCCATCTAACTGTCTAATAACTTCCCCCAAGTTAGCAGGGACTTACTACATGGATAGCAAAGATGTAAGGGGGGTTACAGGGGGGGTTATATAAGGGGGTTACCGTACTAACATCTATATCTTAACTTAGGCCACGCGCACAATCTTAGTAGAAGCTGCAGTCAAAAGGTATTGGCATGTGCGTTTTGGGTATGCCAATACCTCGGCCGTTGGCGCCAACGGCCGGGGTATTGGCATACCAGGTTTGGGTGTTGCAATACGTTGCAGACTGGGCTCAAGTCTAGAAGCTATTGGCTCATGTGTTTTGGGGGTGTCAATACCTCGATCGTTGGCGCCAACGGCTGGGGTATTGGCATAAGGTCGCTGGGCCATCACTGGGGTGTCAATACCTCGATCGTTGGCGCCAACGGCTGGGGTATTGGCATAAGGTCGCTGGGCCCTCACGGTGCAGTCATTCGCCAAACCGAAGGCAGCTGTCCCTTCTCAGGTTGCGCAGACCTCGCCCTCAGAGTCAACCTTGCAAGAGAAGCCGACTAAGTCGTCAGAGCCCAACTGGAAACTGTGAGCATACTGCTGGCCCTTCGTGCCGAGATGTTGGAGGCGTCAACCACCAAGAAGACAGGCACCTGAACATGTGGGCCGCGAATTGGGTGCGGATTTGTACGGGCCACACAGAATCGATTTGCGACCAGTGTCAATAACTGCCTTGCCTGATGCCCGAACTGTTGCAGATCAGTGTCAGCTCTCGAAGGCACGGAAGGGTGCGCATTGGGTGCGTTATTGCACTGGCCACACAGAAACAGTGTCAAATTTGTGTGAGCGCGCAGATGGGTGCGTATTGGGCCACACAGAATGAGTGTCAAATCCTTCCATTATGTCAGGCCTAACAGCTGGAGATCAGTGTCAACTTTGAGAAGGCATGGAGGGGTGCGTATTGGGTGCAGAAGGAGTGTCAAATGCCTCCATGATGTCAGGCTTAGACCTCCTGGAGATCGTGTCAACTTTGAGAAGGCATGGATGGGTGCGTATTGGGTGCGTTATTGTATTGTGGCCACGCAGAATGAGTGTCAAATCCTTCCATGAGGCAGGCAAACCAGCTGGAGATCAGTGTCAACTTTGAGCAGGCATGTAGGGGTGCGTATTGGGTGCGTTATTGTACTGGCCACACAGAATGAGTGTGAAATGCTTCCATTATGTCAGGCCTACCAGCTGGAAATCAGTGTCAACTTTGAGAAGGCATGGATGGGTGCGTATTGGGTGCGTTATTGCACTGGCCACACAGAATGAGTGTCAAATGCCTCCATGATGTCAGGCTTAGACCTCCTGGAGATCGTGTCAACTTTGAGAAGGCATGGATGGGTGCGTATTGGGTGCGTTATTGTATTGTGGCCACGCAGAATGAGTGTCAAATCCTTCCATCAGGCAGGCAAACCAGCTGGAGATCAGTGTCAACTTTGAGCAGGCATGTAGGGGTGCGTATTGGGTGCGTTATTGTCCTGGCCACACAGAATGAGTGTGAAATGCTTCCATTATGTCAGGCCTACCAGCTGGAAATCAGTGTCAACTTTGAGAAGGCATGGATGGGTGCGTATTGGGTGCGTTATTGCACTGGCCACACAGAATGAGTGTCAAATGCTTCCATTATGTCAGGCCTAGACCTCCTGGAGGTCGTGTCAACTTTGAGAAGGCATGGATGGGCGCGTATTGGGTGCGTTATTGTTTTGGCCATGCAGAATGAGTGTCAAACCCTTCCATGAGGCAGGCAAACCAGCTGGAGATCACTGTCCGCGGAGGGGTGCGTATTGGGTGCGTTATTGTACTGGCCACACAGAATGAGTGTCAAATGCTTCCATTATGTCAGGCCTAACAGCTGGAGATCGGTGCCAACTTTGAGAAGGCATGGATGGGTGCGAATTGGGTGCGTTATTGTACTGGCTACACAGAACGAGTGTCAAAGGCTTTCATTCTGACAGGCCTTACAGCTGGAGATCAGTGTCAACTTGGAGCAGGCATGGATGGGTGTGTATTGGGTGCGTTATTGTGCTGGCCACGCAGAATGAATGTCAAGTCCTTCCATGAGGCAGGCAAACCAGCTGGAGATTAAACTGCGTCAGCTTTCAGCAGGCATGTAGGGGTGCGTATTGGGTGCGATATTGCGCTGGCCACACAGAATGAGTGTGAAATGCTTCCATTATTGTCAGGCCTAACAGCTGGAGATCAGTGTCAACTTTGAGAAGGCATGGATGGGGTGCGTATTGGGTGCGTTATTGTACTGGCCACACAGAATGAGAGGCTTAGACCTCCTGGAGATCGTGTCAACTTTGAGAAGGCATGGATGGGTGTGTATTGGGTGCGTTATTGTACTGGCCACGCAGAATGAGTGGCAAATCCTTCCATGAGGCAGGCAAACCAGCTGGAGATCACTGTCCGCGGAGGGGTGCGTATTGGGTGCGTTATTGCACTGGCCACACAGAATGAGTGTCACATGCTTCCATTGTGTCAGGCATACCATTGTGGCGGTTAGTCAGTAACCGCCACCTTGGTCAGTGTCAACTTTGAGCAGGCATGGAGGGGTGTGTCTTTGGTGCGGTATTGTGCTGGCCACACAGAATGAGTGTCACAAGCTTCCATTTTATTTATGTCAGGCCTACCAGCTCGAGATTAGTGTCAATTCTGAGCAGGCATGGAAGGGTGCGTTTTGGGTGCGTTATTGTACTGGCCACACAGAATGAGTGTCAAATGCTTCCATTGTGTCAGGCCTACCAGCTGCAAGTCAGTGTCAACTTGGAGCAGGCATGGAGGGGTGCGTATTGGGTGCGTTATTGTACTGGCCACACAGAATGAGTGTCACATGTTTCCATTATGTCAGGCTTATATCAGCTGGAAACCAGTGTCAACTTGGAGCAGGCATGGAGGGGTGCGTCTTGGGTGCGTTATTGTACTGGCCACACAGAATGAGTGTCACATGTTTCCATTATGTCAGGCCTACCAGCTGGAAATCAGTGTCAACTTGGAGCAGGCATGGAGGGGTGCGAATTGGGTGCGTTATTGTACTGGCCACACAGAATGAGTGTCACATGTCAGGCCTACCAGATGGAAATCAGTGTCAACTTGGAGCAGGCGTGGAGGGGTGCGAATTGGGTGCGTTAGTCTGTGAGTGTCACATGCTTCCATTCTGTCAGGCCTATCAGGTGGAAATCAGTGTCAACTTGGAGCAGGCATGGAGGGGTGCGAATTGGGTGCGTTATTGTACTGGCCACACAGAATGAGTGTCACATGCTTCCATTATGTCAGGCCTGCCAGCTGGAAATCAGTGTCAACTTTGAGCAGGCATGGAGGGGTGCGAATTGGGTGCGTTATTGTACTGGCCACACAGAATGAGTGTCACATGCTTCCATTATGTCAGGCCTACCAGCTGGAAATCAGTGTCAACTTGGAGCAGGCATGGAGGGGTGCGAATTGGGTGCGTTATTGTACTGGCCACACAGAATGAGTGTCACATGCTTCCAGGCCTACCAGCTGGAAATCAGTGTCAACTTGGAGCAGGCATGGAGGGGTGCGAATTGGGTGCGTTATTGTACTGGCCACACAGAATGAGTGTCACATGCTTCCATTATGTCAGGCCTACCAGCTGGAAATCAGTGTCAACTTGGAGCAGGCATGGAGGGGTGCGAATTGGGTGCGTTATTGTACTGGCCACACAGAATGAGTGTCACATGCTTCCATTATGTCAGGCCTATCAGCTGGAAATCAGTGTCAACTTGGAGCAGGCATGGAGGGGTGCGAATTGGGTGCGTTATTGTACTGGCCACACAGAATGAGTGTCACATGCTTCCATTCTGTCAGGCCTACCAGCTGGAAATCAGTGTCAACTTGGAGCAGGCATGGAGGGGTGCGAATTGGGTGCGTTATTGTACTGGCCACACAGAATGAGTGTCACATGCTTCCATTATGTCAGGCCTATCAGGTGGAAATCAGTGTCAACTTTGAGCAGGCATGGAGGGGTGCGAATTGGGTGCGTTATTGTACTGGCCACACAGAATGAGTGTCACATGCTTCCATTATGTCAGGCCTATCAGGTGGAAATCAGTGTCAACTTGGAGCAGGCATGGAGGGGTGCGTCTTGGGTGCGTTATTGTACTGGCCACACAGAATGAGTGTCACATGCTTCCATTCTGTCAGGCCTACCAGCTGGAAATCAGTGTCAACTTGGAGCAGGCATGGAGGGGTGCGAATTGGGTGCGTTATTGTACTGGCCACACAGAATGAGTGTCACATGCTTCCATTATGTCAGGCCTACCAGCTGGAAATCAGTGTCAACTTGGAGCAGGCATGGAGGGGTGCGAATTGGGTGCGTTATTGTACTGGCCACACAGAATGAGTGTCACATGCTTCCATTATGTCAGGCCTATCAGGTGGAAATCAGTGTCAACTTGGAGCAGGCATGGAGGGGTGCGAATTGGGTGCGTTATTGTACTGGCCACACAGAATGAGTGTCACATGCTTCCATTATGTCAGGCCTACCAGCTGGAAATCAGTGTCAACTTGGAGCAGGCATGGAGGGGTGCGAATTGGGTGCGTTATTGTACTGGCCACACAGAATGAGTGTCACATGCTTCCATTATGTCAGGCCTACCAGCTGGAAATCAGTGTCAACTTGGAGCAGGCATGGAGGGGTGCGAATTGGGTGCGTTATTGTACTGGCCACACAGAATGAGTGTCACATGCTTCCATTATGTCAGGCCTACCAGCTGGAAATCAGTGTCAACTTGGAGCAGGCATGGAGGGGTGCGTCTTGGGTGCGTTATTGTACTGGCCACACAGAATGAGTGTCACAGATTATGTCAGGCCTACCAGCTGGAACACAGGTGCGAATTGGGTGCTTATTCTGTCAGGCAGGCTACCAGCTGTCAACTTGGAGCAGGCATGTGCGAATTGGGTGCGTTATTGTACTGGCCACACAGAATGAGTGTCACATGTTTCCATTATGTCAGGCCTACCAGCTGGAAATTAGTGTCAACTTGGAGCAGGCATGGAGGGGTGCGAATTGGGTGCGTTATTGTACTGGCCACACAGAATGAGTGTCACATGCTTCCATTATGTCAGGCCTACAGGTGGAAATCAGTGTCAACTTTGAGCAGGCATGGAGGGGTGCGTCTTGGGTGCGTTATTGTACTGGCCACACAAAATGAGTGTCACATGCTTCCATTCTGTCAGGCCTACCAGCTGGAAATCAGTGTCAACTTGGAGCAGGCATGGAGGGGTGCGAATTGGGTGCGTTATTGTACTGGCCACACAGAATGAGTGTCACATGCTTCCATTATGTCAGGCCTACCAGCTGGAAATCAGTGTCAACTTGGAGCAGGCATGGAGGGGTGCGAATTGGGTGCGTTATTGTACTGGCCACACAGAATGAGTGTCACATGCTTCCATTATGTCAGGCCTACCAGCTGGAAATCAGTGTCAACTTGGAGCAGGCATGGAGGGGTGCGAATTGGGTGCGTTATTGTACTGGCCACACAGAATGAGTGTCACATGCTTCCATTATGTCAGGCCTATCAGGTGGAAATCAGTGTCAACTTTGAGCAGGCATGGAGGGGTGCGTCTTGGGTGCGTTATTGTACTGGCCACACAGAATGAGTGTCACATGCTTCCATTATGTCAGGCCTACCATCTGCTTTGTCATGGAATTAAGCGTCAGCTGGCTCGCTCAGACCTTGACTCCTCGAGCAGTTTGACAGACCGTCAAGCTGCTCGAGCTGTCAAGGTCTGAATGAGCCGCTCGCCGCTTGGCTGGTGCTATGACTCTGTTTTGGTTGATGATACCTCTGCCAAGTGTCACCATGTCGACGACAGTTCACTAAAGTCAGGTCTTCCTCCTGGGCATCAGTGTCAACTTAGAGAAGGCATGGAGGGGTGCGTGTTCGGTGCGTTAGTGTACTGGCCAGACAGAACGAGTGTCAAGTGATTCCATTATGTCAGGCCTACCATCTGCTTTGTCATGGAATTAAGCGTCAGCTGGCTCGCTCAGACCTTGACTCCTCGAGCAGTTTGACAGACCGTCAAGCTGCTCGAGCTGTCAAGGTCTGAATGAGCCGCTCGCCGCCTGGCTCGTGCTATGACTCTGTTTTGGTTGATGACTCCTCTGCCAAGTGTCACCATGTCGACAAGCAGTTACGGTGCAGTGGATGTCGATGAGTGTCAATCCATTAAAGTCAGGTCTTCCTCCTGGACATCAGTGTCAACTTGGAGAAGGCAGGCAGGTTTGCGTATTGGGTGCGTTATTGTACTGGCCACACAGAATGAGTGTCAATTGCTCCTTAATGTCAGGCTTACCAGCTGGACATCAGTGTCAACTTTGAGCAGGCATGGAGGGTGTGTGTTGGGACCCAGTAGGCACCCTCCATGCGTGCTCAAAGTTGACACACCTACCAGCTGGAGATCAGTGTCAACTGTGACAAGGCAGGCAGGGGTGCGTTATTGTACTGGCCACACAGAATGAGTGTCAAATGCATCCACTATGGCAGGCCTTCGTCTTGGAGATCAGTGTCAACTTGGAGCAGGCATGGAGGGGTGCGTCTTGGGTGCGTTATTGCACTGGCCACACAGAATGAGTGTCACGTGTTTCCATTATGTCAGGCCTACCAGCTGGAAATCAGTGTCAACTTTGAGCAGGCATGGAGGGGTGCGCATTGGGTGTGTTATTGCACTTGCCACACAGAATGAGTGTCAAATGCTTCCATTGTCAGAGTGTCAAGACAGATTTTGGTTTCTGCCTGCTCTTGCAGGCCACCATCGTCTGAGCTGCCAGTGTCAGTGGCTGCTGATAGTCGCGTTTTTATTGTTACCACTGTAGACATTCGACATGATCGCGGGAGAAAAAGAGTGAGTGATTGCTGCTTGGTGTTGCATTCACATGGATGCACAAAACAGCCCGGATCCATAAATAATTTTCAGGGCTGCCAAAGCCCATCCCAGAATATCTCTTCAGGGAGTTAATCTGGGGCTGGGAATTCAAGACATAGTCTGCTAGTATTCTAGTCTTCACAGTAGAATGTGCCCCAAACTAACGTTACTATTTATCACGGAATATATGTATACATACACACATATATATATATAGAAAAATGCACATGGAGACAGGGTCTAGCGTTACATTGGAAGGGTTGACGTTTAGAAGACCTGAGGTAGAGATAGGAGGTAGTTCAGCGCACGCGTGTGTCTCACAGCAGTGCTGGGTAAAAGCCAAGCCGTTGCCACCTCGCTCTGTACAGAAGCTGGGCATCCAGCGTGCAAAATCAAGTTCCCGGGGCTCTTACCAAACGGAATACCATATGCCGTTCTACCTGGCACGGCCCATGCATACAGCGGTGTGCCTAGCAGCGCGTCAGCCTGGAAGGAAGGCCTTCTAGCCTTAGAAGTTCCTACACCCAGAGGGTTTATGTACTTATCTTGCATATACAGATTACATCATGCCTTAAGTACCTGTATAGGAACCCATTAATTGCTTAAGGCTGAAGTTTTACTCTATAGGTACATGGACCCTTTATAAGGATAGCCAACTACCTCAGGGTTCTATATGACCCTAAAGGTCCATGTGCCCAAATAGCATGTACTTTGGCCTCAAAGTACATACTTATATAGGGACTACTTTGAGGCCGACGAAAAAATTTGGGTACACATGCCCTTAAACCTTAAACCATCCTAAACCCTAGCCCCATAGAACCCTCACAGGAGCCCTCACAGGAACCCTAGTCGGATACATGGACCCTTTGGGTGAGGGAACCTTCGCTCTTTTGGCTTTCCAATGCCAATCAACGAGGGCCTCACCCAAAATAGGGGACGTATAACACTCCTTATACCTGCCCATGAACCTTCAAGTAGCTGCTCCAGTTGTACGACTCCTTGTGATGAAAGATCCGCTTGTATAGACTCTTTGTTCCCCTCAATCTTCGGGAGCCGTAATCCCTTAAGCCGTGGCCCAAATCCCCTAAACCCCAAACCCTAAATCCCAAACTAAACCCCTAAACCCTAAACCCTAAACCCTAACCGTGGCTCAAACCCTAAACCCTAAACATCCAAAACCCCTTAAGCCCCAAACACCAAATCTCCTCAAACCCGTTTCGGCCGAGTTTCTTGACTTCCCGATTCCGAATCCTAGACCACAAGAGTGGCCGCCGGGTCCCCGGGGGCCGTGCTTTTAGGTTTTAGGGATTCAGGGGTTTAGGGGTTTAGGTTTAGGAGTTTCAGGGTTCAGGGTTTAGGGGTTTAGGTTTAGGAGTTCAAGGGTTCAGGGTTTAGGGGTTTAGGTTTAGGAGTTTAAGGTTCAGGGTTTACGGGCTTAGGTTTAGGAGTTTAAGGGTTCAGGGTTCAGGGGTTTAGGTTTAGGAGTTTAAGGTTCAGGGTTTACAGGCTTAGGTTTAGGAGTTTCAGGGTTCAGGGGTTTAGGTTTTGGGGTTTGGGGCCTAGGGTGGTCTTCGAGATGAGCTCACTTATGGCCGAATTCCCTATGGGCCCATGTGCCGATATTGCTGGCTTTAGCTTCTTTGTTGAATGGTCTTTGCATTGTTACTCTAGGGCCAAGGTACACTATAGTGGCACATGGGCAATTGGTGATTATTGTGCGGGACCTCTTGCGGTTTAGTCGTTTCGATCGGGCATGGGCATGGATCGGGCTGCGCCAAGCTTTGCGCAACTCGCGCTGGTGTACGGTTTCGGTGATTCAGGGTTTGGTGGACCAAGCTTACGACAGTCGCTTTGACAGTTAAGATGTTGCATTATGTTGGATCCGATGGAGACATTGACGCAGCAAGAAGTAGTGCCCTGTCGTCGCCGTTGTTTCCGCCCTTACCGCTGCATCTACCAGGAATTCAATCTGAGGTTCATCCCTGATCGACACAGCCGGATCTCCTTCCCCGCCCTCAAAACAAGATCCATCGTTTGCTACTCTCTTCGATGTCTCCTCTGAGCAACTTCTTTGAGAGCCTGACGACCTAGATCGTCGTATGTATGCCCTGAAGTCACTGAAGCCCTTTGCCCAAGACTCGCAGCTGCGACTTGGTCTTTCTTGGTAGCCACGAAACACTAAAACCCTAAATTCCTAAGCCCTAAAACCCTAAACCCCAAACCTTACACCCTAAATCCCAAACCCTAAACCTTAAACCCTAAAACCCTAAACCCTAAAACCCTAAGCCCTAAACCGCACCCGAGGACTTTGGTCACCGTCAGGGACCACTGCTACAGATTCGTTCTCTTCATGCTACCAGCTCAGCTTTCCTGGGCTCTTGTTATGGAACTCAGTTTAAGCTACCATACTAGGGATGTATCATTTTTCTTAAATATGGTAACTTGAGTTAAATCCGTTAACAAGAGCCCAGTTTCGTAGCGAGAGTTGCCCAGGTTGCTGTGAGACCCCTAAGCCCTTGTCTTTTTAGAATAGGGTTCTTTTAAAGGGTCCCTTGAAAGGGGATCCTTTCAGGGTTTCCATAATGGGGCTCTATACAATGCGGGCCTTAATAATTTGAACAGGGTTTTGGGGCCCATTGTACTCTAACTAGCATAAAGAACCCTTCAAAATAGTAAAGGTAATGATTAAGGCCCCTCTATTGGCCCTTTCTGAAAGCGCAACGCCGCGCCTCCCAACCCCAACCCCGTCAACCCGAGGTTAGATGTAGTCGAGGTACTGTAATGAGCGAAGAAGAGTGAAGCCGACAGCTGTGAAATTACATCAGAGCCCTGGAGTCGTAAAACGCCGATTTGAGAGCATTGAGGGATTTGGGAACCACAACCTCTCGTAGTGTACCACGAAACCAAAGTCTCGGAAACTAAACTCGCTAAACTTAACCCCTAAAGCCCCCAAAGCCCCAAGTCAACCAGCTTTCTATTCCCTAAGCGGCTTAGACTCGAAACCCTTAAAGCTCTAAACCCTACACTCCTAAGCGCTGTTCTCAGGACCCGCTTCATGGGGCGAGGTCGGGGAGCTGAAGCCATCTACCTTGACCCAAGAATTAGGGTTTTAGGCTTTTTCAGGGTTTAGTGTTCAAGGGATTAGGATTAGGTTTTTAAGGTTTTTTGCGGTTTATGGGTGTTGGGCTCTAGAGGTTCAGGGGTTTAGGTTTCAGGGTGCAGGGCCTCTTGGGTATGTCGTAGATTTTTTTGGTAGGACCCCAACCACACAACAACATGTTGTCCAGGCAAAGGTGGACGAGTTTGGGGTCCAGGTACTTGGAGGATCATGGGACTTAGTAAGTAAGGTTATAGGTACCTTAATTGGGGTTATATGTAGTTATAAGTATAGTTACCTTAATTATAACCCTAGTTACTAAGTCCCATGATCCTTTAAGTAAGCTCCAAAGGGAATCTGCAACCTTCGAAGAACTTGGGACCACCAAACTTCGACCAGCTTCTGAAATGAGGGCTGCCCTTGCATAGGTCTTTACGTACTACAGGGGCCTGAATAATTCTAATAGGCTTTTGGGATATTATATTATAGTACTATACCTATGAAGGAACCCCCAAAATACTATCCCTGGAGTAAGGGAATGTGGTTTGAGGCGGAGGGGCTGCGGCTGCTAGAGTTGATCTCGGCAAGCTTATGAAATTGAGGCTGTGTATGGGAGTTCCTTTAAAGGGAGAGAGAGAGAGAGAGAGAGAGAGAGAGAGAGACAGATAGAAAACACAAAAACAAAAACACGAGACAGAGTGTGGGTCTGCGAGGTCGTGATGGGGGTGTCGGCACGTGTGCGCGTGTGGGCGTGTGAGTCTGTGGGTGTGTGGTGTGTGTGTGTGTGTGTGTGATGGTGTGCATGTTTGTGTGGCTGTGTATAGTACATGTATATACATGTATGTATATGTATAATTATATGTCTAAAACATCTATAAGGCTATTCTAGCTACACTATATCTGCGTGATCCTGTGTACGTCTTCGTGTTTGTGTGCACGCGTGCATCTGTTCGCACACTTAGTCACTGAGTTGATAGATCTACAGACATCTACATACATGCTTCCTGCGTTACTAATTGCTCAGATCCTGTCGAGAACCCTATGCGCAGGCATGTGGTACCTGTTTCTGTCAACGATGGTGCGGCACCTACCAGGCTTAAGATGGCGCTCTGCCCATAGTTACAATCTGCCAGGATCCGGGAATTGGCTTCCGAAGTTTCATGCTACCGACATGTATACACATTGTGGCTGAGGTCTCGGAGTTTCTACGATTGATGGTTTTACTTTGTCCGCGGGTGCAAGTTGTTTGGAAGCAAAACGCAAAACTTATGAAACTTTAAAGTACCCATAACACAGCTACCTACCATATAGGTTACTGGGCAATTAGGGGAGAAACGGAGCTTGGAATTTGTGGTTCGTCCTCGACTGTCACAACTCACGGGAATTTCGTGTGAAGTACTTGAACAACAAAGTTTACGACCCTAAACCCTAAACCCTAAACCCAAAAATCCTTGCCATTCCACATCAGTTCCTGGTCCCCGGAATCTTCGTCAAGCTCGTTGCAATGCTCCGGGCTGCCAAACTCTTTCCTTGTAGCTGCAGGTCTAGAATCTCAGGGCTGAGCTTGAAGTGTAAGATGAGTCTAACCCGAGGCTGGTCCCATAAATGCTAAACTTGCGGGGGTCTGTCCGTGTACTCGATACGATCGTTGCGAAACCCCATCTCTTCCCAAGACACGACCAAAGAAAGAAGCACCTGACCTTACGTCGTGCTTGAGCCTGTACTTAAAGGATCATGGGACTTAGTAATAGGGTTATAATTAGGGTAACTATACTTATAACTACTTACAACCCCAATTACGGTACTTATAACCTTACTTACTAAGTCACATGATCCTCCAAGTAGTTCCCATGAGGATTAAGCCCCATTTCCCGTCCGAAAGCTCATGCTTCCTGTGTTGCGCCACCACGAGGTCTTCAGTGCACTCTGGGACACAAATATCAATGGCTTCTTCGGAGGAGCTGTCTGTCTGTTGAGGTCCGAAAGTCCTGAAACGCACATTAAGCCCTAAAAAACACATTTACCAGAACCTGAACCCTAGCCAAACCGTAAACCAAGGCCTTTAATCCTGAACACTGGCCTTCCTTTTGGTTTGTTCTGTTGCTCAATCTCCCCCTGTGGGTATACCCTAGACCTTAAACCCTAACCCTAAGCTCTACCTAGAGGCTCATACCCTACCCCTTTTTTAGGATACCTAGTTTTATGGTTAGAATCTGTAATCTGAAAAAGTAGGCGCCCTAAAAAAGGGGTAGGGTATGAGCCTCTAGGTAAGCCGCATAGACTTCCTCTCCTTACCCGACTCGCTCTTCGTCTTCCAGGAACCGCGCCGTGCATTTGTATAGACTAACCATTAATATTGGAGGAGCTCAGGAGTCAGGGATGATGATAACCCCCTTTACATAAGGAGCTAAAGAGCCAAGGGAACCCCAAAACCACTGGTTCATAGACCTCGGGCAGTCACTGTCTCCCTCCACCTTTACTAGACCTTAATTAGTCGCTGAACCCTGATGCCTGATCCCTAAACTCCATAATCTCTTGACCCTAATCCTTATAAACCCTGATCCCTAAACTCTGATCCCTACCTATAATCCCGAAACCCCTAAACCCGAAACCCTAAACCCGTATAATCTCTAAACCCTAGTCCTTTTCTCGGAGCGGAAGGAGTCTTCACCCTGTACCTTGTGGTGCAGGCTCCCCAGGATGACAGCGAGGGATCTGCGGCTTAGGAAGACGTCGAGTTTGGGCTTCAGGGTTTGGGGGATCTTAGGGTTTTAGGGGTTTAGGGTTTAGGGTTTAGGGTTTAGGGTTTAGGGTTTAGGGTTTAGGGTTTTAGGGGTTTAGGGTTTAGGGTTTAGGGTTTAGGGTTTTAGGGGTTTAGGGTTTAGGGTTTGTTCGGTGGTTTAGGAGTTTTGGGGTTTAGGGCTTCGGGTCTAACCCTGCTAGAGATCCCTTATAGAGCCCTTTCAGGGTCCCTTTAAAGGAGCCCCCAATGAAATCCCTTTAACGGAACCCTAACCTAATTGTTAAATGATTAAGGCCGCTATAGTAACATCTTCCCGCGGAAGAAGCCACCGAGGCTCGGTGCCATAGCTCTGTTCAAAGGCTGGGACGGCTCAGTGGGTGTGCGCTTGGACTCTTTAGGGCTTCGGGGGTTTGTTTTTTTTTATTTGGGGTTTGGGTTTTGAGGGGTTTGGGGGTTTAGGGGCGTAGGGTTCAAGGTTTCAGGAGTTTCGGGCTTCGGAGGTTTGGGGCTTGAGCAAACCATTGGTGTCGAAGTTTTTCGGATGTTTAGGGCGTCGAGATTTAGAGGTCACTTTGAGTACGAGTATCTCTATGGCTTAGGATGTTTGGAACGCCCACTATAGGGGTCCAAAAAATCAACAATACTATTTTTGGGGGTTCCCTGTTAAAAGTATAGTACAATGGGCCCGCAAACCCTACTCTAATTATTCAGGACCCTACATTACCTTCGTGACATGCGCTCCGGCTTTTGAAGGACTTGTCTATGTCGGGTTCGTCCGGGGCCTAGGCCTAAACCAGATCGGGCTCTGGGAAACCTGTTACTGGACTGAAGAGGGTTTTGTTCACAAGTTGTTAAGAGGCCTCAAAAAGCTAACTTAGCCAACCTATCGAGGGTTGAGGCCCTAAACCCTAAACCCTAAACCCTAAACCCTAAACCCTAAACCCTAAACCCCCTAAGCCCCAAACCCTCAGGGGCTACACGTGGCCCCCTCTCGGAGAATGGTGTGATGAAGCCCTTCAGTTGCTTCATTCGGGGTTGCTAGGGTTTAGGGTTCAGGGGGTTAAGGTTTTAGGGTTTAGGCTGTTTACGGCCGTTTGGAGATTTGTAATCGAATCTTGCATCTTGGCAGTGAAATGACCAGGCTATATGATCAGCAATAACCTCGACAAAGTTCGGATCAAGCTGCTCCGCGAGATAGGCTGGATCTCTGGCCTTCGGGACTAACCCGTAAACCGCATTAGCCTTCGATGTACATAATCTCTCAGGTAAATCGTAAATCTGTGGAAGGCCTAAGGAGCAGGACTGCAGGGTGAGGGTTCAGAAGGGCGCAGAATCTGAGCCATAGGAAGTGAAGCAGCAGGGACGTGCGTTGGTGTCACGACTCTCTGAGGACCCGAAGCAAGCCTGGCCGCCCCGAAAGTCAGATTGTGGTGGAGGATTCAGGGCTTTTGGGGCTCAGAGGGTTCGAGGTGTCCGCGTTCTCGGGGATTACGGTTTGGAGGCTTCTGGGCATTGGATTTAGAGTTTGGATAGGCGTCACTTAATAACAACCTAATGTTGAGACAGAGTGGCACTGAGCGCCCTAAAAACCCTTTAGCTAAGAGGCGAGGGCTTCCGGGATCGACATTAGGCGTGTGAAGCCCATGTGACTGCCCTCACTAGTGCTGCTCACTAGGTTGCCTGCCGAGCCGATTCTACAGCAGGCGGTCTTTGAGAGTTTTAGTTCAGGAGCCCCCAATGCAACCCAACCCTAAGCCTCAAAGCCCAACCCCCAACAACTGAGACGCCAAATCTATTTCCCCACTGCCTTAAACATCCTGAAACGCTGAATCAATTAGGGCACACAGCTTGAATGTACGTAAAGCCTGAGTTTCTTGCGAGACGCCGAAACCCATAACATCTTGAATGCTGAATCCTTCATGCCACACACCCTGATTCTAAACTCTAAGCTAACCCTGAACCCTAAACTTCATGCCACACACCCTGATTCTAATCTCTAAGCTAACCCTAAACCCTAAACTCTTCAGTCTCCTCCTAGTATAGGAATTCTAACTGTTCTGCAGCTCGAAAAGGGCCCATTAAAAAACAAAAAATCTGTTAAGCTTGCCGCGAGACACCGGCGGCAGCTTGGATCACTACATTGCGCCAACCCAGCCAGGCTTCCTCTTCGGGGCCTTGATAGGGGTACTTTCATAATCTCTAAGAAACAGCTAAAATTATATTTTTTGCTAGGGTTCTAAGTTCAGTACAGCTTTGATAGGGGATTACAAAGATGTCTGGTGATATGGGGTCTCCTCAGGAGTTTCTGGTGGCTAAGTAATTACCGCGACTAGCTCAGGGTCCCTGAAGATGCTATGTAAGGATGTCGCTTGCAGTAGTTGATGGTGGCATCTCGGCTTCCCACATGTTTCGGCAATCTCAAACTAGTAGCTGATCCATGATACTTTGGGCCTTTGTGCATGAGGCTTTGGCGTCGGGGTTTCGGATACGAGTTCCCTCCGTGGTCCCGAATCAGCCCTCCTCCTCGTGTTTTGATGCTGGGGGACCCCCTATCAAAGCATCCACAGGGAACTCCCGTATCAGTTTTGGGTTTTATATGATGGGACTCTTGATTTTGCGGCTTAAGATGTGGACTAAGACGCTTCGGAAGAATTGCATTGGAAGTTTCTGAGTCGCCAAAGCACCACCACCGGTTGCTTGGGGCTGACTGTTGCCGGCGTAGAGAGTTGTACGAGAGTTGTACGAGAGACCCTAATCCTTACACCCTAAGCCCGATGCACTTTAAAAAAAAAAACAAAAACCCAAAGCCCTAACCCTTAAACCCGAAACCTGTCTCGTACCCGACTTCACGATGAAACCACTTGATTTGTCAGCCGAGGGAGCTCGCCTTTACACCAGTTAGGCTACAATAGGGTTCTATATGGGTTCCTTTTATGAAAACTATAGGGGATCTAAAAGGGTTTGTCTGGTTTAAGGTTTATCATGTTTCGCTTTAGTGCTACAAATACCCTGAAAGAATCAAAGCACTAACAGCATGAACAGAAGAACAATGGCAGCTCATAACCGTCATCATCACCACGACCATCATCGCCTTCTTCATCTTCATCACTATCGCTATGAGTAGCAACTTCAGCTCTGATGACATTCGCCTAATGACCTCGACGATCTGACAGTGACGGGGGCCGGTTACCAAAACTAGATTATCAGGTTGGTTTTGTGAGTGGTAACACGACTGTTATGCAGGTTTTCCACAGTTTGTATAGGGTTAAACTGGGCTTGATGCAGGGGTCCGAATATTTGGTAAAAGTGTTCATAGCCCATTGCTGTTATCCGGACTCCTACAGTCCTACAGTAGATAGAGACGCCAAGCTGCCTCCTTGTTGAAGGGAATCCGATTCAGCCTGACTCCACTGATAAGGAAACCGTGGCAACTACTTTTGCATCGCTTCGGGTTTATGGTTCACCCGAAGTCCCATGCCCCACACGCGAGACACCACATGCGATGCCAACATCCCGGAACGCGAAACCCCTCAAACCAGACATCCTAAACCGAACATCCAACCATGTCCCAAGGCCCAAGGTCGAAACCTCAGCTCTTGAATAGTCTTTCTGTGGCGTTGATGGGCACTCTGAGCTCTAGACCCAAGCCAAAAGCCATAACCTACAACAGCAAGAAGTAGCAACTAGTAGCGGGAACACTTTGTAATACGATGCCAAGATTTCCCTATTCGAGTCATTAAGGCCCCTATAAACCAGCCCTCAACCGAAAGCATAGACCAGGAAGCCTCGACAGTCGGAGTGGAGACTGCCATAACTATCAGCCGGGTTGGGGATGCAGGGTTGGTGCTGTAGTTCGGGTTTTGGGGTTTAGGGTTTTGGGGTCGGGTTTAGGTTTTAGGCTTTTGGGGTTTAGGGGTTAGGGTTTTGGGGTCGGGTTTAGGGTTTAGGATATCGTCCGTACCACATTTCTACAATTACGGCTGGTAGGAAATGCGATTGCTACTACTAGCTATTGATGAGCATAGGTTGGAAATGCTCAGTAGCTGAGTGGATCCACTTTATACTTTTGGGATAATACTACCCGCTTTAAAACAAACAGTGTACACTTTTGGGGGCTTATGAACTCAGCAACTAAGAACCAGACACCTGCAGTGTCAGGTCTCAACAAGGTGCAGTTCAAGGCCGTCCCTGCTCTCCACTGCCCAAATGGGAATTTCTGGAAGTCCTCACTATAGCTATATAGCTTAATCTACCCCAAAGCCTTCTTCTACTCATCAATGCCTTTATGTTAAGGTGGTAGGTCCAGGCGAGTGTAGAGCTATTGTTGGCGGAATACATCTCTTCACGATTGCAGAATCGAGTTTAGGGCCCAGGGTGTATTATGTTCTTGCAGGGTTTAGGGTGTAAACCCCAAACCCTAAATCGGGGCACGGTCACTTGTTGCTCGGACGCTTTAGCAAGGGTTTGCCGGGCGAGGACAAGGAGCTGCTGTTGATGGTATAAATCCTGCATTTCCCATAATATGGAATATACCTGCATTCCCATAGTTTAGGATCATTGTCATTATGATAATGCAGGATTTATATCATCAACCGTAGGATTCGGGATGAGGCTTTTGTGGTGAGGATACCTAGAGCGCTACATGTAGTTCCTTTTAGTGGATGGCCCAGTATATTGGTAGGAACCCAAACAAAGACACTAAGGTAATCAACAAGGTACTACGTTTAAGGGTTTAGGGAGTGCTCCCTGAACAATCTGGATTTCGGTGAGGGCCCCAGCCTCTGAGTGTCAGGCAGCTTAGGCCCCTTCCTAGCTTTGGATGTTGCAACCCTAAACCCTAAAGCCTGTGGCAGTGGTGAGCCTTTTCCCGGAGTTCGCTGCATGTAGAACATTCTTGGACTCTGGGGAGCCTTGCTGCCTTGAGTGTCCCCTGAAAGGATCGATCCTCGAAGTAAGGTTGGTTAAACTAAAACAGAAGTACAATGGACACTGTCGGCAGTGCTCATGTTCCCAAGTACGAAGCTATGCTTTTTGTGCTGAGTTCAGCGGTTCGGAGGCTTTTGGTGAAGTATAATTTCGTGGTCGACCGCTGCTGCAAGTATTCTCTACGACGACGACGACGACGACGACGACTGCGGCGGCGACTAGTTACCATAGCTGCAGCTACCACACTGCTCCTACTCCTACTGCTGCTGCCACTACCGCTACTAGCTGCTTGGAGGATCATGGGACTTAGTAAGATAGGTTATAAGTACCTTAATCGGGGTTATAAGTTGTGACAAGCATAGTTACCCTCATTATAACCCTAGTTACTGAGTCCCATGATCCTTTAAGTAGACCCTAAACCCTAAACCCTATAGATCCTTTTAAGGAACCCCTATAGCTCCCCTTTACAGGAGCCCTTAAAGGAACCCTAGTTACTAGGTCCCATGCAAGAAGGCCTGGCTTGTGATTTTCTGCCATCCGCAACACACCCTGAGCCTTAGAACCCGAACCCAAACCCTAAGCAGCAAGCCTTAAGCCATAAGCGCTTTAGGAATCTCCTGGCTTACAAGCGTGAAGTGCTCCCCAGAAGCTTTTGCCGGACCTTGCAGGAGAAGGGCGAGAGTTAAGTAAACTTTATAGTTCTTAGTAGTTGGGTTGATAAACTTTAAACTTTCTGCAATAATGAATCTAAAACTGAAAGTTTAAGCGTTTTTGGGCTGATGAACTCGGCAACTAGGAGGTACTCTTAGAGAACCCTTGTAATTATATTAGAGAACCCTTGTAATTATAACCACTTCAAACACTTCAAAAGAACCTTTACAGTAAACCTTGTCTAGAACCTAGGCTTCGGGTATTTTTCGCTTTGGCGATTGGGATTTGCGACTCATGGGGTTTTGGGCTTACAGTTCAGGAACTCCCTAAACCCTATGGCTGAAGCGTATGCCCGTAGAGTCTTACAAGGCAATTACTAGTAGTTTTGGGGTCCAGGACTCCGTTCGTGGCAGAAGCCAGTGGGGGGAGAAAGGGCTGACGTTGTCAGGACCCAGCGGCAGCTTGGCGGAGGCTAAAAAACACGCTTTGAAAACTCTTGACAGAGAGGCTCAAAGCGCTGCACAAAGCGCGTCCTCCAGCAACGACGCAGCTGCGGCTGCGGTGGCGTTGCAGCAACAGCAGCTGCAACGTGCGCAGAAGCGCGCCTCGTGAGCGCCCCGTGTGCAGCTGGAGGCAGACCAGGCACGTCTGTGGTAGCCTTGGACACTCGCCGATCTGCGATGGCTGGCGACCCGCTACGGGCTCCGTTCGGCAGGGACGAAAGAAGAGCTGATCGGATGCCTGAAAGTCGTTGAGCGCCTCTGAGCGCCTCGACCTTCCGGACAACGTCGAAGAACTCCTCTGTGACTTCAAGTCGGCCGTAAGTGCCCTTTCCAAGAGCTTCACAACATATGCCCACATTGGCAAGACTGCTGTGCGAGTGAAAGTCCAAACTAATTTCGCTAAACAATGACCCGAAGCCCTTCAACCCCAAACCCTCAAACCCTTGAACCTAAGCCCTGAACCCTTAAATCCTTACACCTGTAAGCCCTGAAAAACCCCTAAACCCCTCGAAAGATTTGAAAACCTCCAGAACGGGCCGAGAGCAGGCGCTGGTCAAGCAGGTGATGCAGCACAACGAGGAGGAGCATATGGGTGCATTCGACTGGGCTATTGATGACGAATGCAAGTTACTGTAAGTTACCAGTGTATGGAAACCCTAATAGTTACTATAGACTGTAGTATTGTCGCTTCAACTTTCTTTTGATTTTTGTTATAGTGACAGTCCATGGGGTTGTTAGAAACAAGCACTGTTATGTATCTTGGTTCTACGGGTGCACGAGTTGGGCTAAGACCCATCAAATCCCCAAGGAAGGAGTATTCCAAATGCAGGGCCCTGACCAACCAACCTCAACTAACACTACACACGTGAGCTTACAGTTTGTTTGTTCGGGGAAATCCTTCCCACTCGGTGATGAAACACGCAGGCCCTCGCAAAACGAGCATCCTAAACCCCAAGCATGTCTTCCTCGTCTTAGATGTCTGATTAGTAAACAGCTTCATGCTGCAAGTATCCCTAAACCTGAAACCATACATCTCTCCTCGCGAAAACCTTTATTTATCTTCCTACCCTGAAACCCCAAACCCCTGAAACCGAGGTGCTCTTCCAAAAAAGGATGTTCAAGCCTAGGATCCTAACATCCTGATTCCAAACACGTGAAACATGCCGCAATACCCAATTACCCTGCATCCTAGAAGCATACGTGCCTGCATTGTTTCTCATATTCTGCCTTATTAGGTAGCCTGACTATACTTATACAACATATACGCGTAATTCCACATATATACCGAATATAATATAATATAATGTAATATAATATAATATAATATAATATAATATAATATAATATATTTCTATATATATACATATTGCTTATTTATTTTTTTATTTATTTATTTATTTACTTATTTATTTATTTGTTTATTTATTTGATATTTATACTCACACGCAAATATGTACCCCCCCCCCCTTGTCAAGTGTTTCACCCCCCTGTATTTTCTGATACCCTAGGGATCCGGTCGGTGGTATATATACCTTTATGTGTATATACATATATATATATATGTATATATATATATATATATATATATGTATATATATATATATATATACACACATACATACATAGATGCTTCTTTGTAAACGGGCATCATGGTATAAGGGTGCGGGGTTCAAGGCATCCGGGTCGGAGATGAAGGTGCTGGGGATTGGCTTCGCTTTCAAGTTCAAGGACCTTTTCTCCTATGTGTTCTGCTGAATCGAAATGGGGTAAACACTTCTTACTTTCTGCAGCCGAAAATGTTGCAAAGGTGTTGGGTGAAACGGGATCCGAGAAGCTGTGGGTAAGAAAATGTCTCGGCCATCGCCAGTTTGGCAACAGCAACAGGGTTTCGGGCTTAGGGAAGCCTAAACCTCGACCACTCTCGACTTAACATAGAGGAGCTGTTCACAGACGATGACCTTGACTACGTCTTGAATGCCCTGACGCCGCCTCAAGTGGGTTGTGGGTCTGTGTAATGGCTGTGGCTCGAAGAGTTCGTTCGGGGAAGGGTCGGGGAAGAAGGGTGCTGTTTTTCGCGTGCACCAGTGGTGTGGATCCAAATCCCAAACCCTAAACTAAACTATTATCCTCAGCCGTATACCTTAATAGGTCCAAACACATATCCCTGGACCCGACTAAACATCGATTCAACCTCCGTAGCCCGCTACCCTAGGCCCAGACCTCCGCAACCCACGCCAGAGGATGAGATGTGCCCTAAGGTCGAAGATTGACCCGGAGAGGCTTAAACCCCTACGAACCCTAAGCCCCGCAATGCCACAATAGCACTCTTCGCTTAGGAACTTCCTGCCCACAAGCAACGGCATCGTTAGCCGAGAGGACCCCCGGGCAGGTCACTGCAGATTCAGCAATGCACCAGAGGTTAGCGGATCGTTTTTTGTGGCTCAGGGGGTTTAGGGGTTTCGTAGTTGTTGGGGGATGCTTAGGTTTGTTGCTGTTGGGTTGGCAAATATGCCTGCGGGCCTGGCTACGATGTATTCGTGGTTGGAGTTAGAGGACGAAGAAGTGGTGCTTTACCAGCGGTGTTTGTAAGTTTTCTATGTAGGCAAGTGTTGTAGAGGAATTGAGACGGAGTTCAGGGCCCAGTCATCTTAAGGTCTCTTGAGGTTTCAGTTTAAGGTCCAGCTTGCTTCTGGAATGTAATTATAGTCCCAACAAAGGCAGACACAGTAGTAGGACTCGAACGTCGTATGAGCCATGTAGAAGGCGTTGATAGAAAACGGGTATCAACGGCGTTGGATTTGTCGCAACCAAGCACTTCCCTATCCTTTAACTGGCTAGAACCATCGTCAAACTCGGCCAAGCAAGCTCATGTCTGACTCTTGCCATGCCTTCCTGAAAAGCCCTGGTTCTTAAACCCAAGAGCCCTAAAGCAGAGGTTAGTCAACCCAGGATATCTCCATCCGTTCAGCCTTGACAACCTCAAGCCCACCGTTTCATCACAGTTTCACAGCGATTCGACATCGAAGCTTATCCCAAGATCTTACTGGCAAGTTCCAACAGTCGCGGTAAAGTGTCAGCTCAGAGTAAGTCTACGAATTCTAGCCGTTCGTAGTGCAGAGAGCTCTCGTAGCTGTGATAACACGAAGACCTGAATGACTGTTGTGGATGAGCATGAACCTTCGGAGAAATGAGACTTTCATCATGTATGCAAACAGTATGGTGGTGGAAAGCATGATGATGGTGATGACAACGATGATCGAGTCTGTTACTGTCCTCAGCCGGTTCGGGAGTATTCCAGCCCTCTGCGAAACTTGGAACCCTGAAAACCCTAAACATCGATGGCTGCCCAAGCCTAAATGGGGGTTTCAGAAAATAGGGGTACCTCGTTTTGGGGTCCTTATAATGAGGATCCTACTATTTAGGGTAGTATAGTAGGGTCCCCTATTTTCGGAAACTCCCAAATCTCGATCGGCAAAGCTAACACCCTCCACAGGCAACCATGCACCCGGCTCTCCCAATTCCTGAACTGAATTTGCCTTGCACCTGTACCCGAAAGCCCAATACTGGAGTGTGTTAGGATATGATTAAGATATACTCTACATACTAGACTTTACTACCGCAGGCGCAAGACCTTTACTCCTAAACCAGAAATCCTCAGAAACCCCAAAGACTAAGCCTTCCGCAGGAGTTCGAGTACTGGGTAAAACCCGGCCCCATGCTCATCGTTTGAGCCTCCTGAGGACAGTGTTTGGGGTTTAGGGTTTATGATGGTTTATGTCAGTGAAGGGTTTAGGGTTTAGGCTTCCCATAACTAAGAAGATCGGACGATATCGAAGAGGACGGGTCGGCCTTTGAATAGCTTTCGCATATGGTCTTTAAGGTTTAGGTTTTTCGCACAGTGAACATGAAAAGGGATCCCAATTTAGAGGAACGCGATAGGTCTATGAGAACTTAAACCTAACAGAGAATAGAGGTGATCATGTGTTTTGCTGCCTCACACCCTATTCTATGGTGGTGCCTTCGGAGTCCAGCCAATGCTTTCAAAGTCCCCAACCCTCCCTAGACTAGAAACCCTAAACACTAAACCCTAAACCCTACCCGCCCCCAACCCCCCTTTAAGAAAAGGCTATATCAACCCTAGAAGCGGCACGCTTTCAAAAGGTAGCTGCCCGCTGAGCCACAGGCTCTACATCGGATTCTTGACTTCTCTTCTCAAATGTAGAAAATCAAGGCTTGGGGTTTCGGGCCAGGGTCTAGTGTAATTGTAGCTGTCCTGCAAACAAAATCCATCTCCAATTGTCAAAAGCCCAAAAGCGCCAGCTACCTTACAATATTTGAAGTTATATAAGGGCTTTGGTCAAAGATCGCTGTTCAGGGGAGTTATCTCTTGCACTCGACGAAATTGCAGAATTGGGGTAATCAGGGCACTGTCTTGTTAGATCACACTATACTTTAAGCTGCACATGACCGCACTAAGTCATGGCCTACTTGTAGCCGCCGGCCTGTTGCATCCTGCAAGGACGCGAATTCAATGCACACGAGTGACAACCAGGCAAGGCATGGGAGAGGAACGGTTGATAATATAAATCCTGCACTACCTTAAGGACTCGAATTAAACTATGGGAATAATCGTATCTTCCTTATTATGGGTAGTGCAGGATTTATATCATCAACAGAATGAATGTGAGCTCTTTCGGATTCTTGGCTTGCTTGAAATGTCATCTCTCCCAAGGCACCGCCTCTGAAGCCCTGATCCCCGAACCCCTTCTGCTTTTCTTGTAAGGCTCCTCCATAGAAGTACGAAAAATAGGCATTACTTTAAGGCTGAGTATAGACTATGGGCGCCATGAACATTCAGGGAGCCAGATATACCTCCTCGGTCTTCAAAATCACAGGTTTTGACTCTCGCTTTGCATGGCAGCTGCTTTAATCCGAGCCCTCCTTCGATTCTTGTTGAATTCTCACAATCGTTCGGGATAAACCTTCTTACAATCCTGAGTGCAGCCCTTGTTGAGGACAGTTGTCATGATGTATAATCCCCCCTTTCAGTTCAGACAGCGATATACTACCCTACACCTTAGCCGTGAACTCTACCTGGTTCAGAGGTCGAACTCGGAAGTGACGCCTTCTGAGCAGCTAACCAACCAGGCATTAGGGGGCTGAGCGGATGAATATAGGGTGTTTCTGCACCCCAAGAAAGCTAAAACACTTCTACATCCGAAACCCTCAGCCCTGAACCCCTAATTGAGGAGTATACTTCAAATTTTACAACATAGTAGGAACCCTGATAGAATCAAGGTATATTCCAAAATAAAGCGGTTTTGGAGTGTCTGGTGCTCGGGCCTCAAAATCCCATTACTCTAAATCCAGGTTCGCAGATGTAATGGCTTGGGTTCAGGTAGGAAGCTGCGGGACGTGCAGTTGTATGCAGGCTGGGTTTGTACTCCCCTTTTCGCTGAGCTTCCTAATGTTTCGGGTTCACCGGAAGGTTGCAAGTACGCTCATATAACCCTAAACCCTAAACCCATATATAAGTGGTTTTCTTTTAGTTGGAGGGGATAGATAGGCTAGGATGGGAGGGCTGAAGGCTTTGCTGCAGGATGATGCTCGGGTTTAGCCTTCGAGGTTACGGCCTTCTACGGCTGGTTTCACCAAGCAGGTTTTGCTTAAGTTTAGGCTTAAGGCTCGGGGCTACGAAGGCTTGAACTGAGAATGCAGGTTTGAGCGTACAGAGTTCAGGCAACCCTCGATCCCTAAACCCTAAATCCTAGATCCTAAACCCAACTCTTGTAAGACAAGTGAGCAGCCACCCCTCAGTCTCGCCTGTACGGATAGGCAACCGTCTCACGGCGGGCTGCGCCAGATCACCAAAAACAGCCTTATTTACGATAATATATACTGACATATATCAACGATATATTCATGATACACAATGATATATATATATATATATATGTATGTACAACAGGTAGCATGCAGGGGTTCAGGATTAGGGCTGCTGGCGAATGGATAGGAACGTAGATACGGGTGCACAGTACAAGTTCCAGGTCGAGGACCAGGTTACAGGTTGCGCGAGAACTAATCCGGAGAGTGGAGGCCTGCTTGTAGTTGCAAGGACCAGGGTTGCTTCTGCCTTTCGCATCTCTGTATTCCTGGGCTCGTGTTGGGGTCTGGGGGGTTCATAGGGTTTGGGGTGTACATGTAAATTTTCCCAGAAGAAGGAATGTCATATAGTCGCGAAGCAGCCCTGCCACGTCTGCATCGTGCCCCTGAAACTGTCTTCACCCCTTTGCACCTTAAGCCCTCAGCCGCACACCCAACCTTCGACACAATACTTTATGGTGCTCTTAGGAGATGTTTGTTAGTTTTGTTGTGAGAAAATCTTCACTGGATTTGTTGAAGCAACCGTTGTCATCTGTTTTGATTTCAAGGGTGCAGAAGTATATGTCCTGACTTGCCAGACTGATACTAAAGGGGCCTGAATAGTTTCCAATACTGTTGTGGGGGTTCCTTATTGTGAGTACAGTACTATACCCCCAAAACCTGTTCTAATCATTAAGGCCCATATGGGAGTTTCCGAGAAGTACTGGGACCTTGTTTTGGGGTCCTTATAATGAAAATCCTACTATTAAGGCTACTATGTTAGGGTCCCCCATTTGCGGAAACTACCATGTATTAGTATTACAGAAGCAAGAGGACTGAGGAGTCCCCCTGTTAAAAAAACACAGGACCCCCACAGGATCTGAAGCCAGCCTTCACCCAGAATGGGGGCCTAAGTTGCTGATACCGTTTTGGGTTTTGGGGGTTACTCGGGTTTAGGGTCTATAGTTCTGCTATAACATGCCCGAGACCCTCTTCTAATTATTCTAATTATTAAGGCCCCGAAATTAAAGCAAAATCCGTAAAAGCCCGCAGCATCCTTAGGCCTTCAGAAACCCTGAACCTTTAACCGTATCCAAACCCTAAAACCTACCAGTACCCCTGTAGATCATAGCCTTTTAATACCTAATCCTACAATAGTCAGACAAAGTGAACCCAGGGTGCGCGCCCGCCTAATTTGCACGAGCCCCCACCGGCCGCTTGCGCGAGGGGTCGCGGAATGCAGGGCGCTGAACCTTTGAAGGTGTACCTTATTCACTCCAATAGCCTACTTTGTTTAAGGACATCTATAAAGGAATCCTATCATGAACCCCCCCAGAAAAGGGAGTTTTTTCTTTAAGGACTTCTGTAAAGGAATCATAATTATGAACCCCCCCGGGAAAGGGCGGTTCTTTGGGGTCCAGGGAGGGTTTACCGGAAACCGGGGGCTGGGTTTAGGATTCGGGGTTTGGGGTTTAGGGGCTGTTTGGGGCAGGGCTTCGGAGTTTGTGGGTTTAGGGTATAGGATTGGAACTGCAGGGCTCTATGTTCGTAAGCCGCGCCGAAGGAAATAGCAGCACTGTACGAAAGTGCTCCCAGGCTGTGCGACAGAAGTGGAAAGGTCTCTCGAACACAAAGACTGTACCTTGAAATTCAGCATACCGTACGTCCCTGCCTAGATATGAAGCGTTTTACTTAAGTCGTCCATATCTGCAGCCCCCCCTCAACAGCCGCATACCGCCAGCATCATGGGGCCCACGATGAAAGCTTAAGCCCTCAAACTCACACTCCGACTCCGGCAGCCGGCGGGCAATCTACATCTGACGAGGGCTTACAATACGCGTTTGTTTATATGAGGGGTTCTGGGTTTACGTGCAAGCCCCTATATTTTCGGTGGTGCAGGGATTAAGAAGTAACAACCATTCCCTGAACGCAAAATCTTGGACCCGAAAGCCTTGACCTAACACTTAAGACCTTTAGTGTTGAGCTTGGTGCCAGTTCAGCCTTACCTGCTGACCTTCTACCCTCCGCGGGCCACCAAGCGGAGCGCAATCGAGCAGCAATCTCAAAACAAAGTGCGACCGTGGGGTTTGAGGGTGTGGCTGTCACGGTTTAGAGTTTAGGGTCATGGAAGGATCATCGAGTCAGATCCTACCACACGGGGCTGAGTGACAAGGTTTCGTAGTGACTCCCCTTTCAGGAGGATTGTCTCCAGGGTCCTTGCACAGGGGCCCTGTCTCTAATCTGCAAGATGCTTGGGTTTGTGATGGGTGCCTGTGGGTTTGAAGTTTGCAAAACCTGTGTCCTCCTCCTCCTCTCCATCATCACATTGACGCAGTTATCATCAAAGCATGCACTTATCATTAATTAGTCGTAGTGACAGTCACCACCGGTGTTCTCGTGCCGAGGCGCATGGATGAGTGGGAGGTGCTTTAAAGTCTGTGTCCCGCGCAATTCTTGCCAAGTACAGGCCAGCCGTGACCTCGGGCCTATAAGTAGATGCCGAGACATCGAGATCGGGCTTGGATATTACCTTCAACCTGATCGGCCGTATCGACAAGCATCATCGGTATAGCCATCATGTCGCCATCGACATGGCAGTTGCATGTAGCCGCCGTCACCATTGGCATCGCCAGAGTACTCGTGGTCCATTCTGGTCGTCATCGCTTGGCATTCAAGCCATCATCGCCGCCATGTATGCCACCAGTCCTTCAGAACAGCTCTGGCTAAGCAGCCGTTTAACAACCTTCCCTGTCCAAACCTGAGTAGTTTTAGGAACGACAAAGTCACTAGTCTGCTGCTCCCGATGTTGGCTGCTGCTTCTGTTTTTGCTGTTGCAGTTGGGGTTGCTGTGGTGGTGGTGGCGGTGGTGGTGATGGTTGCTGGTTTGATGGTTGATTATGATGCCGTGATGCTGAAAAGACAACACACACACACACACATGCGAGCGCGCACACACGCACAACACGTGGAGAGTTCAATGCAGTTCAACCCACGTAGCTTAAGCACTGTACTTGTCCCGAATCGTAAGGGCCATCGTCCCTTATCCCGAACTCTTGAACACCTAGAACCCAGAACCAAAGCTCAGCGCAAACCCCAAATCCTGAACCTGCTCTGAACCCTACTTTCACTACATGCGAACTCATGAACCTCTGGCAGGGGCTCAGCCAGATCAGAAAGCTCCATTTGGGCCATAACAGGCATCAACTCGGGGTGCAGACGGGCTTCCAAGCCCTAAACCATAAACCCCAAACCCTAAACCTAAGCCGACCCTGAACTGGCACCCTAAGCCGCAAAGCCCTGCCCACACACTAGAGTGTGACATAAAAGTCAAACCCGGCTTAGGATTGGTTGTTGGGGATCTTGTCTGCTATGTTCTCCAGTACTGCCCTTTTACCCTTGTTGTTTTGGTGTCTCTTTATTACGATCGAATAGGAACAAAATGATATAAATAATGCTCAGGGGACACAGGGGAACGTAGTCTGGAGACATCGGGGGACTTAGGTGAGTTTCAACTTCGGGGATTGCGATTCGGAGTGGGGGTTGAGGATTTGGGGTTTGCGTTGAGGGGTTTAGAATTTGTGCATTTAGGGTTTCGGTGCAGGGTTTGAGGTTTAGCGTCTAGCGTTTAGGGTTTCGGTAGATATCTTGAAGGGTACCTAGACTCTCCATTACAGTTCCTGTTTTTGGTTGACAGTTTTTCTGGACCCTGCTTCCTGACCATATAAGTGGCTCAAAAAGAAACGGAACTTCAGTTGAGATGGTAGGTAATCCTCCCTCGTCACTATACGATCCGGGCGGGTCCAGTTTGGGTGCATGGGCTCCGGGGACGGTGATGGCAGTTCCGCGAACCAAAATGGGAGTTTCCGAAAATGGGGGACCCTTATGTAGTACCTTAAATACTAGGATCCTTATTATAAGGACCTCCATATAAGGTACCCTCAATTTCGGAAACTCCCAAACTGAGGAGACTCAAAACTCCAAAGCTCCAAATCCAAAGCCCGCTTTGGGTCTACAGTAAACCCCATACAGTTGTGCTGGGATTCCCTGTACATTACTCTTAAGGATTGAGGCTATTGGGTTTCCAACCTTTGGGGTGTCTACTGCAGGAGCTCAGGGCTTTCAGTTTGAACTTAAGGAGGCTCAGGGTCTATGTGGGTGGATGGTTTCCCGGCCGCTCTGCATCGTAGCCGCATGTCGTAGCCGAAAACCTGCCCCTTACAAGTGTGACTTTCCGAAATTAGGGGTTCCTTATTTTGGGGTCCATATAATGGGGATCCTATTATTCAGGGCACTATATAAGGGTCCCCTATTTTCGGAACCTCCCAAGCCAAACTCGACAGTTGAAACAGTTAGTTCTTAAACTCATGATCGTCGCAAGCCTAAAATACTGCTCAACGCCCAGGGTCAAGCCCCTCCACCTCCGAAAAGACCTAGACTCCCAGTCATCACAGCTAACCCAAGGCTCTAAGGACTAACAGTTTCAGGCTTTTGGGCCCACAGACCCGACTGTATAATTGAGCTTTTCGTGCTTTTTCTGCGCTAGGCTAACATGTACTGTACATTTACACCTAAACCCTAAACTCCAAACCCTAAACCCGAAGCCCCAAACCCAAAACCCTAAACACAAACCCTAAACCCCAAACCCAAAACCCTAAACCCTGAACACCAAACCCTAAACCCGAGACACAAAAGCGAGGCTCTCGCGGATTGACTCTCTGGAGGGCTGTACGCAGCTCGAGGCTGTTCCGGTGTGAGCGGCAGGGTTTAGCGTTTACGGTTCCCAGGGTTGGAAGACGGCCTATACATTGGGCTAGCTTGGCTTGCCTTGCTTTGGGATTCTAAATTCTCTACATTGACATCGGTTGAGCCAGGGAGGTAAGCAACTAGAGACGGCAATGTCTCGATGTCTGCCTTACAACTAAGGTGAGTGATTATGTGAAGGTAATTATGCATGCAATGTCCGACAGAAAGCCGAATTCTCGAAGACCCATATCCACAACCCCTGCCACCCTATGAGATTCGCTAAGCTCCAAGGCTGAAGCTCAAGCCCAACCTGCAACCCCCCCCCCCCCCACGACCCTTAACATTAAGCCCCGAAACCCCTAAACCACTATATAACCCTTAACCCGAAGCATGACGAATCAAGGAGCTCAGCGTCCCACACCAGCACCCGGGAGGTGAAGACAGGCCTTTGCAGGTGCGCTCGAGGTTTATCTAGGAAGTTTTGAGTTTTCCCGAAAGCATCGCGAAGGGTTCTTCCGTGTGGAACGCCGCAGCTGAGTACATAGATGACAGACATAGAATCAACTTACTTGACTCCATACTTTACTCTACACTTGATACTTGACTCTACACTTGATACTTACTTACTTACTTGACCCCTATGACTGACTCTCTACACTTGACACTTGACTCTATGATACTTGACTCTACACTTGATACTTGACTCTATGTTATGCTTACGACTTACTTACTTACTTACTTACTTCAATCTACTTACTAACTTACTTGACACTTGACACTGGACTCTATGCTATCTCTATACTTACTTATACTTACTTATACTTACTTATACTTACTTATACTTACTTATACTTACTTACTTACTTACTTGACTTGCTTAGTTACTTACTTACTTACCTACTTACTTACTTTTACTTACTTACTTACTTACTTACTTGACTCTATGCCTCTATGACTTACTCTCTACATCTCGGTATCTAATTCTCTCTTTTAAAGCCAGGGGGTGGCACCGTTGTCGTCCATCGGGAATGCAACCCTTCCCAGGGATTCGCCTCCTCGGGCGTTCAAACGCGAGGTAAAGTTACACATTTTAGGGTTCCCGCGCAACCCTTCCCAGGGATTCGCTGCCTCGGGCGTTCAAACGCGAGGTAAAGTTACACATTTTAGGCGCCCGGGTGAACCCTTCACAGGGATTCGCCTCCTCGGGCGTTCAAACGCGAGGTAAAGTTACACATTTTGCGGTTCCCGCGCAACCCTTCACAGGGATTGGAACTCTCGGGCGTTCAAACGCGAGGTAAAGTTACACATTTTAGGCGCGCGGGTGAACCCTTCACAGGGATTCGCTCCTCGGGCGTTCAAACGCGAGGTAAAGTTACACATTTTGCGGTTCCCGCGCAACCCTTCACAGGGATTCGCCTCCTCGGGCGTTCAAACGCGAGGTAAAGTTACACATTTTGCGGGCGCCGCGCAACCCTTCACAGGGTTTGGGCGCAGCTCAACTGCATTTTGCAACCCTTCACAGGGATTGGCATTTTGCAACCCTTCACAGGGATTGGCATGGTCGAATGCACGAACGCTAGGTAAAGTTGCATTTTTTGATGTGCATTGAAATGAATTTTGCAACCCTTCACAGGGATTGGCGTGGTCGAGTGTTCGAACGCGAGGCAAAGTTGCAATTTTTGATGTGCATTGAGATGAATTTTGCAACCCTTCACAGGGATTGGCGTGGTCGAGTGTTCGAACGCGAGGTAAAGTTGCAATTTCTGATGTGCATTGAGATGAATTTTGCAACCCTTCACACGGATTGGCGTTGTCGAGTGCTCGAACGCGAGGTGAAGTTGCACATTTTGCGGTGCTCGCGGAACCCTTCACAGGGATTGGCTTGAGAGGGATTTGCTTCTTCGATTGTTCTAATCGGTAGGTGTGCAACAGGTCAATTGGCAACCTTTCAGAGGGATTGGCAGGATTGGCAAATGCATATATCGATAAGAATAATATACATATATATATATATAGATAGATAGATAGATAGACACATATATTCATGCGCTTGTACGGCGCGCACGCTGTCTTGCGACGGCGCACCGCGCCGCTGCCTGGCCGACGACTTCTGCAGGCTCGGAAGCGAGATTCGGGGAGCAGGCTTCACGGGGAATTGGCGTTCCGGATGATTGTCCATGTCAGCTTCTGTTGCAGCGAGGTGTCAGAGTCGTCGCCAGGTGGGATGTTTTGTGCTCTGAAGTGAAGTATAGCTGTCAGGCCGATGAGCCGGTGTCGCAGCAAAAGCTGCAAGAGCTGCGCGCTCTGCAGGCTCGGAAGCGAGATTTTTTTTAATGCATATATCGGTAAGAATAATATACACATATATATATATATATATATACATATATATATATATATAGATAGATAGATAGATAGACACATATATTCATGCGCTTGTACGGCGGCGTCGGAAAGGCGTTTTTAGTGCTCGCCCTAGTGCGGCCCAGGTGCACAGATGCTGCCGCACGCTCATCACGGTTGGGTTTAGGTCCCTAAGAACCTTAACCCGCAGTGGAATTGCATTGGAAAGCAGATTGCATGCGGTTTCCCTAGGCTGCCGGATTTGGATGCTTCACTTGTCTGGGCATTGGTCTGGCTGCCCAGGTCCGTCGTGGCAAGCAATCGTCTGGAGTACAAGTTTCTGTACGCGGCGAACGCTGGCTGTGTGCGGTGCACGCAGTGCTACGCCGGCCTCCTAACTTCGATGTGCACTGCCGCTCTCCAAGAAAGAACGCCCGCGATTGAATGGGTGACAAACTCCGATCGGCAGATGAAAGACTTGTTGCAGCATTTGGCTTTTTCTCAAGCTTGCTCTTTGCAAGTGGGCGAAGTTGCTCACCCTGTGCTGAAGCCGAATCGACGCTGTCTTGCGAAAGTTCGGCTGAGCACAACAGAATGAACATGGCATGGTTTCTATGATGTTAGTGTTTCCTGAGAACGATGTCATGCCTGCTTAAATGGTTGGATGCCATCTTGCCAGGATTATGGAACTTGGTTTGCTTCCAACTATGGCTTTTGTCTACATACTGACTCAATGTTATGCTTGTTCTAAGCATCCATCTGATAGCTTGCTGTAGCTCGCGACCGGCATGAAACGTGTCACTGTACATCTCCTGAGTGGAGAACAGGTTTCATTGGAGGAGGCGCGAGCAAGAGGTAGGGGTCGCCTTGATTCGGGCAATCTCTACCTCTTCCTCGAAGCGGCTTTGAGCTCGAGCGCGTTCTCTTGTGCGTTGCTCCGCCGCGATGGTTCGGTCGCGTCCTATGGGAATGCTATGACTGGTGGTGACAGCAAATCTGTTCAGGACCGTTTGAAAAACGTGCAGGCCGTTGCATCGTCTCAGGAAGGGGCCGCCTTTGCGGCGATTCTTGATGATGGATCCGTTGTTACATGGGGCGCGCAAGACTACGGAGGCGGCATCGAGCCCGCTATGCAAAATCAGCTGAAGAACGTGCGGCAGATTCAAGCGGGTCGATCTTCTTTTGCTGCTATCAAGGCCGATGGTTCTGTTGTTACCTGGGGCTCCCGAACTGGCGGTGGGGACAGCCTGAGAGTGCAGGAGTTTTTAATGAACGTGCAGGCCATCCAGACCACCGGCGATGCTTTTGCGGCAACATGCACAGATGGCTCTGTCGTGACGTGGGGAAGATGTGTACACGGAGGCGACTCCAGTGGAGTGCAGAAGCAACTCAAAGGCGTGCGGCAGATTCAAGCGTCACTAGAAGCCTTTGCGGCGCTGCTCGACGATGGATCTGTCGTTACTTGGGGCAAATGCAGTTCTGTGCCTGTGCAAAACGTCACCGCCATCCAATCCTCATCGAGGGCTTTTGCAGCCATTCTGACCGACGGATCCGTTTTTACATGGGGTGAAGACTTCAGCGGAGGCGACTCTAGCGCGGTGCAGGAACAGTTGTGCAATGTATCGGCCATCCAATCGACGACGCATGCGTTTGCAGCGATCCGCACAGATGGTTCCGTGGTTACATGGGGTGGGGGTCGATATTCTGGTGCGGACAGCAGTGAAGTGCAGAAACGGCTGAAGGACGTTAGAGAAATCCAAAGTAACCGCGGAGCCTTTGCAGCGCTTCTACGCGATGGCTCCGTCGTAACCTGGGGCTGTGGCCTTCATGGTGGCAACAGCAGCAAAGTGCAACATCAGTTGACAGATGTGGAGCAAATCGCAAGCAACTTCAATGCTTTCGCTGCCATTAAGGCCGACGGCACGGTTGTATCATGGGGCTTCCCAGAGCGCGGTGGCGACAGCAGTGCCGTGCAAGATCAGCTCAAGAATGTGCGGGGTATCGCAGCCTCCGCTCTTGGTTTTGCTGCCGTTCTTGACAACGACCAAGTCGTGAGCTGGGGCGACTGGGTGGCGCGGCCCTTGACTCCACGGTGAGCCGTGCGGGCTGTGAGTTCTTTGCTCTGGCTAGCTTCCACCGTTGCTTGCTTGCTTCGACGCTGTCTTGCGAAAGAGCAAGCAAGCAACAACGACGCCGCCACGAGAAGAAAATCGCTTGTTTGTTGTTTCTTCTGCTCGTGGCAGAATGACGCTGTCTTGCGAAAGTTCGACTGCGTGGGCGGGGCAACCCTGTTGCCCAGGTTGCCTGCGCTGCCCGGTCGCTTTGGATTCGTCGAGGCTGGGAAGGTCGGTCTAACAGAAACCTGTTCACTGTTCATTTCCTGAGATCCCGACTGCGGACTGCTGGGCTTGGTTGGTTTGATTTCAGAATTTCCGTTGTGGGGCTGGAAGGTGTTCGGGGTTCTCCTCAACCCGGTGTCCCGATTTAGGTTCGTTGCCTGCTGCTACTGTTTGGATCCTTGGATGATTCGTTCTTCCTCTTGAGAAGGTTCCATTGAGATGGCACACTTTGCAACCCTTCAGACGAGCTTAGTTAGCACTACTCCAAATGCGCGGCTTGTCTTGGTGGGACGGTGCCTGCGGCCTGTGCAAGCAACCTGCGAGTCCACTGTGCCCTGCAGTCATCTGGCGCCAAGATCTTCATGGAGCTCTGGTGGTATATATACCACCTCGACGGCTTGTGCCCCGCAGTCATCTGTCTCGGTCCCGTTCGCGAGGAGTCTAGGTGCCACGTCCCCGGCCCCCCAACAAAATGTGGCCAGGCTGGGGCTCTGGTGGTACGAAGACCAGCAACACGACGACAGCGACGGCGGGCGCAACAAAAGCCAGAAGCCAGCGCCGCCGCCACAAGGGGTGGCACCTTCGTCGTCCATCGGGAGTGCAACCCTTCACAGGGATTGGCCACCGTCGAGACGCAGGAGCTCCTCGATTGCTTGGCGGATTAAATACTTTGCGGCATCTGGCGGGTTTCCTAGTGAAGTGGGGTGTTTCACTTCGGAACGGTGTCTTCCCAAATCCCGAATGGCTGCACTGCCTTTCGCTGCTGGACTCCCGGTGCCACGAGTCGCGCAGCAGCTCAGCGAGGTGGACCCGTTTGTGGTATAGGATAGATCTTAAATCCCTAATCATCCTTTGAGAGACCTGTGTTGTGACTGCCGCTTGGGAATGTTTGCCAGATGCCGCCGGATTTCTTCTTCTGAGATAGTATACCTTGGGTTGATACACAGGGTGTCACCGAAGCCTGGGGCTCTCGATGAATGTCTGCAGCTAGAATCAATCTTTCTAGAGGAGGCTCTGGACCACCGTGATCCCTGCATTAGTCCTACTAGGCCCTCGTGGATTATCCGGTGTGAGTAGACACGAAATAAGGACCCCTAAGCCCGTGGCGTTCCCCTGGAGTCTGTTGGGTCGGCTAAGAAACATACGCTGGCCTGTTGTGGTTTGAGATAAAGAGCGAAACCCTAATTCCCTACTCCTTTCAGAGACCAGTGTTGCGACTTCCCTTTGGGGATGTTGGTCGGCTGCCGCTATGTTTCTTCTTCCATGATACTATACCCTGGGTTGGTATAATGCGTGCTATGGAGGCTCGGGGCTCCCGATGAACCTTTGCAACTACAATCAGCCGTTTTCACGAGGCTCCGAACCGCCGTAATCTGTGTATGAGACCTCTCCCAGCACCTCACCAGGCCGCCTCCCTGATGCTGGTCTCCCACTTGGTCCAGGCCGAGACGGTCGCTTGGGCCGTTGCTTGCTTGCTTCGACGCTGTCTTGCGAAAGAGCAAGCAAGCAACGTAGCCGCCATAGGAAGGAAAGCGCTTGCTTGTTGTTTCTAGGCTGGCAACCTTCGTGAGCAGCTTCAGAAATTACTCGGAAAGCCGGGTACGTGACGACGAAGGCCGGGGAGGGTCGCCTGGGAAGAGTAGCCGTAGCCTAGTCTAGGTCCAGGTTCCTCCCGCGCTGGCCCTCCACCTTCAACCCGACTCCGAAATGCTTCGTGATGCAGTGTAAGGTCTGTTGTTTTGCATAGATGGAAGTCAAATCGAAGGCTTCTGTGGTCTCACTTGATCCTCCGAACTCCCCCGAACCAGTTGTATGGGTGTGTGTGTGTGTGTGTGTGCTACAGAGACAACGCATTGCACGAAGCGTGCATTTATGAAGCAAGCGTGGACATGTTGCAGTTGCCGTTGCAACATCGAGCGGATGTGAACATCATTACTATGGATGCGTCAACAAATCCAGCCCAACATCAAGCAGATGTGAACATCAAGACTATGGATGCGTCAACAGATCCAGCCGATGTGCAGAATTCCACCATGAAGTCGTGAGGTACCGTGGACATCTCAGGCCGATTGACAACCGAAGGCTGCCGAGCGAGAACTATGATGGGCGAACCATCAACGGCAACTTCAAGTGCTCGCATTGGTACATTGGTGCGGCGGAAGCGTAGTGATTCCCAATGCCTCGGTTCATCTCCTGGCCGCGACATCCTGTGAGCAGATAAAAGGTTCATCGAGACGCAGGAGCTCCTCGATTGCTTGGCGGGTTAAATACTTCGCGGCATCTGGTGGGTTTCCTAGTGAAGTGGGGTGTTTCACTTCGGAACGGTGTCTTCCCAAATCCCTAATGGCTGCACTGCCTTCCGCTGCTGGACTCCCGGCGGCACGTGTCGCGCAGCGGCTCAGCGAGGTGGACCCGTTTGTGGTATAGGATAGATCTTAAACCCCCAATCATCCTTTGAGAGACCCGTGTTGTGACTGCCGCTTGGGAATGTTTGCCAGATGCCGCCGGGTTTCTTCTTCTGAGATAGTATACCAAGGGTTGATACACAGGGTGTCACCGAAGCCTGGAGCTCTCGATGAATGTCTGCAGCTAGAATCAATCTTTCTAGAGGAGGCTCTGGACCACCGTGATCCCTGCATTAGTCCTACTAGGCCCTCGTGGATTATCCGGTGTGGATAGACACGAAATAAGGACCCCTAAGCCCGTGGCGTTCCCCTGGAGTCTGTTGGGTCGGCTAAGAAACATACGCTGGCCTCTTGTGGTTTGAGATGAAGAGCGAAACCCTAATTCCCTGCTACTTTCAGAGACCAGTGTTGTGACTTCCGTTTGGGGATGTTCGTCAGCTGCCGCTATGTTTCTTCTTCCATGATACTATACCTTGGGTTGGTATAATGCATGCTATGGAGGCTCGGGGCTCCCGATGAACCTTTGCAACTACAATCAGCAGTTTTCATGAGGCTCCGGACCGCCGTAATCCCTGGGATGACCTCTCCCGGCACCTCCTCAGGCCGCGCGGCCCTTGACTCCACGGTGAGCCGTGCGGGCCGCGAATTCTTCGCTCTGGCTAGGTTGCACCGTTGCTTGCTTGCTTCGACGCTGTCTTGCGAAAGAGCGAGCAAGCAACGTGGCGACCTACTCTCACTGTAACTCTATGACTTTATGACTCATGACTCATGGACTCCATGACTCTTGACTGTATGTGCCTCTCGAGGTCCAGGTCGGGCTATGAGCCCTCACGCTATGGGGATCTCGATTAAGCGTTCCCACACATAGAGCATAGAGTGAACTACATCGAGTCAAGTGCATGCTACATAGATGACTCCATGACTCTGCGACTTGATCTCACTATGACTCTATGACGCTATCTCACTGTAACTCTATGACTTTATGACTCATGACTCATGGACTCCATGACTCTTGACTGTATCTGCATCTCGAGGTCCAGGTCGGGCTATGAGCCCCCACGCTACGGGGATCTCGATTAAGCGTTCCCACACATAGAGCATAGAGTGAACTACATCGAGTCAAGTGCATGGTACATAGATGACTCCATGACTCGTGACTTGATCTCACTATGACTCTATGACGCTATCTCACTGTAACTCTATGACTTTATGACTCATGACTCATGGACTCCATGACTCTTGACTGTATTTGCATCTCGAGGTCCCGGTCGGGCTATGAGCCACCACGCTACGGGGATCTCGATTAAGCGTTCCCACACATAGAGCATAGAGTGAACTACATCGAGTCAAGTGCATGGTACATAGATGACTCCATGACTCTGTGACTTGATCTCACTATGACTCTATGACGCTATCTCACTGTAACTCTATGACTTTATGACTCATGACTCATGGACTCCATGACTCTTGACTGTATCTGCATACGATCCTACACACTGGATCTATCACATAGCCCCACACTCTTCGCTGATGATGCTTTCGGGCCAATTGTCTTCTAGTAGGATTTAGATTCCAAGCAGGCTAGATGACTTCGCTGTCCTACGGTTGATGATATATAATGATATATATATATATATATAGATAGCATTGCCTTAAGGACCCTAAGCTATGGGAATTTTGGCTTATTCCTTATCATGGGTAATGCAGGATTTATATCATCAACCGTAGCTCAACCTCTTCAAGCTATGTTCATCTGCTCTGCCTTCGGCATCTTCCAGTTATTGTTAACATGTTGCAGGGCCTGATTTTCCGGCAGTGAGATGAGTTTGGTACTAGGTTTACAGCATACTTAATATCATTATGAACCAGCCGTGTCGACATCGTCGAAAGCGCAGAATTTGCAGTTTCGCTTCAGCTTGCCTTTCTGAAATTCTTGTTTGAGATCGGCTGAGTATTGCTACGACTATGAGAATTGTTGCTACCTTGGTACAAATTGTGCACGAGCCGCTCAAAAGAGCGGATGCCATTCGCATCAATGCCAGTAGCATTGGTCTGTTTCCGGCTGTAGCTGGTGCTGACAGAGTATGAGTAAACACGGTTATGTGATCATGACCATGGTCCTGAACTTGATGATGGTGATCATCGTGGTGGTGATGATGATGATGGTGATGGTGATGTTGCTGATGCTGATGATGATGGTGTGGTGGTGATGGTGATGGTGATGGTGATGGTGATGGTGATGGTGATGAGTGTTGACGATGATGGTGTTGACGACGAAGATGATGCTGATGATCATGATGATGATGATGATGATGATGATGATGACGGCCACGATGTCGACCACACGATGTGATCATCATAATTTTGGATTGTTGTTCATTCAGTCAGTTCGGTTTTGGATTTGGGTCAGAGTCCTATATCCGGAGCATGGCAAAACCTCTTGCCTTTAAAACCCGCAGCCTCAAGCCTTTGAAGAACAACAATCCTAAAGCCGAAGCCCTAAACCTGAAGCCCCTTATAATAAACAGTTTAGGGCCTAAAGTTCCCTGAAGCCTAGACCCTGAACAAACCAGAAGCTGCCCTAAAGTTCCCTGAAGCCTACACCGGAAACCTTTGAGCATTTTTTGGGCTTGGAGTTTAGAGCCAAAGCACAAAACCTAAACCCTAAACTGGAGAATCCTTTGAGTAGCTTCTTGCGTGCCCAGTTCTAAACCCTAAAACCTTCAACTCAAGCCCTAAAACCCTAAAAACCCTAAAACTTTAATTAAAGCGTCGAAAACCCTAAAAGCACTAAGATTTTACTTAAAGCCCCAAAACCCTAAACACCCCAAACCCTGTGATCCTTTGAAGCTTCTTGCGTGCCCAGTTCGAAACCCTAAAACCTTAAAAACCCGAAAACCTTACTTAAAGCCCGAAAACCCTAAAACCTTAATTAAAGCCCTGAAACCCCAAAAAGCCCTAAGCCCTGGGATCCTTTGAGCTTCTATTTGTGCCCAGTTCTGCCCCGACTCCTTGGCGGCCATTGCTCCGAGCCTGAACGTGCTCAATGCTGCAGGGAATCACCTGCAGGAGCCCCCGCTTGGAGGTTTAAGGGTCCCTTTAAAGGGATCTGTAGGGATTCTATGAGGGTATAGGGTTTAGGGTTCATGGGTGGTTTATAAGTAGGGCTCTAAGTCCGGATTATAGGAATTTAGGGCTTAGATTTGAGGTGTGATTTGCAGGGTTGAGGTGAAAGGTTTAGGTTAAATCCGTCTGTTTTCGGGTTGAAATTTGTAGGACCTAGGGGATCCGGTTCAAGGCTTTGCCGGTTGCTCCAACCGAAACGCAGCAATATAGGGGCCTTGATACTAACTAAGTTCGTTTTATGGGTACTTTATATTACAAACCCAACGATTGTCAGCAAGCCTTCAGGCACTTATCATATATAGTCGCATTTGCAATGACCCACTGCCGTATGTGCCGCCGCTGAAAAGGGGTGTTTGTGTCAGTGCGCCTTTTTCTGTAGCGCCTTAGGGGCCGCACACCTTAACGGCCGCCGAAGCTCCAGCATCCTATAACATAGGGGCCTCTAATAATTAGAACAGGGCTTTGGGGCCCACTATACTATATTCATAATAAGGAACCCCCAAAATAGTATTGGTAATTATTTGCGCCCCTATCGTACCTCAAAACATAATGTCTCTGCTTCAAAGATACAGCTTGTCTTGGAAGGATCATATTGCGCTTCTGACCTTTCTTCTGATTGCCGATTTTGTCGAAGGGCACATATCTGTGCAGTTTTCACGGTAGGGCGGCTGTAGGGTTTAAAGGTCAAGGTTTCGGATCTAGACGGTATTGTTTGGGGTTGCAAGCTTACACACGTAAGGTCTAGGAGAAGTGCCCCAGACCAGGAGTTGGAGCAGCTTGCCATCTTACGCTCCCTTACCAGCCTAGACCTCTCAGAGAACAAGATCGCCCAGGCCGGAGGGGAGCAGAATTTTGGGTCTAGGGTTTGGGGTTTAAGGGTTTAAGGGTTTAGGGTTTAAGGGTTTAGGGCTTAGGGTTTCGGGTGGAAGGACAATGGCGATCAGAGCTTGTTTGAACATTTTCGGATCTGCTTGGGCAGGGGGCTGGTCGAAGTAACCGTGGCAATGGCTTTAGTAGCTCAGTAGCAGTATGTGTCAGTACTAATTCAGTATGGTTTGCCGGTTCTAGAGGGTGTTGGCATGTGTTGGCTCAGGTTGTGACTTGAGAGTTTTCGGGTGGGTGCAAGTTTTATGGTTATGTTTTAGAAGGGGCCCGCACCCTGTAATAGTGACTTTAAGGATTATATTAGGGCCCTATTATATTCCTATTATACCACTATTACAGGGTGGGGGCCCCCTTCTAAGTTATGTTATTCAGTCGAAGGTTCCGGGTGGCTTCATTGCAGCTGCCTTCGAAGCTCCGGCAACCTCGAAAGGTTGGGACTTCAGACAAGCTAGTCGACGTTGAGCATGAAACCCCGAACCCCTCCCCTCAGACCCTAAACGACAACAAAAAACTCTAACCTCTGAACCGAAGGCCTTCCACCCTAAAGAAATCAAACCAAAGGACCCAAGCAAAAACCAACACACACACACACACACACTGACAAGTTGTCGGATACCACCGATAGGCCCCAAAGTAGTTCCTTTTTGGGATTACCTGAAAGGGTTCTAAACATGAACCCCAAAAACGAACTACTTTGGGGCCTGTGGGCAGAACCTCCCTCCCAAGAAGCCTGCTTGACGTCATCCAAGAATCGCGGGGGAAACCCCGGAGCTGGAGAGCCCCGGAGCCTAGAGCCCAAGAGGGTCGTTGTGCCCAAATAGTACAAACTCTGGCCCTAAAGTAGTTCCTATATACTTAGGGTAGAAGAGCTGCGCCACAATCCCAAATCCTAAGTTCGAAAGCTCAAAACTGCAACGACGACGAGGTCAGCCATCTCCGCGCAGTCCTAGCAGGACAGTGTTCAGTTTGCGTGGATTTTTGCCTGGGTTGGGCTCAAGCACTGGAACTCAGGAGTTGTGTGTGCGCGACCTTTGAGACTTGCAATTGTGGTGATTCGACACCAGCTCACGCTAACTGCACGGATCTGGCAAGCCTGTGTGCTGTTGTTGCTTTTTTGGCTTCTGTCATCTTGTATTCTTGTTTGTTACTAGCAATGGTAGCTAGGGGCCTATAATTACGAGCTTGTCACCACCAGTCTCCTGCCTTTGGGCTTTCACGGCACCGATCCAAGATCGTCATGATCAGTCGTATATTTGTAATTTTCCTTTTGGCGTCTTCTAAGGTTTAGAGTCCAGCATATAGAGTTTAAGGTCCTATCACAAGGACCAACAAACTTGACCAGACAAAGCCTAAACCTCAAATCCTAAGTCCTGAGCCCGAACCCAAAGGATACTGTTACGGTGGATGCATTCCCAGATCATAGTAGTAATTCCTACTTCAGAAACCCTCCATTCTACTATGTAGGTAGAAAGGACCCCTAAACCCTACAAACCCTAAACCCTACATTCTACTATATACAGTACTTAGGACCTCCTGGGACAACCGAGCAGCGAGGAGATGCGCTTCGACGATTGAATCTCAGCGGGTGCGCCAGCTCAGCTGCTGCGCTCTCGTATCATATGGCTCGGGTTAGGGTTTAGGATTAAGGTTCAGGGTTTCGGGTTTGTGTTTATAGCATGGGCAGTTCTGTGTTTGATTTTGCAACAAAGGGGTGCCCCAGTTTAGCGAGCCACCCATACGGCTCGGGGTTTCGTCTGATTTTCCGGGTTTGTAGACTGTTGTGTAATGTTTCTGTGGCAGGGTGTTACAGGGTCGTAGATGTATCGCTTCCAAAGTTGATTGTATCTGAAGCCTCTGGGGGACGACCCAAATCCTCCTTGTGATGAGTTGATGATTGTCAGAAGCCACAGCTCCATGAGCCCGAACTAAAATCCAAAGCTCCTGGGATGCTGCTTGCACTAAAGGCTCCGATACACCGCGAACCTGACCATGCTTTCCGGGGCGGGGCGCAGTTTTACAGTTTGGCCCATGTGTCAGAAATGCGGGCTGTAGGGTTTAAAGTTTAGGCTTTGAGGTTTATATAGTGTTTCGAGTTTCTTCTTAGGATAAACGTGCTTGCGGAATAGTACGCTATACGCGTTTCCTGGCAGCGAGCATACACACACACACACAGGCAGAACTTTATACACACCCCTAAACGCCTAAACCCACTTGAGCCTCAAGCCTCAGCAACTACGTTCACAGCCTCCCCGTGCAGGAACCCCTTTGCCTCTGCTGAGCGCCGCTATCGCACAGCTGCTAGCACCTCAGGGCTTCGGCTGTAGCGAGTTCGTACTAGTGTTTTTTGTCTGTGCCCTCACACTTTTTTACTGAAGCCTTCATTCCTTATCGAAACTGAATCTCACGAACAAGGATCACAGATTCGAGGAAAGGATTCTAAGCCAAAACCGCAAGCTCACCCTTCCGAAACCCCAGCCCTTGCCCACACTTCCAGTTCACAAAAGCTGGGCCCACAAGCCTACACTGCTCAATTTTGGCTATGGTTTTGTTGAGGTATCATTTACATGATTACATCTCGGTGCCGCTTTTACTTATCATAATTTCGACCTCATATCTTAAACCGTCAGGCTTACATAGCAGCTGCATGCCGAGGTCGTTCTCTGCAGCAACACTGTCGAGGACCAACACTTAACCCGTAAACCCCCAAACCCCTAAACGGCCCTAAACTAAACCCCTACACCCCCAAGCCCTGAACCCCCAAACCTGAAGCCTAAACTTCTAGGCATTGATCTTCAAACTAGTCGTGTTGCTGCAGTTGGGTATAGTATTGGTATGGTATAGTATGGTACAGCATGGTATGGTATGATATGGTAAGGTATGGTACAGTGTGGCTTGGTACAGGATAGTATAGTACAGTACAGCATAGAGTAACGTGTAGCAAAAAATGTGGTATATTAGAGTCTACTGTATATTACGTTAGATTGCATAAGCCAAAAGCCACAAACCGTAAAATGCCTTGAACCCTACACCAGCGTGATTCGTTTGAGCAGCAATTCATCGCTCGATAACAAAGAGCATATTTGGGTGAAGGTTTGAACGAACTCCCCGACAAACCTGTACAGCCTCGGCAGGAGAGGGGTCCATGTTCCCAATAGTACATACTTTGCCTGTAAAGTACTCCCCATATAGGTACTTTGGGACCAAAGTGTATACTATTTGGGTACAGGGACCCTGAGGGTAAATCTTGAGCCGGCAGGAGATTGATGGCAAGGAAATCCTGCCGCAGGCATGGTGCTCAGGGGGTACTGGGCTTGATGCTCAAGTAGACGATTATAAACCCCAAACCCGCAACAAAAAACCGGACCCCCCTTTAAACCAGAAAGCCCACAATCCGTAAAGCCCCGAACCTTAAGACCCCCAATCTCTAGAGCCCTGAAGTCCCTAAGCCTTTCCGCCACAACCTCTTGACCTCATCCCGGCGCAAAAATCCCTCTAATCCGAGACAGTCAGCCCCCAGAATTTAAGCCCTAAACCCGGTAGGAGAGTTTCCGAAAATAGGGGTACCTTACTTTGGGGTCCTTGTAATCAGGATCCTACAATGTAGCGTGCTATATTAGGGTCCCCTATTTTCGAAAACTCCCAAATCCCAGACAATCCTTGAGCTCCTTAAAGGCTCGATGGCTTCAGTTGTAGGTCGCCCAATGTAGGCCTGAGTTATTGTTGTGAAACGTAATTCAAAGGGTCTAGGGTTCAGGGTTTGGGGCTCTACAGCTTCTAAGCCCTGCACCCTGATAATGTAATGTGGTCCACTTCTTTCATCCTGGGTCAGCGTTCATGGGCCTTCTTTCCCCTGGCTTGCCCAGAAAGAGTTGCTGAGAGTACGGATGAAGAAGTCTATGGAATAGATCATTGGTATATGCTTCTTTTGCGAGCGGTTCTGGTTACTACCATTGCAGTATAATGTACACCCAAACAATATTCTTCTTACGCAGGCGCACATTCTATACATCTCACCGTGGGAGCGTCTTCTGAGCTTGTTGTGATTATTTTCTTTTGGCGTGTACATGCGAGTCATGTGTAGGTATGACTTCTTTAGTCAGTCTGCCGCTAGGCGATAATGCTGAGGCACGGTTCGAGCCTGTGGGCTCTGTTTCGAAGTAACTCCGTGAGCGAAAAAGGAAGATCTCAACGCCAGGTTCGATAAACTTGAGCTTCTAAACTCCCGAACTCCCGAGACACTTGCAGAAAAAGAGTGTTTTGTTCTGCTGGGCCAGAAGGATGTCCTGAACCCTCACCCCGAACCCTTAACCCCAACAGTCTCGACATGTGCCGGAGAAAAGGCCGCTACACGTTTAGCAAAACCGAAGGAAAGAGACTTCGTCCGGCGGCTGGACGCACAGAAGCGCAAGCTGAGCGCATGCACCTGAGGCTTTCGGGGTTCAGGTCCTAAATTCGCGCTGCTACTTTGCAGGATCATGGGACTTAGTAAGTATGGCTATAAGTACCTCAATTGGGGCTATAAGTAGTTATAAGCAGTTACCCTAATTATAGCCCTAGTTACTAAGCCTCATGATCCTTTAAGTACTTTGCAGGTTGGGAGTTTCTGTCGTCCAGCCTTTGGTTTCTGTGCCTGCAGCATTGCAACAGCCCCCAAGACTGTATAGTGTACCCTCGGCATCTGCTTCGTACAACAGCTCCTGTAGGCTTTGGCTCCCCAAGCTGATTGATATCCTCGCTTCCTAGCATGTCATCCAGAGTCTTTTTCTCTCCACCCTGAACCGCTGAAACCCAAACCCCAAACCTCTTGCTGAAGCCGTAAACAGCCCGATTATCAACCCTCAACCCCAACAAACTCGTAATCCCTAAACCCTATAAACCCTAAAACCCCTAACCCTCCAAACCGTAAGCCCCAAGCAATACTCGTTTGACACGCCGAACCCCTAAAGCGTAAGCCCTAAACCCGTAAGCTCGAAACCCTAAAACCCTAATGTAGGGGCCTTACTAATTATCAATACTATTTGGTTCCATTTTTAGTTATAGTATAATGGGCCCCAAAACCCTATCCTAATTATTAATGCCTCTATAGTACGCCAAGGCCCTTAATACTTACCAATACTATGTTGGGGGTTCCTTTTTTTAGTTATAGTATAATGGGCCCCAAAACCCTATTCTAATTATTAATGCCTCTATATACGCCAAGGCCCAAAAGAAGCGCCATCTGAATCGGGTGACATCCGACGGCCGTCCGAGACCTCCCAACATGTCGGACAAGGCTTCACTACTCTTAGGGTTTAGGGTTTAGGGTTCACTTCGCTTTAACCGATTTCGGCTTTAATCGGCTGGGCCGGTTAAATTTAATCGATTTCGGCTTTGGGACCTGGGTTTCTGCGTTTCGGTCTAAGGGTTTAGGGTGTCTGGCCTGGTTTGGGGTGAAAAGGTTTGAGTTCTCCAAAGGGTCCGTATTATATCTTTATTGTAAATAGAGTGTAGGGTTTAGGGTTTATAGGGTTCAGGGATCCTAAGTACCTACCTACATAGTAGAATGGAGGGTTTCTGAGGTAGGCATGACTATCAGGATTTGGGAGTAACAATACCTAGGACCCTTTTGAGTTCTAGGTTACCCACTTGCCCTTTTTGTTTTAGGGGTTGTATTATTAGGAACAAGTTGCCTTCATTATTGAGGGAACACTGGGGAACCTAGAGTTCGATTGGATTTCTAATTTAGTGTGTCTTGTTTTCAGCCTACGAGTTAAGATACTCACACTATTCTTGAGTTGTTCCTTGTGATTGCTATGCTAACATGGCATCCAGAGCCAAATCTTATATAAGTGTTCCAATATAACATTGGTGTTCCGGCAGGAGCAGAACAAGTCACAAGACAGGGATTTCGTAAACGCTCGGGGAGCAGTCGAGTCGACACTTGGGCCACGAAGTGCTGGCTTGGGCACTTGACACTTCATACGGTAGATGAAACCTGCGCCCTTTCTAAGCCCCGAGCTGGTTTAGAATCGACAGCTTTCGGGGGAGTTTCTGAGAACGAGCCTCTATACCGCAGATTTGATCAAACATCCTACTAAGCTCCTACTATCTCGACCGTGTTTCAGTTGTCGAAGACATGTGCCTAACCGACGCTGGCTCGCAATGCATGTCGACGCTGCTTTGTGGTTCGGACGCTTCAGGGTTGTAGCCCCTTGGTCGTCTGCACATTAGTTGGCAAGGTTGTGCTGCACGCCAGCCATTGTCATGGTCACCATCGTCATCAGAGACTAGCACACTCAGCATCCCGTGGTTGTTGCTCTCGCTCCGGAAGCGACCTGCCACAGACTACTTTAATTACGTTTAAACGAGTATGCATAACGACTTGGCCGACGGCCTCAAGCAGTATCAGTACCGCGTTTGCTTTGTTACCGTGGTCTTCCAACCACGAGCGCACAGCCTAGACCTGGATTGTTTTTAGGGGAACAAAGGCAATCTATCTTAAGATCCTCTGCAGAACTGAGTCGGAGTGATGGCTAGTCTCGTTGCGCGGCCTGCGTTCATTCTGGTCCTCGGCCTGTCACTGACCTCGGGCTTTACGGATCTCATCACACTGGTGCGCTTCAAGCAGTGCTTCGTCTGCACTTATGTGGCTGCAGATGTCGTCAGAGTGGAAGCTTAATTCAGTTGATTCCCGTCATCATCCGTATTGTACTGATAGTATAATATGCCTCGCAACCCTCTTGTTCTTTTTTGCGGCCCCCTGCAGTTCCCCTAGAGAAGTAAATGCTGGTTTAGAGTCAGAGAGGATCTCGGATTCTGAAGGATTACTCTCGCTCGTCTGTGAATATGCCTGGCACGGCGCCATGAGGTCGTTCAGAGCTCCGGGTCTAGGCTTTGTTGTGCACCGGGGTGGATTCTGCGGCAATGCCTCAGATGATTCCACCGGACATGCTCAGAAGAAGAACACCATCTTCTGAGATTCCAACTCCCCCAGAAAATGTCCAGAGTACCCTTCCCCTCTACTCTCGAGACTGAACGGGCCCCAACCTCGCAGAACCCGCAGAGAGCCATATTCGAACCACCTGCCCCCATCCGAAGCCCTAACACCCGTGTACCCAAGGGTACATACTTTTGGGGCCAAAGTACTGAAATAAAGGCCAAAGTAAAGACTGTTTGGGTACATGGACCCTTAAACTCTTAATTCTATAGAACCCTTAAGCACCCTTGTAGCAACCCTTCAAAGAACCTTGAAAGGAACCCTATGTGGGTACATTCTGCATGGACCTTTAGGGTAACGCCCCGAGGTTTGCCGGCCTGCAGACTGGCAACATGATGTTCATTGGACAGAACTTGTTCCCTGGCTGAGTTTAGGGTTTGGGGGTTTAGGAGTTTAGGGTTTAGGGGCTTGGGGTTTAGGGTTTCAGGGTTTAGGGGTTTAGGGTGTAGTGCTTTAAGGGTTTATAGGGCGTCTGGGCTTAGGTTTTAGGGCCCAGAAGGCTGCCCTAGGGGGCTCATTTCCCTTAGGTTACACTGGGTTTTTTGCCAATTTGAATAGGCTTTTGGGGTACCATAATTCGGGGCTCTAAGATAACAAGAAATTTGAACAGGCGTTCGGGGAATGATTGTAAGCAGCAACAGGGGTGTAATTACTTTAACGACATCATGGTTGTAATTCCTACTATAGAAGCCTTACATTCTAGTTGGGCTTAGCTTTCGGTATTTGGAGCTTAGGGTTCGGTCTGCATACTTGAAATCGGCTACAGATCCAGCTTCAGAAATTGAGCCGCAATGCAAGATTACGCAGATGGAGTAGCTTTGGGTTTAGGATTTAGGGTTACTTTCAGTGTTCTTTTAAGGGTTCCTACAAGGGTGCTTTAAGGGTTCTATAGGGTTTAGGGTTTAAGGGTCCATGTACCCAAATAGTAAATACTTTGGCATTTATATGATTACGCAGATGGAGTAGCCAGTTATGTAGAGAGAGGTAGTTACAGTAGGACGCGGGACGGAGCCAACAAGGTACCAGTTCACCTTGCCTCGCTATTCGCATCCGGAGCTGGTCAAGGCCGGGACGATTTGGATCCGAAGTTTTGTTGTCCGCTTACCCGTGAAGCCCTAAACCTGGGATTTTCGGCTTAAGACCCTTTCGCAACTGCTGTAGGTTTGCAAAGGGCAGGCAACTGACGTTCCAGCTGCAGCAGGGCCTAACCTCCTACAAACTTGTGCGTGTGGCGCTCGACAATCCCTTGCTTCTTGCAAGCGGTTTGGGTTCTTGGCGTGCAGGTCTAGGGTGCTTCAATCGGCTCTACTTAGCCCTCTTGATTGCAGAGCATGGTTAGATGTATATCCTACAACCCAGAGTACCTCGTGAGCCACCGTTGATGGGCAATCGGTTTCGGCATGTCAGTGGGTTGGCGAGCGCACGAATTTGTTTTTCATTCCTTTTGCCTGCTGTGGCCCCTTCCGTTAACCCAGCTCCATGTCATGCGGACAGCAATCCCGCGAGCCACTCACCTGCGGACAGGAAATCGCATTCCACGTGGCGACACTTGTGAGTCACTTTGCCGGTGTCTTCCTTTTCTGCGCCGTGGCCTACTGGACACCTCGCCGAACTTACTATAGGGACCTTAATAATGACAACAACAATAACAATTGCCTATACTATTTTTTGGGGGGTCCTTAATAGTTTTGTAGAATATTATACCCCAAAACCTGGTTCTTTTTAAATAAGGCCTCCATATTATAGTAACCTTATAGATCCCTTATCGTAACCTCTGTAGACCCCTGTAAAGGAACCCTATTCCACCTAGTAAGGCCCCTACATTACTTGTCACATTGATGCAAGCAAACCTGGGGATTTTCCATCACTGGCGCGGTCAGTCTTACCGCTATTGTGACTTCAGTTGACCCTAGGGTTTTTGGGTTTAGGGTGTGTCACTTCAGTAAAAACCCTAGGGCTCCAGTTGCCTAAATAGTATGTTACTGGGGTATATAATATATGGGTGGTTCTCAAGATTATGGTCCCTTTTTGGGTACCTCTTATAACGGCACCTAATATTTATGGTGCCCCGAAAGGGACCCTAATTTTGACAACCACCCATATGGTGAGTAACCGACTACTAGGTAACAGGAGCCCCAGGGTCATGTTGGACGTGGCATAACGGTATACCCCAGTCTGGCACGATGTCTAGAATCGCTGCCACCTTGTAGTATCTACACAGGGGCTGTGCACCTACAGATTCACGACTCACTGCGCCGGAACCGAGCCCTAATTCCTAAACCCAATACGTCGTAGCTGCTTCTAGGCTGGGTGGTCGATCCTGGCCATCCGGAAATACTGACGTTTAGTAGTTAGAACAGGGTTCTGGGGATTCCTTAGTTTGAGGGATTCCTTAGTTTGGGGGATTCCTTAGTTTGGGGGATTCCTTAGTTTGGGGGATTCCTTATGTATATAATGTAATATGCCCCCAAACCATATTCTAAGCAATACATTAAGGATGCAAGTTTATGTCATTTGTGGGCTTGAGGGTTTGGGCCTTCGTTGTTGCAAGTCTACAAGTAGTTAGCCTGGGTCTCCTCAAGGCTTCAAGGTGTCTTTGAATCGGGAACCCTATGAGGTCTATGTGGGGATTCTCTTATGGTTCTCATAATCGCGTGCTTTTCATAAGTGTTCGGGTTTACCTGGACCTCCAAGGACCATTCCGGGCTTCCACATAGTGCTCTGTCGGCTTACAGGGAGACAACGATTCATGCATGACGGTGTTAGGGACAGGTTCGATGCCGGCGTCGGTCACTGATCCACGTTGCAGATTACTACAGGTTCCAATACGAGCATTCCACATAATGTGGAAGCCGGAATAGTTGGAAACATTTTTCCTCACGGTTCCTTTCTGTACTATGACTGATGATTCTACTATAAAGGGTACCAAAGCCCTATTCTAAGTATGAAGGCCCCTACATTCAATGCAGAAGTCCGGCCCAGATCCTGATCCTCCCAAGACTGCACGTGACACCCTAAACACTCAACGAACTGACCCAACTTTGCAACCCAAGCTTGAAGACCCTTACGAAACCCCCAACCCTGCACGTTACGGCTCCGAGGACTAGTAACCCAAGAACCGACAAGCAGGCGGGCCTTCTGTGCCGAAAGCCATCCCGAGCACAGGATTTGGGAGTTTAAGCCTAAACCCTACACCTCTAGATCCATAACAAGGTGCTTAAAAAAAACCATAAAACCCTAAACCTGACACCCTACTCTCGGGGTACATGGACCCAACCTCAGGATCCCTCAAAAGGACCTTCAATGCCCTTTCTCGGAACCCTTAAAGCCTAAACTCGATGACCCTAAACCCTAAGCCTTGATCCGATGGACCACCGACCGACCCTTATAGTATATATTAATTAAGGTAAAAGCCAGAAAGTTGGAATATGATTATCCTAACCCTTCTATGGTAAATTATAGGGTATCCTACCCTGAAACCATATTCCAACTTTCTGGAGTTCCCTTTATAACCCCAAATTCCTAAACCCTAGGACCACCTACCCGGTGCGTGCGGCTGCATTGATGGTCCCAGCGCTTACCATCCTCGGGGCAGCATCTCCGCTCCAAAGCACAAGGGTTGAGGGGTTTGGGTTTGGGGGTTTAGGGTTTGGGATGGAGAGGTTTTGGGTTTAAGGGTTGTCGGGGGTGGTGCGTTTCGTCGGAATGTTTGATCGTTTTTTTGTCGCATAGTTTGGGGTTGATCTGAGGACGAGGCTATTGCTGTGGGCTTAGCTGGAGGATACCCAGTTTTCTGGTTAGGATGTGTTACATTAAGAAGTAGGTACCCTGAAAAAGGGGTAGGGTATGAGCCTCCAGGTTTGAAGGGTGGTGTCGGACGTCAGGCGCCCGAAGACTGTGCGCCCTAATTAAGCTCTAGGCTAAGACCTTTTTCAACTGTCTGGGGTTCGAATGGCTCAGCCCTCAACCTTCGAAGGGGCCCCACCCTGTAACAGTGGTATAATAGGAATATTTATATTCGTCCCTAGTACAATCCTTATAGTCACTATTACAGGGTGGCGGCCCCTTCTAACCTGAGCCCCTAAACCCTGAACCCTGAACCCTGAACCCGAGAAGTTTTGGGGTTTGGTTAGTCAGCCAGGGGTTGAGCGGCTTAGTGCCTCTAAGGTTTGGGGTTTAGGCGAGCCTTTGCAGGTCCATCGGGTCCGGTATTGAGGTTAGGGTTTTTTGCGGGATTGCTGCCAGACCTGCTTATCAAATCTTAATTAATGTGGGCCCCTACCACAATAGTCGGATCCTTATTTCAAGATTCCCCCAAAAGGGGCATCCAAGCCAGCAGCAGTATGAAGCAGGTCTTGTTCAACCTCGACTCAGACTGCTACCCTGCTTGTAGACCTTACTTAAGACAGACCACGCCTCACTGAAGCTTCGAGGCAGCGAGAACTTCCTGGAACTAAAGCGCGCAACCCTCGAGCCCTAAACCCTAAGACTCTTGAGCTCCAAGGCCCATAAATCCTAGGCCCTAGGCCCTACATAGACCCAGAACCTTAAAGCCCGAAGCCCGAAAACTTAAAGACCCTTGAAGCAACAGCCTGAACCCAAAGCCCTATAAACCCTACACCTCGAACCCTGCCCAGGTGATCGATATCGGCATGCAGGGGAACGACTGGAGTGTGTGCTTGATCGCTGCTTCCTTGGGTGCGATGAACCTGGGTTCCGAACTGGTTCATAAAAAAACTCTTAAACGTCCCCTAACCCTAAACCCCAAACCCTAAACCCGAAACCCTAAAACCCTAAACCCTAAATCCTAAAACCATGACTAGAGAGATTCTTGAAAAGGCGGGGCCTTTGAGCTTTGTAGGTTTCGGTGGTGGTTTTAAGGCCTCGGGGCTCTGCTTGGGAAATCTGAGATCCATGTGGGAGTTTCCGACAACACTCGGGTACCTTATTTGGGGTCCTTTTAAAAAGAGTCCTGCTACTTAGGGTATTATTTTAGGGTCCCCTATTTGCGAAAGTCCCCATGTCTACCTCCTCTCCGATACAGCAGAAGCCCCAACATAGGGAAACCCAATAGCCTCAATCCTTAAGAGTAGGTTTAGGCTTTAGGGAAGAGTAGTTTGTGCAGGGAATCCCAGCACTATTCGGCCTTCATCCGCTTTCCAGTTTTATTGGGTTTACTGTAGGCCCCAGGTTTCCTAACAGTTCCATTGGAGGGTCTCCTTGTTGAAGTCGAACAGCCGGAACAAGGGTATCCCATGGGAACACATGTTGAAATCATAAACCGCGAACCTTGCGGTGTGATTTCTTGATTTCCTGTTTGCCGTATGAGGTTTGCCATGTCACGCAGTAGCAGCAGCAGCGCTTTAGGGTTTACCTTAACCCGGAATAACCTACCTGGAACCCGAAAAAGGCCCTTTTAAGGACTTATATAAGGAACTCATAAGAAGGAACCCGAAAAAGGCACGTTTGAGGACTTATGTAAGGAAATCATTATGAGGATCCCTATAAAGGTAGGTTCTTCAGGGTTAAGGGAGGGTTTAAGGGCTCGTTGTGTTGATTACCACTTGTTAGTCCGGGGCCCTGAATGCAAACACCCCAGGTTTAGGGTTTAGTGGTTTAGGGTTTAGGGTTTAAGGTCTTAGGGTTAAGGGTTTAGGGTTTTAGGGTTTAGGGTTTAGGGTTTAAGGTTTAGGGTTTAGGGTTTTAGGGTTTAGGGTGCCGCAACCACGCCGTAGAACATGCTGCCTTCACAACCCCAGAAACCCAGTATTCAGTATTCTATGTGGTAGGCTATGGGTATACCTGTCTTTTGGTAGGATTCTGTAGGGTCTCTGCAGCAGCAGGTTTAGGGGATTAGGGTTTAGGGGCTTTGGGTTTCGGGTTTTATGGGGTTTTAGGGTTCCGGTGAAATTCCCTAAAAAGTCTATACGGCTTAGAACACAGGAACTTCATTCCATCGCCAAACTCCAACCTGTCCGGGAAGCGCCTCGCTATGGAATTATCATGGGGTGTATAATGGATCCCAAGAGTCCAAAAGCTTCAAAAGCTTCCAGCGGCTTGTCTTGTTTGCTAGAGTTCATACCAATTAGGCAATTAGGGCTTCAGGTGTTCAGGGGTTCGGGGTTTGGGATGGGTTAAATGAAAGTCGGTCCTTCCCACTGCGGAGGGTTGCTTTTAGCCTTTTAGGTTGCAGGATTGATGGTCTAGCTTTGTCGTTGAATTTCAATCAAAATGAGGGATTTTGGAGCGCACTGCGAGGTTGAGAGTACCTGGGCTATGCCGGGGTTTGCTTACCTTCGGTTAGTAGGGAATGGAAGAATGGTAGTAATAGTAGTTGTTTTTGCACTCCATTCCCTATTAACGAAAGGTAATGTTAAGGGTTTTGGGGGGTTTGGGTGCTCGAATTTCACAGCCGCACCTTGCGACGAACATGGCAGAGACCCTCAGCTCCGACAGAGTGAAGTCGTTAGGCAGGCTTAAAGGATCATGGGACTGAGTAACTAGGGTTATAATGAGGGTAGCTATACTTATTATAACTACTCATAACCCCAACTAAGGTACTTATGACTCAGTCCCATGATTCTGCAAGTAGGCTTGGTCTAAGCGGTTCCGGGGTCTACGGTAGGGCCCAAGGCACATCCTGACAGATATGTGAAAAGCTAGTCTAGGACTGACCACTACGCGGCTTCTATCTTGGAATCGCCTGAGATTCAAGGACCTGGGGTCCACTTCGAAGTTTGGGCATCTGGCACCTACATATACTATATCATACTATACTATACTACACTATACTATACTATACTATACTAGCGCTGTTACTATACTAGACTGCATACACTATACTAGACTACGTTATAAAATACTAAACTATGCGAACACTGTACTTCAGAACAATCGGAGGTTTGGAGATCCCCCTGCGGCACCTTCAGCCCTAGAAAACTGGAGTTTAGGGTTTAGGGGCCTTGAGCGCCAATTCGAGAGCAATGCCCCAGGCTCTTCATAATGACCACGCTTACCACTGGCAACCTCCAGAAATGCGCGAAGATGTTCTTCAAGCAGCCGGGCCGAGATCGGATTGAAGTTGGAATTCATGAGGCCGGAGGACTTATGAGCTTCATGTAGAGGCTTAAAATCATTGCCAATGCAACTTTGTGGCTTCCTTATTATGAATATAGTATAATGCGCCCCACAACCCTGTTCGAATTATGAAGGCCCCGATATTACCCTTAAAGCAAAGCCCTGTCGGGCTCAGGGACTCGAGGGTTTAAGGGCTCGGGTTTTGGTTTACAGTTGGAGCAGTCTTTCAATGTCTTAGCAAGAACAGACTGGTTCTTGCTTTGGTGCTTTTCAAAAAGTTGGTCTTGGGATGATGACGATGGGGACAAGGAGCAGGAGGAGGCGGAGGAGGATCCTTGTTATCACTTTCCTTGTTATCACTGCTACAATCATAGTCAGTGCTGGTATTGGATTCAGAACACCCATCAGCGCACATTTTCCGGTTGTTGCTTCGGTTAGCACTGCCTACTGCAGCCGGAATCTCAAGCAGCTTTCTCGGCTAGACTCGGACTGCACAGTCTTAGCCCTTCACTTGGAATCGGAGTTGCTACTCTTGTTGGTGTCATCATTGTTTTCGTGGCACCATCAGAGGAGAGCACCCGTAGGCCTTTTTTTTTCCTGACAGCCCCCTGCCTATTCCTCGTCTATCGCTGCAACCTCCGAGTCGTTTCGAAAAGGGCAGGTGATCAAAAAAGCCGCACCCTAAACCCCAAAACTTCAACTGCCTTGATTAAGCCCTCGATCCCCAAACCCTGAGCCGTGCTTACCTCGAATCGGCTGAGGTTCGTGTCATGCCAAAAATTTTCGGACCAAGAGAGGGAGCAGACTTGCGGCTCGGTCAAACCGTAATGTTTAGGCTTCTCCCAACCCTAAACCCTAAACCCCTTAAAGCCCTAAAACCTAAATCATGTAGGGTTAGGGTTCCCTATCAGCCCCGGCCCTCAGCCACCAAGCCGGCTCACGTTGAAGTTAAATTAGATGGAATGCGGGGCTTAGGGTTTCAGGTTTAGGGTTTAGGGGTGTGGATGTGGTGGTTTTAGAGTTGTTCAGGGCTCAGGGTTTAGGAGGGATGCTGGCTTTCGGAATTTCGGCCTTGCTCCGTCCGAGATCTTGCGCTCGGTTGCTGAGGAGCTTGGAAAGCTTGAGATTCTTTTGCCTCGTAGTAGAGTAGGTAACCTTTAACCTTTTTTGGGTAGTATAGTCCCTATATCATTCCCATATAACCAAAAAGGTTAACCTTTAGTTCCGCATGATACCCGACAGGTAGGTTTGCTTCATGACCATCCTCCCCGGGCTGCAACATGGAGGGTTGTCTTCTGAAAGCTTAAAGCTCTCCGTAAACGATTTCAACCCTCAGCCCTAATCCCTAAGCCCTAACCCCCCCTCAAAAAACAAATACAAATCCCTAAATCATTACATCTGAAGCCTTCGCATTCAAAATTTACTAAACCCCCAGGCTTCACCGTCGCACTCGAAATCTGACTTTGCTTCGTCACTACCAGGGCTCCGGAATCTCCCCGACACGGAAAGACTCGGGGTGTGAGTTCTGGGTTTGGGTGAGAGTGGGATGCGCGTTATTCTTCAGGTCTTGTCCGACCTTTGCGTACGTCCTACTTGCAGATCAGGGGGCGTAAGTAACGTGAGTAAGGTTATAAGTACCTTTAATGGCATTATGCACAACTATTATAGTTAGTTACCTTGCTTATAACCCTGGTTACTAGCCCCATCATCCTTTAAGTAGTACCCCCCATGCTCACAGCCCAATCGTGAGCATCGGAGGCAACGCTGCTACGACCGTGTTCGCGACCATCATAGGGGCGATGCTGGCAGCCTTGCTTCTTGCAGGTAACCCCTTTGGCCCGGAGGCGGCTGGGTGTACAGTTTAGGGTTTACGAGTTTAGGGCTTAGGGTTTAGAGTTTAGCGTTCAGGGTTTGGGGTTTAGGGCGGTGTTCACTAGGTATCGATATGGGGGAATTTTGTATCGATTTGGGAGAGTTTGAAATTCCCGGGTTGTTTAACATAGAGCTCTATTGATAAAGGAGATGCTTTTAAACTTTAGGACCTAGACCTGTGTGCCGAATTTTGACTAATACGGCCCACATGCTTGCTGTATACTCTAAGAGATTGCGTGTAAGCCACGCTTTAGGGTTTAGGGTCTAAGGGGCCTCACTATCGGTATCTCCATGCTCATCGGGCCCCCGTCCAAGCTGACGATGCCTAATAAAACACCTAAACCCCAAACCCCTAAACCCGTAACCCCTAAACCCCAAACCCTAGGGGCCTGCAAGCAAAGGGGTCCAGAAAAATTCGAAAGCTGAACACGAGAACCAAGGGATGGGTGGAGTCGGACCCCTAAACCCTAAACCCAAATGGAGTTGCCCTGGCCGAACCAGCCCCTCCGTCGTATCAGGCATTTCGGACATCCCTTGGGCAGACGGAAAAGAGGGTTCAAAAAAAAACCCTAAACCTAAATTCCTATGTATCTTTATGCACGAGTTTGGGTTTAGGGACCGGAGATCTGTTCAACTCATCCAGGCAAACATCTGGGGCATCTAGGGTCAAAGTCGAAGATTCCCAGAGCAAAGCTTCAAACCCTGCACTTGGAGGTTCATGGGCAGTTACTTAAAGGACTTAGTAACTAGGGTTATAACTAGGGTAACTATACTGATGAGTACTTATAACCCCAATTAAGGTACCTATAACCTTACTTACCAAGTCCCATGATCCTCCAAGTATAAGTGGGGTTATGAACCTCCAAGCAGGCTTACTCGCAGTCCTGGTTCCTGCAGGCTTACTCGCAGTCCTGGTTCCTGCTGCCCGTGGCTGTGGTGCAGTTCTCACTGCTTTGGTTTCACGACCGAGCCACGGCTTAACCTTGTGGGCGTCGTGGCGTCTTTAAAGTACTGTTCGGGACTTAGCTCTGAGCTTCTCATTTCCTTGGAGACCTTGTTGCTGTTATAAGGTCGACAAAGCCAACTTTTAGAAGCGATGCATAGTTAGCAAAGCACTGTCAGGTTAGTGCTCTTCATCCCTTGGCATTAAGATTCCCCAGGAACTCCAGATCTATCAGATCTATGATTTCTCTCGACGGAATATGAAGTGCCGGCCAAGACGCCGCAAACAGTCAAGCAAGCAGGAAGACGAATGAAACCAGAAGAACACCTTTGGAGACAGGACGGGGAAACAAAGTATTGCTTGTCAATCATTCGATAGAATCAAGAGAATCTAGTGGGTGGTTGTCAAAATTGCGGTCCCTTTCTGGGTCCTTATTATAATACGGCACCTATCATTTAGGGTACCCAAAGGGACCTTGTTATTGACAACTACCCTAGCGAACAACAATGTATGCAGAACCACCGGACCAACTCAGATGTCACATCACATCGGCTCTTGCATCATGTCTGGGTTGCTGTGTACCAGATCCGCTTTCTCAACCGAGCTTTTCTGATATTCTTGCTCTATCCTACTAACTACTAACCATTAGTCCGAGTACTGTAGTAGTTTTAGTTAGTCATTACAGTATGATTAGTTAGTTGCAGCAGCAGTGATGTACTTGTGGCACCTATGGCATATTTACCCTCGTGATGGTGTTTGCAAGCGTTATCACAATATTTCGAACAGGCATAGCTGGTTCAGACCTGCAAGACTCAGGCATCGGAGAGCGATCCGATAGCAAGCATATTCCAGAGGTTGGCATTATTATAGGGTGATACAGACAACAACTGCGTGACAATGTTTACATACAGTGACACTCCTCATTCCCTTGAGACTCTCATAACATGATCCTCAGTCCCCATCCCCAACTTCACACCCTCTATAGGGGCCTAAGTAAATTATTACCGATACTTTGGGGGTTCCTTGTCATACTTTGAGTTGTAATATACCCCCAAACCCTATTCTAATAATCAAGGCCCCTACAATCTACTCTGCGCCACGCTCAGGTACCTTTCGGCCCCGCTCGACCCCAGATTCAGAACCGGACTTCCAGCAGGACGCAGCGGCCTGAGAAACTCCAGTCGGTAACCCTAAGCTTAGGGGTACTCAGCTTTGGTTCCTATAGTCCCTAAGAAACAGCTAAAATCAAAAACATTTTGCCAGGGTCTGAGTTCAGTAAAGAAAAGCCGAAGTAAGCCCTGAACTTCGGAAAAAATGAATGAACTCCAAATACATCCTAAACCAAGAAACCACTAAAAAAAAAACCGTAGACCACAAAGAGCTAGCAGGCTGTTTTTTTAGGTTGGTGATTTGGCAGTTGCGCAGGCAAGTGGCTCAGCAAACAAAAGACGGCCTAAAAGAGGAGGGGTGTTTATGGGGCTTCGGTGTTTCGGAATTGTACTGGAAGACGGGCGTTTTGGCAGTATGTCTTTCCATTCAAACGTCAAGCCCTGAGGTGCTGGGTTTGTGGCAATATCTCGCTATGTTGAGCAAGACTGTCTTTCGAAAAGTCGTTCAACACGATCGATGCTACCCTAGGCCTTAAAAACCCTCAATAGTGCAGATCATCACGAAAGCAGATCATGTAAGACAAGTTTCCCCATCGCAGGGCCGAAGAACTTTAAGACCTAAATCCCAAATCCCCGAGGCCCCAGGGCCCCAAAAGCACAGAATTCCACGTGCCCTAGAACCTTTCTAATTAAACCCTAAACTCTGAACCGCGAAACTTACATCCTAAACTCTGAACCACGAAACCTCAGTTTAAAGTCCTAAAACTCAAGCCGCAAACCGCCTGAGTCCAAGGCATCGACGAGCCTGTCTGAGATACCGCCCGGAGCTGCGGGTCCCTGACCTTCCTTCGAGTTTAGGGTCAGTCCCTGACCGTATGCTTGCGTCATGGATCTCGAGTGTGGGTATACCCCACGAATCCAAAGGACCCCCAAAGTCAGAAACTTGGCTTGAAGGTACTAGCGATGTAGGGTAGCATTGAAGGGAGTAGTCTCTAGTGTTTAGTCTGCAAAAAGGGATGTATAGGGTATCTTGGATTTCCGTGCATACGAAGCTGTACAGCCCACGACCTGAACCTGCACCTCAGTCCCTTACCCCAACAGCATCCGAAGTCTTAATGCATCCCTTTCTACCCTCTGCGTTAAGAGTCCAAGTGCCTCATGAGCGTCTCCCCCCAACATCCAGTCTGCAACTTCGAATGGGTAGTTCTCTAAATTAGTGTCCCTTCCTTTCTAGGTCACCAAGATGGTTCGGCGCATATATATATATATATATACGCAGGGTTCGAACAGGGACCCTAATTTAGCGAACCACCAAAATATCGACACCCGAGTACCCGCTTTCCGTTGAACCCTCGAGGGTACCTGAGCGCTGTCCAATGGGGACATCTTCCAACTCGCTCAGCCATGCGCAGTCTCCAAATGGAACTGTATGTTTTCCGAATGATTTTCCTGGCTCATGATGATTGCTTCGCTAAACCAAGACAAAGACAGAAGGAAAGAGCTCGAAGTGCATGATGCACCAGACATCACGTAGCATGCTTCGCAATGCAGATTTGTGTTGCAGATCCTTGCTGCCTCGTGTTGGTGTTTCGCGTTGGTCATCATATACAGTGGCGCAACCCCTAAACCCCAAACCCTAAACCACAAACCCGAAACCACTGGCTGTTCCGGCTGGCCGTGGTATTTTGAGGAGTGTAAGGCTCTAAACCCTATGCCTAGGCCCCCTAGCCTTGATCTGGGGGTTTCCGAAAATAGGGGACCCTAATATAGTACCCTAAATAGTAGGATCCTTATTATAGGGGACCCAAATAAGGTACTCCCTATTTTCGGAAACTCCCATGTCGCTTTGACCGTTATGCCATGGACCATACCTGGACCCTGAAAGTATGTAGAGTTACAGCCTTCTGGAGGTATGGTGCCATCATTTTTCCTGCTTTCGGGGGTTTGGGTAGATCTTATATCTTTTGCATGAAGAGGAGGTACGATGAGTAGAAGAGGGTTCTCAGCCAGAACTCAGCCTCTACAGCGACGCTAGGTGCAGAGTCCATGCACGCGACCCATGCGTCCTGAAAGAACTTCCTTTCCTGATCCTGCCACCCGTCCTTTACACCAAGTCCTGAATGCCCTGAACCTGAAACCCTCAACCATCCTAAACCCTAAGGCCTTAAGACAAAACGTGCACGAGCTTGTTGAGACGGCCAGGCCGACCGACTGGCTTTCATGACCATGGATGGTCCGGGCTGCTGGCATAAGGGTTTAGGTTCGGGGCTGATTGAGGTTTCGGGAGTCGCCAAGTTGACTAGTCGCGTTTTCTCGGCTATTTTGCAAGGGGCTTCCTGGCAAAGGCTGCAGCTCAACACTGTGAAGATCTTCGGGGGCTTGGGGTGCGGAGACGTCCTTCGCGTCCTCTTCGGGGGTTTGGGGTCCTTCGCGTCCTTTTCGGGGGTTTGGGGTGCGGAGACGTCGAGTCATCCAAGATCAGATGCTGATAAGGTAAAAGCCAGAAAGTTGGAATATGGTTATCCTAACCCTTCTATGGTAAATTATAGGGTATCCTACCAAGAAACCATATTCCAACTTTCTGGAGTTCCCTGTAAGCCCAGGCCTTCACTCTGTGCAAAGGAAACACGTTTATACAGTCCTCACCGCCAGTGTAAACATGTGTTCGCCGGTTTTTGGTTGCACACCACTAGACACCTCCAGAGTTATCTACCTACATCATCTATTTTAGTGCAAATACAGATACAGTATGGATGTGTGTCTACACTTGCATGTTTGGCTGCGTCTTTGTATGTGTACATATATATATATATATATTATATATATTATATATTATATATATATATATATGTATACACGTTGAACATGACTATGACTGTGATCATAATGACAAATGTCGTTAGACTGCATAGCGCGATCCGCTTCACAGTTGTTTCGCTGCTGCAACTCAGCTACTTAACTGCCGATGCGCACACGAAAGCTGGTTCAAAGACCTCTCGGGCTCTTCCTAGATCTCCCAAACCCCGCAATGACGGAATATTACACACGATTCCGATTACAATTTAAGGGTAATCCTTAATTGCGGGATGTACCTTGTGTCGTGCTAGAATTCCTGTTATAGTTTAAGGTATTATCCTCAATTAAGGGGTTTCGGAGTCTCTGGGTTCCTAGACGCGCCAGCACAGTTTTTGCTTCCCGCAAGTCCCCAAAACAAGACAAGATGAATCCCGAGCTCGAAGCCCTTCAAGAAACCCTTATAGTAACCCAATGTATTACTCAGAGGTCCTAAGTACTTATATGGGGAATACTTACCCAAACCAGAATAGTAATTCCGAAAAATAGAATTCCTACATTCCATTATATACGTGCGTACTGTAGGACCTTTTGGATGCTTAAAGTTTCCTTTCAGGAGCTCTCTATCAGATCCCTTCCAAGGAACCCTTATATATAACACACAGGGAACTCCAGAAAGTTGGAATATGGTTTCATGGTAGGATACCCTATAATTTACCATAGAAGGGTTAGGATAACCATATTCCAACTTTCTGGCTTTTACCTTATAGGAATCCCCAGCTCGAAACCCAACACCCCCGAAACTCCCAAAGCCTGGATTTTTCTTATAAGAAGTTTAAATTCAGTTACCATACAGAAACCATGTTGTTCCTTTTCGAAAAAACTTACCACAATAAAGAAACCCTGTTATTTCCCATAGATCCGTATTATGGTAACCTTAAACCCTTTACCCTTCGAGGAACCCCTATAGATCCCGTAACGGAGCCCTTATAGACCCCTCTTATTATGGCTGCTTAAAATTAAAACCCCTCAACGAGAATCCAGAAGCCCATGGGAACACTCGAGCACAAGTTTTGTACTGGCCTCAGTACTTCGATCAGGGTTTCGGTCGCCCAGCACAGTTTATCGCAAACCAATCAGTAGTAACAATAATAAAGATGAGAATCACAAAAGATCAAGACTACAAAAGAATATGCTAATAGTAGTAAGGAATGCTCAGGAATCATATTGGTAATTATCGAAACTTCGTTAGTATCTCAATCCTAAGCAGTACACTCTGGGTCTTCGACGCAGGCACCAGCCGGACGCTGAGCCCGATTTGAAGTGCTGCTCATGTGGACCGAACGGGGCTTTAGAGTTTAGGATTCGGGGGGCGGGCCTTCACGGCCTGAGTCAAGAGGATTACAAAGGTTTTAGCGAAAGGGGCTCAGGGATCTTAAGTAAAAGGTTGGGATCGGTTTGCTTAGGGCGTGGGGAAAGGTTAGTGCATGTGGGGCTAAGGGGCTACAGAGCTAAGGGCTCGTGACAGGTTGTCAAGCTCAGCGGTTTTGACTGTTCTGGAGCTTGTGATCTGAAGTTCGAGATTTGAGATGCACTCACATCTTTAACCCTGAAGCGTAACACGGTCTCGGAGATACCGCCTTGGAGGATTCGGGGCGTACGGTTTACCGGGGCTTACAGCCAGCTGCGGGGCTGTGTTTCCCTTTTCGGGCCAATTGCGTTCGCGGCTTTGCTTGAAGTTTGAAGGATTAGGCATCAAAGGGTGTTAGCGACCTGCAGACAGAATGAACCCTAAACCCCGCACCTTGAATGCATTATCACGCCCAAAGCCTTGAACCTGAACCTCACATCCTGAATCCTATGGCAAGACTTGGCTGCCGGCCAACCGCTTGAAAGAACTTGAGTCATCATGTCATGTTCAACGTGCGATTCTGACATGTTGGGGTATATATATATATATATATATACATCTCTCTCTCTCTCTCTCTCTATCTCTCTCTCTTGTCTTGGCTCCGTAAGTTGAGGATCCAAATGACGATATTTGCGTTCTCTCCCCTGTTCTTTGAAAGTGTAGTGGCATTTGGGGCTTTAGCCTTCAGGGTCTAGGATTTACGATTTAGGCTGGGGCTGTGTCCCTAACCCGAAGCCCTAAACCCCTATATGCATTTCCGGTGCATCCTTCCATGCGTTCAGGACCTGCGCCTTTCCGTGAATTCAGCAAGCACAGGAAGTTTTCGAAAGCGCTCGGCGCTGTAGTAGGACTGCATGAATGATACCCAGTTACTTTTCGAAGTCGGTGGGAGAATGTCTCCTTATTGTGGTTTGGCTCGTCGTTCGCTCATTAGTCATTCGCTCGCTTCCGCTGTCTCATTGAAGAAATAGCACCCCTCTTCCCATTGAGGCGTGTACCCTTCTTTCGGCTGTGCCGACATCCTCGTGCAGGTAGCCCCAAATCCTGGACTGCCTTGAACGCTCAACCTATCGCCATATCCTAAGCCCCCGAACCCGAAAAACCTCGAAGCCCCAAAGCCCTACAGCCTTAAACCCTAAACCCTAAAACCCTAATCCCTAAACCCTAAAACCCTAAAGCCCTACAGCCCTAAACCAGAAGCCCCCAAACCGAAACCTCCTCCACGCCCCAAGCCCGACCGAGAGTTTTCGGTCGTGCCGCGGTCCCGCCCTTCCAGGCGCCATGAACATATGGGGGGTTGTCAAAATTAGAGTCCCTTTTGGAGTGTTAATATAGTACGGCACCTAATATTTAGGGCGCCCAAAAAGGTACCCTAATTTTGACAACCGCTCATATGGTATGCTTGATGAACTGGTGAGTCTCCACGTAACTTTACTGTTTTTCCCATCGGCTTCACCAAGCTGTTGCTGGGTTCTTGTTAAGGAAGCATTTAAGTCAAGTTATCATCACATGGTAACAGATATATATATATATATATATGTATATATATATGTATATATAGATAGATAGAGATCCTAACGAGAACCCAGGTTGCTGCTCCCTTGTGCATGACTACCTTTCACGAGGGGTGCCCAGCCGGCGGAGCCAACGGAAGCCCTTACAAGATCGCCGGCCGTAGTCGGGCCCAAATTCTAAAAAAGAATGGTTTATTTGGGGGGTTTAGGGTTTAGGACCCAGTAAGGGTTTATTTAGGGGTTTGGGGTTTAGGGGCCATGAAGAAGACTATCCGATAGTATCGCAAAACTACATGAGTGCTGCAAAGCAGTATTCAATACCCACTTCAGAGCAAGCAGCTAGGGCAACCCTTTGGGCATCAGCTCGGAGGCAGAAATCGATGTTAAGCCCGCAAGCCCTGCCCCGCTGAATTCGAAACCTGCGCATTCAACCCTGAACCCTAGATGCAAAACTGCCCCAAACCCACGCCACAAGCACTCGAACCCCACACTCCATGTCCCTTTTCTTGTATACGCTTTGGTCTTAAATGGGTTCTTCTGCCGCTACTTTGGGGTCAACGTATAAATGGCATAGGCACGGATGTTGAGGAACAAACTATCCACGAAGTCCTGGTCCCCCCCAGATAGAGAGTTTGGGAGGCCAAACATCCCGAAGACTTCAAGCCGAAACAGAAGGCCAACTTTTTACGACCTTTGAAAGTGGGATCAAGATTTCTGACTCTGTGCAGATTCACTTACTGCGAAGATCGGCTGGAGGTCAAAGTGGTTGCTGGAAGGGTCCCTAAGTGTCGCAAGTCTGAATGCTTTAGTATAGGGGCCTTCATAATTCCCTATACTATTTTGGGGGCGCCTTGTTATGATTGTAGTTCAATGGACCGCAACACCCTATTCTAATTATTAAGGTCCCTGTTACTTCGGAGTTGCATGGCAAAACCTGAGCTGACCCAAACGAAAGGTAAATCGACGCTGCCAACACACCAGGCGGCGATGCTGTAGATCAGTCTCTTGGCTCGGCTAGACTGTACCCAGAGACTCCACTATCCTTTAATTAAGGAATATACCATAGGTTGCAGTAGGACCCCGACTATGATTTAAGGTCACAGTTTCGGTTTTTGCGTGCCGGTTTGGGGCTGTCGTTGTCAGAGCTTTTATTCTAAGGACCTCCCCAGACTTCGTGAACGGATGCCCTCAGCCACTGAAGCATCCAGATTTAGTACAGGGGCCTGAACGGTTTGTGAGGTCGTTCCTCAGGGCTCCTTAGTACAACTTTCCCACCATATCTTACGAGGTGCCTTCTGCCAGCACTATCGAAAGAGCCTGTCCGTAGTCCTCTGCGAGGGCTGTATAGCCCCTTGCACCCAAAGCACGAAGATGGGTCTGAACGATCATTGCTTGGTAGTGTTTCTCGTGAACGCCTGTAACAGCATGGGAACGAGAACCCTCTTGAAGTTGTTCCGGATGCTAGCCCTAAGCCCTGCACCCTAGTCTAGTCGGTTCGCTTCCGATGCTCATGCGCCACTTTGCCCATCCTGCATTCTTATGTACTTATCTCGATGCAAGTGAGATCCGGGTCGCCCCGGCTGTGCACTCAGAAAGCAGCGACATGGATTCTTCAGGGCAAAGGGTTCAACTATATAGGGGCCCTGACTTATCTTCGCATGTTTACCCTGAGGAACTGTAAGGAAGCGCAGCGCACCACTACACATTGGTCCATGATAGGAGAGGCGGCAGATAAGCAGCAAGATCTGGGGCTTCGGGCTTATAGCTTAACGACGGTGCTGTGCACTCAGAAAGCACCGAACTGTTGGGTTGAGGGCGAAGAGTTCAATATTATGCGGGCCGTAATTTGGAATACTTCGTTATATTGCGCAAAGACAAGGAGAGGATGCCGATGAAGGCAGCAAGATTCAGGGTTTAGGGTTTAAAAGAGTCGCCGCCTTCATTGCAGAATTTCCCGAAGCAGCCTTACACCAACATGCCGAGACTGCTTTGAGGTGGTACCATCTGAGTATTGTTTTAGAGGCTTTGCCTTAAAGCCTGACAATAGTTATAGCTACATTTTAATGTGCCCCAAAACCCTATTCTAGGTATTAAGGCCCCTATAGTACTCGCTTTGAATTCGACCTGTGCACTTTGAGACACACTAGAGAAGTCGACGAAACGAGCACTTTGAACCTATCGCTCAACCCCCACAAGGACCGGTCAACGAACCACCTTCAGAACAGTAGCCGAATTGAAGACAATGCTTCGGATTCCGACTACATACCGGCTTACTGAGACCACTACTCCTTGTGGTGCATGTGCCCAGTAAATGAGGAGTAAGACACCCTTCTTTTGGCGAGTATCCTGCTCGTTTTTCTGATTCAGAGTCTGAGAAAGCTTTGGAGTGACGCTGGGGCTCTGGGTTTTGTGCTCGGGGGTTTGCCAACACAGATGACTTGAAGATTAGTGTAGGGTTTGGTGGATATTGTGGTATGTCATGTGGTCTCCAAGCGACATCACTGCTAATTCTTCAAACCTCGCTATCCGGGTGTTTGGTTGAGAGGTTCAGGGTGTTTAGGGTTTCCGGGGCATGACATAGACAGCAATGTCCGCCGTGGATGAATGACAACAGCCGGGATGCCAGCAGGTATACTGTGTAGGGGCCTCAACATCGAACAATCCTATCCTTCGACCGCCCTTGTATACAAACGAACTCGGGTATACCCTGATCGAATCTAACCATTAAGGCCCCAGGTCAAGGCTGCTTATAACAAACACCATTGTCTAATTACCCAGGCAAGTCATCTTAAGATCGTTCATCATCGACAATCAACAACAGCAGCAAAAACAAAAGCAACAGCTACAGCAGCAGCAGCAGCAGCAGCAGCAGCAGCATCAGCACTATCAGCAACAGCAACAGCATCAACATCAGCGACAACAAACCACAAAACAAAGGACAATAACACGCAATAACTGAGGTTAGAGGGCCATGTACCCCCAACTCCAGGTCGACAAGTTGAGGTCCCTATTCAGCCTAAAAGGCTTGCATTTAGTAACAGTCCCTGCTACCGACTTCAGCAGCAAGAGAAAGCTTTGACTGCAGGCGTGTCAGGCTTTTTGGGAGACCTATGTCTTGCCAAAACAGCCGGCCGTTGAAACCCTAGGCCCAAAAATCCTGAAGCCGAAGTTACCCGATTCAGGGCTTCACATTCAGGTTGAGGGTCCGGTATTTGGTCAAACTTCAGCCCGTTTAATGTAGAACCCTGAAATGTTACCACAGCTTTTTCTCTACGGTTCCTTAATATAGTAACATAGTATACCATACTCAGAAACCTGATTCGAATTACTCAGGACCCTGTGCCATAGAACCCGTTAGTATCTCTTCGTAGAACTCTTTAAAGGAACAGAGAGGGAATCCTCCTGGTTTCTTCATAGAGCCCTGAAAGTAAGCCTCAATAGAACACGTTAAAGGAAAACTTAACGGAACCCCGCTCCAGTGAATTTATTAAAGGCCCTACGCGAACTAACCGTCATCACCACCAAGGTCCGTGTTTTGGAACCCTGAGCCTGAACCACATTCAGTTCTTTGACGGCCCACATAGCAGAGATCTCTTGGAACCCAGAATGGAGCCCTTTCCAAGAACCCTTAAAAAGGAACCCTGTTGTAATTAAGAAGTCCCAACTACTAGACAGATCTCAAGTGCCGCAAGCTCTTCAACCGGGGACCTGATCCTGACTTCCGTCGTAATCCGTCGTAGCCAGGGCCTATAGTGGTTCATGGGGGTTTAGAGGTTAAGGCCTCAGAGGTGTAGAGTCGAGGCATTTAGGGTTTAGGTATGTCCGTCGTGTAGGAGCTCGTGAACAGGATCCTGTTTTCTTTCCTATCCTCCAGGCGCCCACATGCAAGGAGCGCCGAGCCCCGCCATTTGCGCAATGATGAACCCTAAGCCCTAAAGCTTAAACTCTAAACCTCAACTCAAGGGACAGCACGGTCCCGTTACGGCAGAAAACCGCAACTGACCCGGTGACCCGAAGCACCGACTCTTACATTCGATCTAGCTTCGACCTTGACACTCCACTTGCTGGGTAGGGCCTTTCGAAACCCACCGAGAGTCGGAAGCTACGGGTTTAGGGTTTTAGGGTTCAGGGTTTAGGGTTTAAAGTTCTCAGGGTTTAGGGTCTAGGCTTTAGGGTTCGGTTTAGGGTTCAGCATTTAGGGTTTAGGGTATAGGGTTGAGGAATTTGGGGTTTAGGGTATAGGGTTCAGCACTTAGGGATTTAGGGTTTAGGGTTTTGGTTTAGGGAAACCACTTGGGGAAGAAGAACGTTTTGGTGCTGCCTCAGGTATCCACCATCCATCTAGCTAACGGCATTTGCGATTCTCTGTGCAAGGCAGCATATAAATAGAGCTACTGCCATGCAGCAGCCGTCAGGCAGGGTTTGTGCTTCCAGGCTTGACTATGGTGCAGAGTGTGCAGTTCTTGCTGCATCTGCTCTTGCATTTGCACAAAACATCTTCTGACTTCAACTGAAAGACCCCAGTGGACTTTCATCCGCCATTATCCTTTCTCCGCTGTAGAACCCAGGTAGGTTTGCTAATGGATTATGGAGGTGGTTTCTGTGCCGGCACCCTAAACCCTAAACCCTAAACCCAAAACCATGATGCAGTTTTGGCTCAGGTGGGCTGTGCACGGTTTTACGGCTGGCACGAATCACGGGGACTCCAAGACCTGAGCCCCGAAGGCCTACTATGTATAGGGGCCTTAATAGTTACCTATACTATTTTGGGGGATTCTAGTATGATGGGCCCCAAAACCCTATTCTAATTATTAAGGCCTCTATATTTTGTCCTTGACATATTAAGACCAGAGCACCTGGAAGTCGAGGTGCGACGAACAGCCCACGTTTGAGGGTACTCGGAAGTCTCGGGCGCCGGGTGTAAGGCTGTGAACCCATTGGGGTGTAGACTTTAAGGTTTAGGGTTTAGGGACCGAAACATCTTCAAAGCACCCCTTATTCATGGAGACACTTGATTCCGAAAGAGACCTTGGAATGTCCAGGTATCCTAACAAGCCTGGCAAGCATTAGACAAGCCAGGAGGCAGCAACGCATACAATCCCCTACACCTGGAGTGCGGCACCATGTCGGGGCAGATTCCACGGCCCAAGAACGTCCGGACCCTGGGAAGAAGAGTCCGGGCAAGGGTTTAGGATTCTAGATCTGGGGCTTTACGCGTTCCGTGTTTGCAGCTTTACATCTGGGGGGTTAGGGTTTTGGGGCGTATGGGTGTAGGGCTTTAGGAGTTTGGGGGAGTTTGGGGTACAGGAGTTTCGGTTCAGTTGAGGTTTAAAGCTCAGGGGTGCTCTCACTTTAGCTGCTGTAGCCCTGGGCCCTTGTACATCATAGTTCAGCCCGTCTCTGAGGTCCCAAAATCATGAGCAATTGGTTTGATCTGTTAACTAATGTCTGTATATATATATATATATACATACATATATATATATATACACATACACAAAATACATACATATGTGTACGCACTTGTTGTTCGTCACTTGTGTTCATGTTCAGACTCTTGGTCGTTTCTGTCTTCAAACTCAGTGGTCAAGGCATGACAGTACGCCGCACGAACAGTATAGAAGTCGGACTATTTACTTTGGATGTTCAACGATACTCCCTCTTCCTGGGGATCCGACAACCTACCGTTTTAAGGGTTCTACCCTCTAGTAAAGGGGTCATAACCTACTATTCTGTAGGGTTTGGCGCCACCGATCTCTGTTATCTTACCTTTGGTTAGTAGGGAATGGAAGACTGGTAGCAATAGTAGTTGTAATTGTACCCCATTCTTCCATTCCTTACTAACCAACGGGAAGTTATGCAAAAATGGGCCTCCGCAGCTCGAGCTCGTAAGGCCTTCCCCACATTCGCAGTTTCGGGATGGAGGTTCGATGGTCGGATCGCTTGAGTTTGGTTCTGAGGGTTTAGGGTTTAGGGTCTATAGGGTTTGGAGTATAGGGTTTAATTAGGGTTTAGGGGAGTTTGGTCCTGAGATTTGTCCAGGCAGTGGAAGAGTCGGCACCTTTTGCCGCGCTTTTCGGTGCGGACTTCAGAATATGGCACCTGGGCCCCCAAACTGTACACCCTCGCTAAGCTTATTCAACATCCGCAGATCTCGTCCTTGCCGACACTTCAACTAACCTTCCTTGCCTCAGTTCCGAAAGCCAACTTGGAGGATCATGGGACTTAGTAAGTAAAGTTATAAGGTACCTTAGTTGGGGTTATAAGGAGTTAGAAGTATAGTTACCCTAATTATAACCTTGGTTACTAAGTCCCATGATCCTTTAAGAAGTCTTTGTTGTACAAGGGAGGGCTGTGAGCTGCCAGGTAGAGACTACCAACACCGGCACCGTCTACCATGTGCAGGATGACGGAAGCAAGGCTGGACAGCTAAGGGTGTGCTTATTTCGGCGGCGGGGGTGGCCCTCACTTACCAGAAGAGTGAGATGCTAGGATGTAAGGCAATTCCGTGTCTGAGAAGTACGGTACGAGCTTGATGTGATCGTCTTGACTGGTTCTTTGCAACATTGGGACGGTGAAAATGAATGTTGTGGAAAGTTGTTGTCAGAGGTCTCAGGGCAACAAGCACCAAGACCACAACCCGTTTCGCGGATAATGCATGTACTCCCTTAGCTCAAGATCATGCTGATTGATTCTTTGCCTGATTCTGGTCCATGCTTGAGTTGGGCTAGTTTAGCATCACATGTCGCCCGAATCCTCCAAGACTTTGCTTTGCAGGTGATCCCGGGTTCAAGACGTCCCGACGGCACGTTCAGAAAGCCGGTTCGAGTACGTGCAGGCAGGAAAGGGCTTAGTGTTTAGGGCTCAAGAAGGTCTGTAGTCCCCTAAACCCCAAAGCCCCAATGCCCTAAATTCTTCATCTTGAGCCTGCAATCTTGAGCCCTACATCCCAATCCTTAAACCACCGAACCCTGCGATTCTGCGTGGTGCAGGCTACACCCCTTTGGAGGAGAACCTCTACAAGGGGTCGGAGGCCGCTGTTCTTTCGCTCAAAGCTTAAAGGATTTAGGACTTAGGGCTTCTAGAACATATCTTGGCGTTCTTCTGGTTGGCTCTTAGGACTTTAACTTTTTGGGTTTCTATATTAACTATAATAAGGAGGCTAAAAGTTTAACTTTCAGCAGGGGTTCAGAAGTCAGCCAAGATATTTTATATTGGCTTTACCATGTGTTGCGTGTTTGTTTATGTCAGCTTTATGTCTTTGGGTCGTTTCGAATCTTTGATTTCGACTTCGACGTTTCCAACTTTACCGAATGCTAGGGGACAAAAACACGCCTTTATTGCTGTTCCTGGGTTTACGATTTAGGGGAACTCCTAACAGCCCGAAAAGCCCCTAGGAGCCTGCAGACCGAAGGCACTCTAGCCTCAAGCAGATGGTTTTTTCCTGTTTAGGAGCCTAGTGGGGTTTGGGTATAGGGGTTTAGGGGTTTGGAGGGGTTTAGGAGGCTTGTGGGTTTGGGGTTTGGCCAGGGCATCTTGAAAAAGGTTTCTGTGAGTGCTGAACCCCTGATGCTGCAGCACTTGGCAAGTACCCGAATCCCTTCACGCGAAAGAACCGAGACAAGGTTCGTTCCGAGTTTCCAGTTCGTGTTTTTGTTTGCCCCTGCCGTATGTTTCAGCTTATGCTTCTGCTTTCGATATCCTGCGGTGCTACTCTGGTTTTTTGTTGGCTGGGATGCAGTTCTGAGAGCTCAGAGGCCTCAAGAAGTGGGGTCTTAGGTTGCAGGCCGTAACAACAACTACAGGGCCCTAAACCCTAAAATCCCGAAACCCTAAACCGATCGTAGTTTTGAAGTTGTTCGATTCATCAGGACTCGCCGGCTTTAGGGTCGAGGTCCTGGCATCTTTTTTCCAAGTAGCGAGCCGGCGAACATGGGTTCATCTTCTGAGTTTGAAAAAACACAGAGCCCTCACATCCTGCACCCAATCTTCAATCCCTACTTGGAGGTTCGTGGGTAGTTATAAGAAGGGTTATAAGTCCCCTAATAGGAGTTATAAGTATAGTTGCCCTACTTATAACCCCACTTATAACTACCCATGAACCTCCAAGTAGCTTCAAGCCTGCTCTCAGAATCCCCAGCCCAAGCCCTTAAAGCATGAAGACTCTGGGGTCCCGGTTTCGAATATCATTTTGACCGAAACTCTAGACCCAAAGCCCCTCAACGCCTAAACCCTTCAATTCTGAAACCCCGAATCCTTGACCCCGAAAATCCAAACCCTCAACCACTAAACCCCGAAAACTCTAAACCCCAAAAGTCTAAACCCCAAACCCTAAACCCCTTAAACTCTTAAACCCCGGAAGCTTTGAACTCTAAACCAACCCTCCTTCCTCGGTTGAAAAGCGGAAAGCCCATCGTCTAAAGGCCCAGCAGCGTGCGCAAGCAAGGTGCAGCGGTATAGGTCCAGGGATTGAGGGTTTTGGTGTTCCGGGTTTAGGGTTTTGGGGCGTAGATAGGGTTTCAGGTTGTTTCAGTGGCGTTTAGGGATTGAGGGTTTAGGGTTGTAGGGCTGAGGGCTTAGGGAGTTTAGGGTTTAAGGTTTAGGTTGGGAGCTTTGAAGGTGCAGGATCTCGTGTTAAGGCTTGCGCAAACTTCGTAGTACAGGGGTTGTGGAATGCCTGGGACGAATATCGCAAGAAGGTTTTCGTCGGATGGATCGAGCACATTCTCAGCATTTTGCCTCGGTGCGTCCTGGCGAACGATCTTTTGGATGGGTCGGAGGCCGGCAGCTCCGCGGGATCTTCGTTGCGGGACGAAGCGACTTCTGCCTCCGGTCCGGGCTTGTGCGCAGGTTACGGTCCTGCAGCCCACTGCTTTTTTGCTCAGGGCTGAGAGGCAGCCAGGCTCTGTGGGCAACTCGATAGTCTTGCCTCAGCCTTCTCCCAGCGCGGTGCGTTCAGCCCTGCCGCCGCCTGTTCCTGATGCAGGGCAGCATGTGTTTTCTGTTCTTCCGTAAACTACAAGCTCCTTATCCCGTTATACGATGAACCCGCTGAGTCCCCCTCGAAAAAAGCAGAACGCACTAAGGCTCGAAATCCCACGAGCAGACAGGACATACGTAATGTAGGGGCCTTGTACTACCTATACTAGTTTGGTGGGTTCCTTATTATTTGATCATTGTAGAACATCCCCCAAAACTCTGTTCTAATTATTAAGGCCCCGATATTAACCCCCTTAACCATCCTATAAAAGCAAAGAAACCAGAGAGTTGGAACATTCTGACCCTCAGGCTCTTAAAGTTAAGTATAGGGGACCCTGACACCAATCATCCTAATCCATATTCCACTGTAGGGGTAAACCTCGGAGATTTTTCGGGTTATACCCTATTTTCCCTAATCCCCTTTCTTCCTCAACCCGAAACCCTTAACCATCCTACTTCCTAATCCCTTGTTTCCCTGAACCCGAAACCCTTAACCCTAAATCCGAGCCCCCTTTTCCCATCTCGCTCCCTAAATGCGAAGCCCCACACCGAAACTCTAAACCCTATATCTTGATTCCCAAGCCCGAAACCCTAAACCCTGAGCCCTGCTTGTAGGATCATGGGACTTGGTAAGTAAGGTAGTTAGAAGGTACCTTATAGTTGGGGTTATAAGTAGCTATAAGTATAGTTACCCTAACTATAACCCTACTTACTTACTAAGTCCCATGATTCTTTAAGTAGACCCTAAACCCTAAACCCTATAGATCCCTTTAAGGAACCCCTATGGATCCCCTTTAAAGGAGCCCTTAAAGGAACCCTAGTTACTAAGTCCCGTGGATCCCTTAAGCAAAACCAGGGGAATCCCTGGACTGGGCCCAGTGGAGCCGCCGCGGGCTGCGCCGGCGAGGCTTGGCGACCTGCGAATCCCAACGCTGGCCTTGAGGGGTTTGGGGCTTCAGGTTCAGGGTTGCAGGTTCAGGGTTGCAGGTTTAGGATTGTAGGTTTGGAGGTTTAGGGTTGTAGGTTTAGGGTTGCAGGTTTTGGGGGTTTAGGGTATAATTAGGGTTTAAGTTGTTTCCATAACAGGTTTAGGGTTTAGGTTGAGGGTTCAGGGTTTGAGGCTTAGGTTTTAGGGGTATCTAGGCTTATGACCAAGATACGCTTAGAGGGCATATAGGTTTCATGGTGTCTGGGCCTACGGGCGAAGGGGAATTCCGCAGAGGTTCAGGGGTTGGGGATAACAGTTCAAGGTTTGCGTCATTTCCTTTGGGCGTTGAGTTTGTGGTGTACTTGTAGGTTCATGGGTAGATATAAGCAGGGTTATAAGTCCCCTAATTGGAGTTATAAGTATATACCCTACGTATAACCCCACTTATAACTACCCATGAACCTCCAAGTAGGCCCTAAACCCTATACCCTTCTAGAATCCCCATGGATCCTTTTAAAAAGCCCTTATAGGAACCCTTCTCATGACTACCCATGAACCTCCAAGTAGGGATTGGAATTGACAGTTTGGTGCGGTACGAGCAGGCGGAAATAAAGCCTCAAAGCTGCCAGGCGCAGAAACGACAGGGATCCGGGGAAGCTCGTTCCTTCAAGGGATCTATAAGTACCCTATATCAGAGTTCCTACCATAATTCAAAGCAAGAGTAGAATGTACATACATACACACACGCATGCGCACATGCGCACACAAGAACGCAAAGTCACACACAGACACGCACACACACGCAGTACGTCTTATTCCAGTTGTATATAGGCACTGAAACCGCCAGTCAGGATGGTCGCTGCCTTCACCTCGAGGGGATAAACTTTAAACGTACCCCCCAAAAAACCATGAGTCCAGAGTATAGAGCAAAACCCAACTTCTAGATTGAAAACTCTAAATCCCAAAAACCGCATCGCAAATCCTGCGCGCACTACAGCCGGAAACACAGACGCACCCTACCTGGTGAACCATAGTTACAGTGAGATATTAAACTGTGGCAATAACATTATGCATTTTAAGCCCGTGTGCGGGACACACACACACAAAAGCCACCACACAAGCATTATTACTAAAAGCTAACATGTAAACTTCATGCAAATGCAACAGCACAACACAACCCGCACACACACACACACAAACACACACACACACACACACACACACGCGCACACACGCACACACGCACACACGCACACACGCACACACGCACACACGCACACACGCACACACGCACACACGCACACACGCACACACGCACACACGCACACATGCACACACACAACAGCAGAAAAGCAACAGCAACAAGCACCACAAAGACCCTAAACCTTAAACCCTAAACCCTAAAAATTCCTCACCAAGCTTGGCTCCGCAGGAGCGGCCAGATCCCGGGAATGGCCCGGCTCCCACCCACAAGAACGGTTGGCCAACACGGAAATATAGGAGCCTCGGTAAATAGTATTAGAAGTCCGTGGGGTTCTGTGCTTTACTTGCAGTATGATAAGTTTTATGTTGCTTCATAGTATGTTATATTGCATATATATATATATATATATATATATGTATGTATATATATATATATATATTGCCTTTCAGAAATATATATATATATATATACACACATACACACACATATTCCATATGTGTATATACACAAACAGATGTATGTACATATACACTCACCAAAATCCTGTTCTAAGTATTCAGTTCCCGGTACTGCATAGCAAAGCCTGGTTTGTGTATCCATGCTTGGAAGACTCGCACCGCAACTTTCGGACCTTTGGGGCAAAAGAAATTTCCAGATTCTTCAAACAGCCCTGAACCCTGAAATCGAACAGGTAAGCAAATCCGAATCCCACAACGCCTCATCAGAAATAAGTATTTAGAGTAGAACCTAAAATCGAAAGATCCTTATTGCAAGGACCACTTAGCAAGGTACAGAACTCTTGGATTCAGGGTACAAGGAGCCTCAACATAGCCTTAATGGCCGAAAATGCAGGATCCTGATCACAAGGACCTGTCAATAACTTATTCCCCCTTTGTTTCAGACACCCGCGCCTTCATACCCGAAAACCTCAAACCCTAATTCGGCCCTATAATCCCTACACATCCCTAGACCCTATAAGCCCTATAGAGAACCTGAGACTCCAAATCCGAAGCCCCGCACCGAGAGCATCCAATTTTTCCGTTGCCTGGGTTTAGGGTTCATCCAAATTCTCTGAGGCCGCTGCACCTGCTGCACCCAAAGCTGCGAAGCCCAAGGCACAGGGCAGGATTTCGGGGTTGCAGGGTTTCAGGGCTGAAGGCAACCAGAGTTGTTCAGGGTTCAGTGTTTCGTGTTTTGGGGATCCAGGGAGCTTACGGGGTACAGGTTGGTGTGACTGATAGCACTGTTCGAATCATTCGGGCGCTGTTAGAATTGTTTGGCAGTTTGAGGACAGCATAATGTCAAATGACCTGGCATCCCAGGTTGTGGCTGTAGGGTTCAGATCAGAAATCATAGCTTCGGCTTGAGTCTTAAACGAGACCGGTTCCCTATAAACCCTACACCTTGACCGGTGTACCTACGCGGGAGAGTTTTATAGCCAGAAAGGTCCCCATGCCTTCAAAGTACAGTATTGGGGATCCCAGCACAAATCATCCCGATTCCATGTTCCAGCTTTCTAGGAAAATTTGAACTCTAAATTGCCAGCATATCATACATGCAAGCGCACGGTTGGGATGTCGGCTTTGAGGTTTCCGATTCGGGGCTCATCCGCAAAGCGACAAGCATGCAGTTGGCTTGATAGCAAAGCTTCTGTTTGTATGCTAGGCCTGTGTTCTGTCTAAAGCAAGTGTCGAGACACTCTGCACCCACCCTAAACCCCTAAACCAACATCTTACCCTAAACCCTAAACACCTAAACCAACTTTAGAAACCCAAGCAGCCTCAACTCCCACAGTTGCCGAGCCTGCACCCGAAGCTTTCAGCCTGAAGCCTGTTGAGGTTTGGGGTTCTGCATGTGAAAACAAAATGCGTGGGTCTCTGTAGAGGCATCACAAAACGGGCAGTGGGCAGACGAGGGGAACGAGGTTACGCAACATGGAGCCTTGACGCCAAATCTATACTGCCGATGCCCCAACATTATAACCCCAGTGATAGTCGCCATAGCCCGGCTTTAAAAGCCCCACTGAGTCAAAGGAGCATCCAACAACCTTAAAAACGCTGGAGGTTTAGGTTTTATAGGGATATCCGCAAATTGCAGTTTTGGTCAACAACACTTAGGCCTAATTTCAGCCTGTGTAGCGGCCCGGGATCCTGTCAGGTTTCGGCTCCTGATGTGAACCGCCACCCTCGAAGGGGTGCTTCGAAACGCCCTAAAGCCCCAGAGTCCCAAAGCCCTAAGCCTTAAACCCCGAAGACCGGATGCCATGGAAGGCGTCAAAACCGAAAGAGACGCCAAAGCCGAAGGAGGCTGCACAGCCAAAGGAGGCAGGGCCGCAGGCCTTTCAGGCTCCAGGACGGCTTAGGGTTTAGGGTTACCTCTAGTCTCCATTGTAGTTCCTTCTTTTGGTTAGCCAAAACTACATAATTGTAGGATCCTAAGCATAAAACTGGTTAACCAAAAAAGGAACTACAAAGGAGACTAGAGGTATAATCAGGTTTGAGTTGGAATTTCCAGGGTCCAGGTCTTGAAAACTGTTGTTTTCTGCAGAATTCAAGGCTTAGGATTTTGGGTTTGTAGGTGTATGCACTGCTTAGGGTTTCGAGGTTTGGATTTCGGTTCTCTGCGGTTGAGGGTTCGCATAGGCTTTGATGTTAGTGATGCGCAGTGTTTAGGCGCAAGCAGGATTGATGAAGGGGCTTCTAGGAGCCGATGTTTACCCTAAAACCGCACAACCCCCCCTAAACCCTAAACCCTAAACCCTAAACCCTAAACCCTAAACCCTAAACCCTAAACCGTCCTTCGAACCGTCAGATTTAGGCAACGTTCGTGCTATGTAGACGCGGCCCCGAAGCCCCAGACTTTGCAAACACTCTGTATATGTATGTATGGATACATGGATATGTATGCATACCTCTATCTAAACATGTATATGTATGGATATCTATATATATATATATGTATATGCATTATTAGGTAATAGAATGTAACTGTAATTAGTAATGTTAATGCATACGTAGATGTAGGCGTAGATGTATATGTGTATGTATGCATATATGTATGTGCTTAGGTATGTCTATATGTGTATATGGTCTCTGTATATGTATATGCGTATACTTGTGCATACCAGTGAATTCTACTGTAAGGAATCACCCTAAATCTCGGCCCAAAGCAGCCACAGCTTGCAATCCCTCGAGGCAGATCCAGCTCCCTCACCAGAAGCAGCACAAGAGGCGTGGGGGGTTTAGGGGCCTTTGTGGACGTGTTGGAGTGTAGGAGGATGTAGGACTTTGCAGGGGGCCTGAGGCTTGAAGTTATTCCTGTGTCCTGCGTGGACTTTGAGGGCTTTGTGTTTCTTGTTGAGCCGTCTCTTATGCTGGCAAAGTTCAGTGATGAGGTCCTTTGACAAGTGGAACGGCAGCCTGTTCAACCAAGATATGCCCGCACAGATGTATCAGATGGAGAACCTTCAAACTGGCAGGAGACTTACTACTCAATAGGCGCCTTCTGAAACGAGGACCCCGAAAGGGACACCCAATTTCAAGAGACCCCCGAGACAGTATCTCCGGCAGATCCTACTATTGACGGCTCTGTAAGGGTGCATCTTAGGGTGCTTCGCCTATAAGACTTGTGGCAAGTGCGCCACGTGTTTGCTGCGCTTGCTGCCCTTCTGAGTCTGGCCCTCTATTTGGGTTTAGGGTTTAGGGTCGTTTCCGAGGCCGTCAAGCAAGAGGTTCGTGGTTGGTTGATGCCACTCTGTTATGTTGATCTGCTCGAAATTCTATCCACGATACCCTGTGGGGGAGGTGAAGCCGGAGAAGCGCATCCGGAACTTGCGCAGCCCGGTATATTCATCTGCTTCTCAGGGTTGGGACGTTGCTCGGGGATTGGAAAGTAGTGTAGGTCTGAAAGCATCTGCCTAGTCAAATAGCACCCTCTTTAGTCCCTACATCATGGCGCACTAGTGTTCACCCGACAGCCCTACTCTAGTCAATAAGGTCTATGTAGCAACCACTGTACGGGTAAAGTTTAAAGCCCTAGTTCAAAGGTTGCGGTCCCAACATTACGGGGTCAGGATTCAAGCTGGCAAGCTGTACAGCAAACCGCTTGGAGTGACTGTGGCCCCCAACATCAACGGTGTTGTCGGATTACTATGAAGGATATAAACGGATTTGCAAGGTTGTGAGCCTTTCGAAGATGCTTTAGGGGCGTAGTCGGCTTAGCCGCGATCCAAACTGGCCGTTCGGCTGCGGCTGGAGTCCTGTTTCGGCTCTGCTGGGTAGGGACGGTTTTTTTGAAGTGCTGGGGCTCATGGTCTAATGTAGGAACCTGATTAAGAAACCCTGGGCATATAACCCCAAAATGCCAGGGCTCATATATGGAACCCTAATAAAGGCCCAAGATTCCTCATCAGGTTCCTACATTAGGCTTTCAGTGACAGGCCTTAAGTGTTCGGGGTTGAAAGGCTAAGACTGTGGAGTTTACCTGCAAGGTTCAGGGCTTTAGGCTGTAGAGTTCTTTAGGCTGTAGAGTTCCTGTTACGTATATCTTAGCAGCGCACATGTCCAGGTTCAAGAAGGTTCATTTGTACGAACACGTGGTGAAAGTTCGCAAGATTGCCAAATATGCGAGGCTTACAAGTTTCACAGTCGTAACCGTAACCGTGATCCTGGTCGCCGTCTTGGAGCGAGTAGTGCTGACACTGATACAGATCGCTCACAGCTTTGGGGTTTGGTTTTCAGGGCTGGCCAGCATGAGTTCTGTGCTTGAAGTTGACTCATCTCTCGTTGATTTGAGCTGGCCGGTTTAGTCGAGTTGGGGCTATGGATCTAGTTTAGTAGGGCTAGAAGGATTTAGTGGGGTTTAGGGTTTAGTGCCGTGTTAAGGTCTAGTAGCTCTTGGATTTTGGGGTTTAGGGGCCCTGAAGTTCGATAGCCCCGATCTTCCTGCTTGATGAGGAAAGAAGCTGGCCGAGATCGAGTCTCTGGAGGACTTCTCAGGGTTTCAGCTGCTGTGCACTGCTTTAGAGGTTACAGGTTTAGGGGTTCTGGGGTTTTGGGGTTTAGGGTTTAGGGGGTTGAAGCAGATGCATGCTTCTGACGGCTTCTCAAGCTCTGGCATGGGACTACCACTGAGCCAGAGTTCATTGAAGACATCCACTGTGCTTGCGTCAAACCCTACACCCCAAACTCTTTAAATCCTAAACCCTGCCTGGCTCTAACCCCGACCATGCAGTGCAAATTGCAAGTGGTACCTTTATTTTCTGAGAGCCCCACATGTCTTTTTGGGCATTTGTTTTAGAGGCCTATGAATAAGGCAAACCAAATCACACCCACCAAAGAAGCAAGAGCAGAACCCCAAACCCTGAACCCCTTTAAGCCCTGAACCTCCTTATACCCTAAACCACCTTTAGCCCTAAGCCCCTTTAAGCCCTAAACCCGCTCTAACCCTAGACCTTAAACCTGAAACCCTTAACCCTCGATCTCCTTCAGGAGAAGGATCCGAAGGAGCTATCTGAGGTGCCTTGATCCGAGCTTTGGGGTTGTGGCATCAGTGTAGGGGTCCGAACATGCTCCTGCAAGAATGTTGTAAGGCATTGAAAGGTTTTTGTTTAACAGCGAGGTGGGGTCTTATAAGGGCTGCGCGGGCTATGTAGGGTTGTGAAGTGTTTGATATGCCAGTGATGCAATTCCCTGATCATAACTACTGTGTAGCCTATTTGAAGGCCGTTCAAGCTCCTTCAGTTGGGGGCTTTCGCGGTCTTGTAGGGTTGAGGGCTTGCGGTTTATGAGGCCCCTCTAGGATGAAAGGAAAACCGACGACAATAGAACTACCAACAACAACAGTAACAATGGCAATAGTAACAATCTTAAAAAGGCTGTCGTGATGGAGGGTTGAGGGGTCAGATATCGGAGCCAAATTCTCATTAAGCCTATCATTGAGCCCGGCCTCTGTATTAGCAACCCATCAACCCTAAACCCCAATTGAAGGATTCAACTGCAACAATTCCAGACGTTTTACCCGAATGGCGATCTGTTAAACACATCTTCTCAGATCCCGAATCCACAGGGCCAAGATGGGCATCAAGGCGCGTACCCAACAACTTGCGCAACAACCTACTAAAGTCCTTGTCGCCGAAGGCAAACCCTCGTCTTTTGTCGCTTCAGCCGTCCCTTCACCCTCCGAAGCCCTCAACCGAAACCCTGACAGATCCTTGAGTGCTCAATACTGTGATGTTCGTCGTATGACTATATCTCACTGCCTGAAGCCCTCAGAGCTCGTGCTTACAGGAGCAGCTTCAGAAGATTGGCCGCAAGTCAGAGATGCTGGAAGAGGCCGAACGTTACCCTAGCAGTTTTTCCGTGGTCATTCAATTAAACCCCCTAAGCCCTTAACCTGAAACCCTAAACCCTAACTCCTAACCCCTAAGCCCCAGGCCTTAAACCCCCTAAACCCTATAGCTTAATCCTAAACCCTAAACCCTAAACCGCAAACCTTAAACCTCCTAAGCCCCAGGCAATGCTTCGGAGTCAACCAGCCTCGACCCTCATCCCCTGGAGCCCCTCTGAGAGTTGAACCCCAAGCAGAAAACTGCCACATTTCAGGGTTCAGGGTTTAGAGCTTAGGGTTCAGGGTGTTGAGTTCATACAAGGGTTTTAGGTTTCCGAGTTTAGATTTTAAAATTTTAGGATGTAGAGTGTCGGCTTCAGGGTTTTAGGGCTTCAGAGATTAAGTGTTTAGGGCTCCTCTCCACCTGCGCCCTTCTCAACTCGAAGCTCGGCCTGCTGCTTCAGCTCGCGAACCCAAGCACAAACTCTGGGCTTTGGAGTACCATACTTTAATACTTTTTTGGGACCTGGTATATAAAGGAAACCAATTATAAACAAAAAGTCTATACTTTTTCCCCCTGGTTACTTGAAAGTCCAGAACTCGAACGACTCCCGGGACTGGCTCCTTATGATTAGGATCGGCCCTCAGGTCCGTCTATCGTAGTCACTATCGCTTATTCCAGGTTTAGGGTTTAGGGACAACTAAGAACTCGATATATATATATATATATATATATACATATATATATATATATAGATATACATATACACATATATATATATATATATATATATATATATACGCCCCTTCGGAACAACCCAAAGGCCTCAAGCCCGATTGCTACTACCCCTACCACCCTTACCTAGACCCTCAAGAGTAAGTAAGATAATGGCCCCTAAAAACCCTATAAAAGGCTATTTTTCTACATACTTTTGGGGTTTAGGTAACCCCCAACCCTAAACCCTACACCCTTAACCCCCCAGACCGAAGCCTGTTTAGGCTCTCTTGGAGCCGAATCTTCGAGCCGTTTTCGGGTTGGGGGATTTGAGGTTCAAGGGTTTTGCGCAGCTCTGAAGGTAGAGGAGCTGGAGAAGAAGATGGAGGAACTGAATCTCTGACCCTTGCCAGGAAGAATATGGCTTTTGGGTTTCAACTCTTTGGGGTTTGGGCTTTGGGCAGGTGTCTTCAGGGTTTAAAGGTTGAGGGTTCGAAGACTTCCTGGAATATGGATTCCATTTTTCGTTACGTGGGAGTTCTTGTGCAGATCATGGTTGGGTTCGTAGCTGAGCATAACGAAGACTTTTGGATTCAGGTTTCATGGCTTACCACTACTCGAAGCCCGAACCCCTAAACGCACTCACCCTCTAAAGCTCTAAAAGCCCAAACCCACGCCGCAGAGACATTTCCGCCATCTGGATCCCAGATGCTTGAGGGCTTGCTGTGTGGAGCTTAGTCTCGGGTTCGGAGCTTCAAACCCAGAGACAGACTTGATATCAGGGCCTGAGTAGATAGTAATGGTGTCAGCTCGAAGTCCTTTTATGGCTATGATGTACGTACTCCCTTCCCAAAAGCCTGCTCTAACTATTGAGGCCCCCCTGTTACCGCCAACGCAAACACTGGACGTCAGGGGAGTCTGGAGTTTAGAGTTACTACTGCGCCCCTAACACAAACAACAAACTTGCACTAAACAGCAAACCCTGTAAGAACAGCTGCACCCTAACCCCCCTTAGAACCGAAAGAGCATTCCCGAGCCACCGCAAATTTTACCGTCAAGCCCCAAAGCCTGAACTAAACCCCAACCTTCCTCCAACCTAGACTTAACTTCGACGCCCTGATGCTCAAGCTGAACAGTAGATCCCTAAGCCCCAACCGCTACAACCTAAACTCGAGCTTAGACTTGTAAGACCCTAGACTAGATCTTGAGCCCTGGCAGCCCAACCCCAAAGCTGTTCATCTTCAGGACAGTTCCCTTCGCTCGTGGCAGCCTCGCTTCAACCCGCGTATGGAAAAGTTTGGCATTTCGCGTTGCTGCGAAGTCTCGGGTTAGGTCTACCTTAGGATTAGGTTAAATCCCGATAACACTTACCCAAGCCAATGCAGACCCTGCAACAAATCTTACCCAAATTCGTCACACAAGCCGTTTATAATCTTACGTAAAGATGCTTAGTCAAAGATTCCTTATGTCCCGAGTCTCCTAACTCCAACATCGTGCGGATGCCTGGCCGACGCTGAGACCAATTTAGGGGCTTGGGGTTTATGGAGTCTTTAACTGGGTACCGAGTTGAGATAGGTGAAAAGCTCCCCTCTCCAAAGGGCAGCTGAAATCGACACGAACCGAGTCTGTGCATGCAGCTGTTTTTCGGTCCCTTTCTGTCGTCGTGTAGCCTTAGTTGCCATTGCCATGGGAGGCCTCGGCAAAGGCAAGGGAAAGGGCAAGGTGGCCGGCAAGGGCAAGGGCCTTAAGGGCGGTTCGGTTGAGCCCTTCTATGAGTCGTTGTCTGCGTCTTTTGCTAAAGGCAAAGGCAAGACGAAAACCCTGGGACTCGGCGAGTGGCCCATGGGGACAGGAAAGGGCAAGGGCAAACTGCCTGAGCCGGTGACAATGAAAGGCAAGGGGATGACTCCCAAAGGCAAGGGGAAGACGGGACGAGGTGGGAAAGCTGCTGTGAAGGGCTTGGTGAAGGGAAAAGGCAAGAAGGGCGCCGGCAAGGCTCCAGTGAAAGGCGCAGGAAAGGCAGCGAAAGGTGCGGGTAAGGCAGCAAGCAAGGGCAAAGGTGAACCAGACAGCAAAGGCAAGGGCAAGGGCAAGAGCGTGGCCAGTGCCACCCCAGCCAAAGGCAAGCATTCCCCGGCGAAGGGGGCAAGTGCTCAGAGCCTTGGTAAAGGGCAGCCTGCAGGCAAAGGCAAGGGCAAAGGGAAGGAAGGTCAGGTCGGCGACGAGTCACGAGGCAAGCGTGTGCCCCGGCTGGCAGCGGAGCTTGCTGGCTGTATCAGTGACTTGCTCGAGGGCAAGTTCACCTACGACCAGTTTTGGTATGTCTTTGTGGATTTCTGCCAACAGCGAGGCTATCCGAGCACCGGATTCTCCACAGTGTGGTACTTGATGGAGCGATGGCGAGTCATCGTACATGCTGACGGAGGCAGATACAAGCTTCTTACTCAGTCAAACTTCAAAGGTCGAACGCCGACTGATTCCGTGGGAGCATTGGACGGCCAGAAGCCGCCGCTTCTTGCCCAGGAATTTGCCAGTCCGGTCCCGCTTTATCCACTACCACGGAAGCTGGAATCTCTCACAGCACTGGAAGTTTACAAGATGCAGGCCGCCGCGCGCAAGGTCTTGCTTGCAGAGGGCTTGCAACCTGGGCAGCTGGAAGCACGCTACAAGGACTGTTCCCCAGCTCCGATCCCCCTCAGCCGAATCTTTCGATCGCGAGTGCATAATTTTAGCTGCACGAAATGCCTGTGTATTGTTTCTGGTTCAGTTGCAGAGGACTACCAGCACCACCTGCTGTACGTGGAGGAGCTGCAGTTGAAGTCCCGGTCTTACTCCAGTCATGGTGTAGAGTGTATGGTTTCATTGGGCTATAGTGTTGACTGATAATGGGGGAGAGATTCAGAAATAGCTTAAGCCCCAAGCCTTCTTGCCAAAGCCCCTTCGAAGAAGGGGCTTTGTAAAACCGCCACAGACGTCCACTTCTTGGGAAGACCTGAAGATATCGTCGTCCGGTCGTGGATGCCCGGTACAGATATTGTGTGGGTTAAGTTAATTTTTCGATGGTTCAGCTTACGTATTAGGGCCTGCAAGGTTTGGGCTCGCTGTTGGGGCTTCGGGCTTCAGGCTTGTATTCACAACAGGAGCTTCAGATGAAGTTCGACATTGCCCTCTATGACCTCGAGGTTGATACACGGCTCGACTATCTCAGAAAGGAGAAGCTTCACAAGATCCTCGTCTGGGATTTCCTTGTTAGAGAGTTGGGCTTTGTGTCGTGGTTCAATGCTTGTGAGTTTTGTGTGTGTGTGTGTGTGCAAGAGTTTCCACAGGTTATGCTTGCTTCAATCAGAAAGTCTATTCCGGATTGTTCTACATCAGGGGCATTGCTATGCTTTGTCTTCAGGATATAGGCAGGGTCTTCCACCTAGAGCAACCAAATTTCGAACGACCTCCGCAGACATTTGCCAGGATTGTGGGTTCTAGCTACAGCTAGGAGCAGCACTTGTACGACTACTGTGTTTGATGCATGAGCCTCTGAACAGCACTAGATCCCCGCACGTTTCGGATGTCAGGCTTTAGGGTTCTGGAGCTTATTTGGAGATCTGGGGTCTGGGTTTAGGGTTGGGGGTTTTGGGGTTTAAGTTTAGGGCTGGGTTCTAGGATCGTCGGGCTTGCATCACGCATCCCTGGCAAGGGTACTGAAAAGCTGACGGGCGATTGTAAGCAGAGTATTAGGAAAGTCAACAACAATTCCCAATATCATTCCTTATTGGTCCGTATTCTAGTTCGATAAACTATAGCATGCGCCCACGCAGAGCACGGCCCTTGGATCATAGAAGTAATCAAGAAGAGTGACCCTTTTCTGATTGATAAGGCTCCCCCCTCAATCATAGCACCCTTGCAGAAACCTTCTTAAGTTTCAAGAACCATTCAAAGAACCCATAAAGTAGCCGTAATTCACATAGGCTATCTGGTGCTCAGTAGGGAATGGGGGAATGGATCCCTATAGTAGCCCCTGTATAACCCCAAATTCCAAGAATAGTCTCCATAATCTATTCCCCCATTCCCGACTAAGAACCAGACAGTAGGGTATTGCGCCACAGGATCTTCGTGCCGGGCCTGGCCGAGAAGAGGCCGAGCATCTTACGCGGAGTGACTGGGCTCCGAATAGTTTTTGTTTCAGGATTTGGGGTTTGTCTTGGGGCTCCTTGCTTAAAGCTGAGACTGAGGGTCCTGTAAAGGGGCTTTACTAGGGATCTATACTTACTGAGTCCACTTGAATCTTTCAGTAGTTTTTGATAATATGATAACATGTTTCAATAACGTTCGTCAGGGAAGCCCAAACCTAAACCCCAAACCCCCAAAGCCACACCGCTAACCCCGAAACCAAACTTAACGGGATTCTGCTTGTAAAGGGGCTGCTGGAGAACCGAGGATACTGTTCTGCTGACCTGCCAGCGACTTGGGCAGAGCGTTACCCGATTGATACCCCGATGGGAGAACCGGCTCCATTGTACTTACACTTAAACTCACCTACATATAGCATATCCTTGTTAATCATCTATGCAAGTATTTATGCACATATATGCATATGTGTAGAGATGTGTATGGACATATGTATATATATATATATATATATGTATACATATATATATATATATGTGTTCTACACATATGTATGCTGTGGAGGTTGTTTGTTTCGTGCATACATATCACCTTTACGGTGAAGACCCTTACATGCGTGCAGGTCGGCCAGATTGCGAAGGCTAAGGAGGTAGTACAAGATATTTAAAACTTGTCCTCGTATATGTATATCTATGTATATATATATATAGATGTATACATATGCCTCTATGTACATGTAAATAATGATGTATTCAGATGTATACATACATAATTGTCGTTCATGCTTTTCGTTGATACGTACATACATACATACATACAGACAGACAACATACATACATGCCTACCTAGGTACGTACGTATGTACATACATACAGACATGCGTACATATATGCGTACCACGGCGACGAGCGAGAGCACAAGACAGAGAGAAAGAGGGAGAGAGACAGAGAGAGAGAGAGAGAGAGAGAGAGAGCGCAGCAAATCCTGGGAGGACACTGGTATCTAAGCTCAATCTTGAGACCCTATTCCTTGTTCGTCATCTTCCTTCAGCCCCGACTACTGTATTGAGGCAAGGCAAGTTCCGCGGCTATGTTCACAACCTTCTCTTGGACCAAATCCACGTGTCCTTCCATGAGACCTTTACCAACAAGCCGCCCTTCAAGATCCATTTCAGCTTCAACAGGACACCCCAATCATGCAAGCCGTGAGACGGCAGTTTTCAGAGGCAGAACCTTGTGTTGTAATTAAACTCTACGGCTAGGACCATCAAATTCGAGAGCCTCTATCTTCGCTCAAGACGGTATCCTTGCAGCTAGCTACGGAAACCCACGCACGACCAGCGATTCACACCGCCGTCTAAATTGTGAGGGCCTTCGCAGACTGTATAGTAGATGCTGACATCGATTTCCTGCATGGTGCCCTTTGCAGGACACCTTTGCGGAGTATGCATCGTGCCGTTGACGACCTCAAATTCCCTGTGGACGGTGCAGCGCCGATTGTCAGGCTGGACTTTCTACAAATCAGCCCAGAACCGAAGCAACTACAGCCGCTACCAATCCGAACTCAAGCTCGCATCTGGATTCCTTTTACGAGCGATACGTACTTTCCACGACCCGGGCTTGTCGACCCGCATCCAAGATGGGACGGTTCTGCGAAGCAGGTCAGGTTTACCCGCTAGTGACTACAGTACACATCAAAATCCGCGGTCCGTTTCGCAGGGTTTTTGTAAGGCGAATTGTGACCTGCACCGGTTCTGCACCCGTAAACCCTAGTACAACAAGTCCCCAAAGTCTGGAAGCCCTCCTGATGCAGAGGAAGCACATGGGCGAGACATAGCCTAAAATCCTAAACCGTAAACCAAGAAGCATAGATCGTAAAATCTACAGCCAAACCCCAGATCCTGAATTAACCCGAGTGTTGAAGCATGAACCCTAAACTGCAGTCCAGCCCAATCTCTAAATCGTAAAGCCTGAACCCAATCCCTAATATAGGGGCCGTTTTACTTAGAATAGCTTTCTGGGGCCCACTATACCAGAAGTAGAATAAGGAACCCCCCCAAAACAATACAGGTAATTATTTCCCCTTTATGAATCCATAGCAACTCAGATCGGGGCCACCGGCTAGAGATGTGAGATGACACGGTTCACTATCAGATCCCCGGTTTAAGGTTTAGTCTACGCTAGGGTTTAGGGTTTTCTGGGTTTCTGATTCTAGACTCCTTGTTGATCTTGCCAGGTCATGGACGAATCGGCTTAGGAGGTAGGGGGAATCCCTTCGCCCCGGAAACTTGTAATTGGCTTTCCTTGTTTTAGGGAGACTTGCAGGCCACGACCCAGGGGACACCCGGACCTCAACCAACAGCAGACAGAGTTCTTCGCTGCGGTTACGGCGCGTGCAGGCTGCTGGGGGTTCCGGCAATGGAGGGAGCACCAAATGGTTACCCGATGGGAGAAACAGGAGCTTGAATTGCTACGCAATTCAGGTTATTATCAGTACTGTATACTATTACTAAAATGCCCAAACCCTGATAAGGATAGTTATGGCCCCCACATTAGTGATTGAGGACATGGGGCTTTCGTGTTTGTAGTTCTGGTTCCGGGGTATTTCTTTCAGGTTTGGAGCAGGAGGAGCCCAGGCTTAGTTCGGCTTGCTACAGGTTAGGGTTCAGGGTTTAGGGTGTAGGATGGTTTTGGGTTTTAAGGTTTAGTGTCTGGTGGTTTGGGGTTTAGGGTTTGGAGTCTAGCGTTCAGCGTTTAGAGTCAAGGGGCTTATTAGGTCGCTTCGCCTCGGTACATGTTCTCTTGACATCAACACTCGCTGCTGACACGTTCTAAAACCGACAATATAGGGGGATCAGTAGTTTCCAATACTATTCTGGGGGCTTCCTGTATTCTGCTTATAGTATAACAATAGAATATACCCCCCAAACCCTATTCTAATTGTTAGTTACAGCCCCTATGTCTACGTTCCCTTGACACGCCGGTTCAGAGCGTTTAAGGGCTGAAGAGATCCCTTGAAGCTTGACTCCGACACCCAAATTCGGAGCATTGAATAACGTAGGGGCTTTAAATAATGACATATGCTATTCTGGGGTTCTGTAGAACAATGGTAGTGCAATAAACACCCAAACTCTATTCTAACCATTAAGGCCCCTATTTTAGAGAGATTCAAATTCCGAGACCTCTAACCTGAAAATTGACTCTTTCCCCTTGAAGCACGCGGCTTCTGATCCAGGTTCGCCGTTGTTTCTCTGGGGTCCACCTGGCACTGGCAAGACCACAACCTTGATCCGTGCCTGTGTTCAGGCATGACAGCATGTGAACGTACTTGGAGGATCATGGGACTTAGTAAGTAAGGTTATAAGTACCTTAATTTAATTGGGGTTATAAGCAGTCACAAGTATAGTTACCAATTATAACCCTGGTTACTAAGTCCCATGATCCTTTAAGTAAGCCTCACACCTTCTGGCTTTGGTCAGGCTGTTCTCTGCTGAACGGTGCCGAGATGCTTGCTTTGCTTGTGTCTGCTTTTAGTTCTTAGTCTCGGAAGAGAGGCCGTCTTTCCATCCTCAGTCTTTGACTTCACGAGTCACAGAATCCTGCTGCAGGGTTCAGGGTTCATGGCACGGGTTGAGAGAATGCCTGCCAATGCTTGCTGAAGCTAAGGACGCACACCATCCATGCAGTCCTGAAGGCACAGCGGAGCGCGCGGATCCTCGTGTCAGCACCGTCCAACCCAGCTTCCGATCTCCTTTGCTCTCGTTTGGCAGGCGCGGATGGATGTATTTAGGGTAACAGCCTAAACCCGCGACGCTGCAAGCTCTGGTACGATCGCTGTCTCAGTCTTGCCTTCATTTAAGCCTTCATGGTCCGCTTGGGATACGGATGCTTTTGTTGAGAGCTCCATCGTCTGTATTATGTTGGGACCCACCAACTCCCCTGTCGGAGTTTCTGAAACTGTGGGACCCTCATCCAGCCCGTGAGCAGTGACGGGCCTCGTGAAGCCTTCAATGCAACCCAGCTCTTTTGATGAAAAGCTCGCTATCCACAGCCAAATGTGTGGTTGTCAGAATCGGGGGCCCGTTCTGGGTACCCTAAATAGCAGGTGCCGTATTACATTAGGGACCCAAAAACGGACCATAATTTTGACAACCACTCAAATTTCAAATGCAGAACTTGTACTCTGGCAGTGCCAATGTACTGTTCGCTTCAAACTGCATCAATTTGGATGGCATTCCTCCACGTGTTTATGCACGTATCCCTGTAGATGTTCATTGCACTGCGCAACCCTTGCGCCAATCACTTCTAGTCTACGTTGGACCCAGAAATGTGCCCTGCACCCTACACCACCCTAAACCCTAAACCCCTGAGCCCCTAAACCCATGAACCCTCAGCCTTGAATCCCAGAAAAGCCTGAAATCCTAAACCCTAAGGTAGAAGCCAGAAAGTTGGAATATGATTATCCTAACCCCTTTATGGTAAATTATAGGGGATCCTACCATTAATCCATATTCCAACTTTCTGGAGTTCCCTTTAAATGTTTGGAACTAGGCTCTGCTCCGGAATTTCCCCAGTAGTACCCTTCCAGGGTCCCCCTGGGAGGGTTCTATAAGGGATCACCAGGAAACCCAATAGTACCCTTGTTGCCCTTTCTAGTTTAGGCTTCCCTTAATTGGGCGGAATACCAGGAAAAAGGGTACCCTTCTTAGTGCATGATAAAGACACCTTAAGTTTTCGAACAGGGGTTGCGGGTGTGTTTGTGTGTATAGTTACAGCATACCTATCCCAAAGGAATAAGTATCATCAATGCCCGACCCCGCCCTAGTTCGAGCACCGAATTGCCTTCAAGCAACCCGCAACTCAAGCCAAACATCCCGAACTCCGACTGGAAAGCTCAGCCTAAACCCTAAACCCCTAAGCCTAAATCTTGAACCAAGACTCCTCTCCGAAATCCTAATCCAAAAGCACTACTAAAACTACTAAACACCAAACTCCACTTCGTTTGCTAAACCTTTTCTTCTTTCGAAGTCCACCTAGTGCTATGTGTCAGGTCTCGGCGTGAGAAGCTCTGAGATGCTGCGACTTGTGGCCGTGAGCCTTGTCGGCATGTCAGGGTTTCAGGGTTCGGGTTGGGGGATTCAGGTTTAGGGGTTAGGGTTTAGGGTCTAGGGTCTAGGGTTTAGGGGTTTAGGGTTTAGGGTTTAAGGTTCGGGACTTTCGGTGTTGGGGCAGGAGTTTCCGGTTCAGCATACAGGCTCGGGGTTTCTGGGCTTGGTTCAGGTTTAAGAAAACCCTGAACCCTAAACTCTTAAACCCTAATCTCTGAACCTAAGAATGGGTTCCAGCTTGCACCTTAACCCTAAACCTAAGATGCTTTCCAGCTTGTACCTTATGATCATGATGAGTATAGCATTCTTCTCAGCTTCACCATAGTACGTGGGTCGATTGTTGGGCTGAGAACTAGAAGATAAGGTTTAGGGTTTAGGGTTTAGGGTTGTTCCAACCTTCTGGCTTCCACTTTACATCCCTGAAGTCCGATTCTGCTCGTCAGCGTCTAGAAGCACAAGCTGCAAAGCTCTCCACCCTAAACCCTATATACATTCTTGTAAAGTGAGCGCTGAATCCCATATCCTGAACTCTATACCCTTAACTATACTTTAAGCTACCATAACCTGCTTGATTGTAAACAAGAATCTATTGGGGCCCTGCAATAGAACTGTTGCAACTCTGTGTCTGAAACCTTGAACTCCGGCTCATCTTGTGCAAGGAAGGTGTAGACCACTTCCCCAGCCACAACCCACCTGCATGGTCCCCGAATCATCCGAGTGCTCTTTGCGGCATGGTTTTGCAGCACATCATTTGGCGCCCACGCCCTAAACCGTCAACCGTACACCCTAAACCGTCAACTCCAAACTCAAAACCTGAGCAGTCAGCCCTGAACCGTCAACCCCATCTGGGAGTGTCCGAAAATAGGGGTACCTTATTTTGGGGTCCTTATGATAGGGATCCTACTATTTAGGGTAGTGTATTAGGGTCCCCTATTTTCGGAAACCGGTTATAATTAGGGTAACTATACGTATAACTACTTAGAACCCCAAGTAAGGTACTTGTAACCTTACTTAGAAGTCCCATGACCCTCCAAGTGGAGGATGCGAGACCTCCGAGACATCCCGGAGTCGGTGTTGCCGTTTACGCGCACAGACCCCGTGCCTTCCTCTGGGAAGCATCATGTAGGGTTTAGGGGTTTAGAGTTTAGGGCCTAGGGTTTATAGAAATTGTTAAGGGTTTGGGTGCCAAAAACGTTGTGACCGAGAGTTTTGACCGAAACGTTTTTCCGACTGAAGCCTGATTTTGGAATGGCTGGGGATGGGGCTGGGGCTGGGCTCGGGGGGGGCTGGACTGGGGGTCTGGTGTGGTGGGCTGGACTCGTCTGCCTGGCTGGGCTGCGGCTGGCTGGGTGGGCTGCAGGAGTCTGGGCGGCTGTGGCTGGGCTGGGAGGGACGGGAAGAAGCGAGCACAGCTGATGAAGCATTGGGAACCACGTCGCATATGAAAGCAAAGTGCCGCAAGTTTGCGAAGTCCAAAGGCATCAACCGACGAGTTCGCAGGCAATCGGTGAGTATTCCGTATGTGTTCACGGTTCCTTTTCTTGTGCGTTCCGTCCGTGCGGGTTTAGTTTCTGTGTGCAGGTCCTCAGAGGTGGCACAAGATCAGATGCGGCTGCAGCTGCCAGCTCTGGAAGCTTGCATGCGCAATATGTGTGGCGGTATGTCGTGCGGCACAGGGGCGGCTCAGCCGGAATAATGTTGCTGGAGCGGTAACAGCAGCCCTGGCAGGAAACGCCGGCGCGGCGAGGGAGAGGAAGCTGGAGGTGGCCGCGTGCCACAGCAACCGATGCCACTAGATCGGGACAAAGTGATGAAACACTCTGTGCCGGGCTGAGTCCATAGAAGTGCAAGTTGGGCGTGGACGTCAGAAGCCTTGTTGCGTGCATGTGGGCCAGGCGGAGGAACTGACCGCGGTCGAAGGGTCGGGCGGCATCGGCACGGTCTGGTTCCCAAAGGGGCGAATCGTCCTGGGACGAGATGAAGGCGCGGTCCTGTGTTCTGAGACCACGGCGGTGCGCTGCTAATGTGTTACTGTTGTGTCCCATGCCTCGGCGCCATGTAACATGGATTGATTGATCGCTCATGTCTTTCCAGCCAGGCCTTGCGATCGCTTTTGAGACAGCCGGTCGAGCAGCCGTATGACGTGAGAACGGCAGTTACCGAGCTGATATTAGTGCTTGCTCCATTTCGTTTGAACCGCAGTATAATACAGAGCCGCACGCGGAGCCGCTCAAGGATTTCGCTGGTCTGGTCAGATACCGGCTCCAAAAGCCGCTTAAGAAGCCGCCGTCAGAGTGGGCCCAGGACAGGCAGTCAAAAGTTGGTGTCGCGCAGCACTTATTCGATGACAGGCCACTCGTCCATGCCCATCGCGAGGTGACTGCAAGCGACTTCGAGAATGCGGTGAACGCACTGAAGACGCGCACCGATGCGGGCACCTGGCTCGCATTGCTGCATCGCAGACTCCCTCAGGCGGACTGCTGGGACCTCAAACAAAGATTTGGGGAAGCAGCGTGTTGCTGTTGTGTTGGAGGGAAAGTAAACTGTCCTGGAGCAGTTGTCTTGCTTTTATGTTGGAGGGAAACAGAGCTGTCCCGGAGCAATCGTCTTGCTTCTATGTTCGGTCGACGAGAACCGTCTTGGGTATGTCGTGCTAGTGGTAGGTCGAAGAACACTGTCTTGGAGCGGTCGTGTTGCTTTGACGTGGGGGGCAAACTAAACTGTCCTGGAGCAGACTAAACAGTCCTGGTGCAGTCGTGTTGCTTTTGTGATCCGTCGGAATTGTCTTAGAACAGCTTCGTGGTGCTAGTGGTGCGTCACAGACTAGACAGTCTTAGACCAGCGGTGTTGCTTTTGTGCTCCGCCGAATTGGCTTGGAGCAGCTTCGTTGTGCTAGTGGTGCGTCACAGAAAACTGTTCCGGAGCAGTCTTGTCGCATTTGTGCTGGGTCGGATAAACCGGGCTTCCGTGGGGAGGATTTCGGTGTTTCGGAAGAATGGGCTGATTTTGACCCACGTCTCGGTTGGAGTGTCGCTGGTCTTTCTAGAGCACCAAAACACCGAAGCTGTCGAAGCAGCTTTCTCGCTCCACAGTCTCGGTTAGAGCGTCGTTGCTCTTTCTAGAGCAACACAAAAACTGAAGCTGTCGAAGCAGCTTTCTCGCTCCACATTCTCGGTTAGAGTGTCGCTGCTCTTTCGAGGTCAACACAAACACTTATGGTGTCGAAGCAGCTTTCTCGCTCCACATTCTTGGTTAGGGCGCCGCTGCTCTTTCTAGATCAAAACAAACACTTAAGGTGTCGAAGCAGCTTTCTCGCTCCACATTTTCGGTTGGAGTGTCGCTGGTCTTTCTAGGGCAACACAAACACCGAAGCTGTCGAAGCAGCTTTCTCGCTCCACATTCTCGGTTAGAGCGTCGTTGCTCTTTCTAGAGCAACACAAACACTTATGGTGTCGAAGCAGCTTTCTTGCTCGCTCCACATTCTCGGTTAGAGTGTCGCTGCTCTTTCAAGATCAACGCAAACACGTATCGCTCCACATTTTCGGTTGGAGTGTCGCTGGTCTTTCTAGAGCAACACAAACACCGAAGCTGTCGAAGCAGCTTTCTCGCTCCACATTCTCGGTTAGAGCGTCGTTGTTCTTTCTAGAGCAACACAAACACTTAAGGTGTCGAAGCAGCTTGCTTGCTCGCTCCACATTCTCGGAAGAAGCGTGGCGCGAGCTGAGCCCCTCTTCATGATGCTGGGCATGCGGTGGCTGTGCCTCAGCAGATGAAGGCTGTTCACGGTTAGAGTGTCGCTGCTTTGTCTGGATTAACACAGACACTTACGGTGTCGAAGCAGCTTTCTCGCTCCAAATTCTTGTGGGTGGGCTCGGTGGGCTGGGTCGGCCACACCGTGGGGTGGGCTGGGCGGGGCCTGGTGGGCTGGTGGGCTGGTTGGTGGGCTTGTGGGGTTGAGTTGGAAACGGCTGGGCGCTGTCGGGTGCTGGGCGACTGGGTTAGCCTGCGACTGGCTTGCGCCGGGGAAGATTTGGTGTTTTCGAGCATTGTGGGGCTTTGGGGAGGATTTCGGGGTTTCGTGGGGAAGATTTCACGGAAAAGATTTCGATTGGACTGGGCTTGGTCGGGTGGGGGCTGGGATGGGCGAGAGCTGGCTAGGTTGAAGGTGTTAGAGAAATTGGTCTATCAAGAAGCTTGTTTCATTTTCCACCTCCTGCTGGCTTTTTTTGCAATTTTGGGTTTGGGGTGCTGGGTCGCAGCTGCAGTTACAAACAAAGACAAGTAATTTTTATTTATCTATAAGCTACTGGGGTTTAGGGTTTCAAATTACCTGGAGAGCATCATTGTCCATGCCTTATGTGGGCCTTAGTTGGGCTCCACTTGGAGACTGAGTCGGGTTTTGGATTTTGCTTGGGGGGATTCAAATCCTAAATCCTGAATCCCTTCACCCTAAATCCTTGAACCCAACGAGGCTTCGTCCGACTCAGGCCACACCCGTCAAACAAAAATACATCCAAATGCCCTAAATCCCCAAACTTTGGGATTTTGGGCAGGGGTTTAGCCGGGTTCAGGTGAGGTCGCGGCTTCAGGGACTGAGGCTAAGAAGCAAGATTTACTGGTGCTTACCCGTAGATTCATACCCTGCCCGTTTTTAGGGGATTTTATTTTTATAGACAACAGATCCTAACCATAAAACTTGGTATCTTCAACAGGGGCAGGGTATGAGCCTCTAGGTTAGAGGGAGTGGGAGATCGGATCCTTTTAACAGCCCTTATAATTCCCTGTGTAATCCATATATTCCCTCCTCCACTTTCCCCTGTATATAATCAGGGACCCGGTTCCCAGCAGTACCCTTTTGCCCTTTTCTTTCAGGGCTCCATTATTTAAGTTGAGTACCAGAAAAAAGGGCAGCGGACACTGGGGAACCTAGTAGGATCAAGGAATCGCACCGCGGTGTCGGGGAGATTCAGGTCCCGACCTAAACCTGAATTCCCAAACCGTAGTACGACCATAAGACACTTGCTACTCTATATCCAGAGCCCAACCCAGAGACTCCAGTAGGAATATCCCTTAAATTAAAGTAGGATCCCTAATACGATTTAGGGTATATGCCTTAATTCACAGATATTAGAGTCTCTGCGATTCTTCTTCGTGGGCCATCTCAAATCTTCGCGAGCAAAGGCCAAACCTGCCTGAACGGCCAAACTTTTGATTTGCCTTTGCCCACGAAGGTATTGCAGTATTGCCTTTTCCTTGTGACAATCCCTAAGCCTATCAGATCAACGGTTGGATAGTAGAGCCCGGCATCTGCAGCTAGGTGTCACGCTGCTTTCAAATTCCATCGCTGGAGGAGACATCTGTGGGTTCTTAAAGGGCAGCCCAGGATAGGCGGGCTTTTGGAGCCTCGGGTGCTTATCGCATTGTCGCAGCACCGTGGATGTGTTGCTTCAAGCCCCAACACGGAACCCTATCTGTACCCTAAACCCGAAAAGAGACCCTCAACCCTGGACTCAACCCTAAGCCCCTAAACCCCTAAACCGTCACGAACACAGCACACCTGCGCGAAGGAGCTGCAGGGCTATCAGATCGTCGTTTGTACCTGCACCACGGCATCCTACATCCGAAGCCGCCTTCGGGAAGGACTCTTTGGGGTTGCTGGGTTTACTGTAGGGGTTGAGGGGTTAGAAACGAGGGTTTAAGGTTGGGGATTAAGGACTCAAAACCCAAGCCTTCATGACTGGATGTGGGTTAAGGTTTGGTGTAAGGGCCTTTGTATGGGTGTTATCAGGCTTGATAAGGGGCCATGGAGCCACAGATCACGCTAAGGCCCGAGTTTTTGAAACCCTGAAATCCTGAATGCCAGAAGCCTTGAAGCCGAAAATAATGCAATTCCGGCTTCTCATGCGCGAAGAGTCTAAACAAGCACCACTTAACCCGATTCTAGCTGTTAAAGCCCATGAAACCCTTGAGTTCTTAACCCTAGACCCTGAACCCTACCCCCAGACTCTGAGTCGATGCTTCAGAGGACGTGTACGGACTTGGGATTGAGTCCACAAAGTTTCCGTGTTCGGGCTTCCAGTGGAGGGCTCGAGGGTTTTGAAGTTTGCAAGGCTTTGGGACTTAAGGTTTTAGTTCAGGATCTGATCTTTGTTCGCCGAAACTCCAACTTTTCAGGCCTCAGCCCCTGAATGCAAAAGCAGAGCCCACAGCCTTAAAACTACACGCCCTGTACCCCTCTATCGCAGGACAGGGAGGATGGTTCACGCATGTCTTCGTGGACGAAGCAGCACAAAGCATTGAGGCAGAGGCACTGGTCCCCATCACGCATCTCAGCTGAAGAAGCAGGAGCTTGCCTGCATGCGCTTGGGTTGTAATTACATGGCTTCGGGGAGCCTAGACCGTAAATCCTATAAACCCTAACTACACCCGAAACCCGAGACTCTTTCATCTTCGTAGCTTGCTAGCGTTCTAGGTCTCGAGGCACGCGTGTCTCTTCCATGTCGATGTTGAAGCCCTACAGTAGAAGCCGGAAAGTTGGAACATCATTATCCTCATGCCCTTAAGGCAAAGTATAGGGGATCCCAGCACTATTCATCCTAAACCCATGTTCCAACTTTCTGGGATTCACAGTAACCCTAAACCAAGAAACTTCTGGATCCCTAAACCCGAATGGTTTGCAAGGGGGGACCGTGACACCTGAGAAAGGCATGTAAAGGTATACTTGCACGCACGCACACACACACACACACACACACGGACGGAAATGTGTGTATATACGGAACACTACACACATACCAAAAAAATGTAGAGACTCTTGATTTCTAACGGTAAAAGAGTGGGTTTGGGGCTTCCTTAGGTGGAGGCTTTTGCAAGCAAAGCAGGGATCGGGGAAATTGAGCCGTCGAGCTATAGGGATAGGGGCTGTAGGGCTTTGGGAGCAGGAGTTTGAGCTTCAGGGGTTTTGGCTGCCTGCATTTTGGGTTTTGGCTGCCTGCATTTTGGATTTTGTACATTGAGAAGGTTGCGCACCGATCGTGCCACTATATGCCTCGCGGGCGACTTCAAGCAGCTGGGTCCTGTGATCCGCTCTCCGGTTGCCATTGACTACGGCTTGCAGACCTCTCTGATGGTGCCTTTGCGATCATTAAGCTCTTGGGTTCGATCGTTTCGGGGTTGTGACCTCCGGTTCGGGGAGTCGAGGCCTGGAAGAGCCATGCAGGAATACACTTGTCCGAGTTTGAGTCAGCTTGACAGCTCCGTGTGAACATCTAAATAACAGCTGTTAGGGTGCTTGGGACGGTTGACTGTTAAGTTCACGAGGAGCGCTTGGTCAACAAGATAACGGTGGACCATTCTCGAGTCTTCACGCTGCTGGACACCTACCGGTCTCACCCCTCCATCCTCCAGCTCTACAACAAGTTGGTTTATGCCAATGTGTTGAAATGCTGCTGCCCGCATGTTCCTCGCTGCACATTGGGAGCCCGTGATGTTTCTATAGAAGGGGCAAGTTTGTTACGTGGTGTCTGACAGATAAGGAGAGCTATTCTATGACAACTTGGCCGGAGTGCCCAGGTTCTGGCATGAACCGTCATCCGGTCATCTTCCACCACTGCAATGGCACGGAAAGTCGTCAGAAGGATTCGCCTTCATGGCAGAATGTGGAGGAAGGGGATATCATCAAAATGTACTTGATGAAGCTTATGGAGCATGGTGTCGACCCCGACGACATTGGCATCATCTCTCCATACCACAAGCAGTGTGTCCGTTTGCGCTTCATCTGCCGAGGCCTAGCATTTCGGTGCTCGGGTTTACGCCCTCATCCTTAAGGTTTGGGGCTCATCCTTTGGGTTTAGGGCTCATCCTTAGGGTTTGGGGCTCATGCTTTGGGTTAAGGGCTCATCCTTAGGGTTTGGGGCTCATCCTTAGGGTTTGGGGCTCATCCTTAGGGTTTGGGGCTCATCCTTAGGGTTTAGGGCTCATCCTTGGGGTTTAGGGTTTAGGGAACCCGAAAAATCGCCAACTCCCCGCTGCAGGCGAAGGGTTGGATATCGAAGTCGGAACGACAGAGCTGCTCCTCCTAGAATGGATCCGGAACGCGAGCAGTTTTGGACAGATAGGTTTGAGGCTTTGTGAGGTTATTGTGGTTCTGTTGCAAGTTCTGGCAGTACCCCCGAGCGCCAGTAGCCTTTGTAAGTCTTGAGGCGTCAGGCTCCGCTTTACCACTATCAACGTCGCCCCCGCAAGTCCTTTCTGCCCGCAATCCGTTTCCCGGAAACACCCGGCACCCAGAGCCCAGAGCCTTTGTCAGAATAAAGCCCAAAGCCCCGCTTTCACCAGAAAGCGCCCGACCCTCGCCCCATATCCTATAGTAGTCCTAAAACCCTAAGCCCTATCTATATATGGGTGGTCGTCAAGATTAGGGTCCCTTTTTTGGGTACCCCAAATAATAGGTGCCGTATTATATTAAGGATCCAAAAGGGGACCCTAAGTTTGACAACATGCATATAGTTCCTCGTTTAGACTTGAAGCATTGAAGTACCAGAGAGCTCCGAGTGCCATTCGAGACTCAGGTTTCATGTCTCGGCTCAGACCGAAGCAGACCGACAACTTCGAATCCACTACGTCACCAAACCCTAAACCCAACCTGGACCCGGGCGTATGTAGTGTAGCAATATCAGCCCTTTATTGGTATTGAGCCATTATTTTCTCGCTTTTAGGGGTTTAGGTGCTACCTAATTATTCCAAAACGGAACCGTGGTTCCCGAAGTTCTGAAGCCTCTAAGGATTGATGGGTTGTAGGGTTTAGGGTGTACGGGGAAGAAGCCTTCGACCATGCACGCGCTCTTCCACGCCAAGTCAGCACTGCCCTCCGAGGCTGTTTCAGGGTCAGGAGAAGAAGGTGATTCTGATCTCGACGGTCCGATCCCGTCAGGAGCAGGCCTTGCGGAGCGGCGTTTGACCCTAAACCCGAAGGGACGACCTAAATCCGAAGCCCTCAACCCTCTTGGGTCTCTTGTAGCTTTCGTGGCTGTGCAAGGCGTCAGTCTTGGCCCGGGTGATGGCGTAGGTTGTAATCAGAGGAATAGAAGTGTGAGGTCCAAAGCAAACCTCACAAGCCCTAAAGCCTTCAAGCTTCATGAACCCTATAATTAAGCACTAAGACCCTTTAGCCCCAAAAAGACTCACACTCTCTCAAACCGTATGCCTCGAGGCCTGCAGATTAGGCGGTTGATTTCAGTGTTCAGGGTCCCTCGGTTTGTACAGGGCGAGGGTTTTCGGACAGAAGCGTGGGTTTAGGGTTTAGGCATGAGGTAGTTGCAGGACGCAAATCGGCATACCACATACTAGTAGCTAGACACAGCAGTGCACCATAATCCGACAGCCGTTAAGCTCTGAATCCTCAGACCGAAGCACTGTAGACCCTGGCAGGAGATCAAGAACGACATTCGCTTCTCATTGGGCTTCCTTGGCAACTACAAGCGCACCAATGTGGCCATCAGCCGCGCAAAGTCTTTGCTGATAGTGGTCGGCACCTTGGCACAGGCATAGTTAGTTGGGTTGCAGTCGGGCGCATCCAAGCCTCCAAGCAGCAGAGCTCATACCCCCAAATTCCATCCACCCTGCAGCCCTAATCACAAAAGCTCTGTGAGATTGAACGCACTCTAGGACTCGAAGACTTACGGGCATTCTGCCTGTCTTGGAGCGTCTTGGATTGATGCTTCCCGTAACTGCTCCGCTTCATGCAAGGCAACATGACCTTGCTTTCTCATGATGCATCGTGGCTGGGCGCGATCAAGCTGGCAAAGGCCCGTTGAGATCGGGCTCTGAGGAACTTCGGCTCCCCACTTCCATCTTGGCACGGTTTAGGGTTTAGGGTTTAGGGTTCAGGGTTTAGGGTTCAGGGTTTAGGGTTTAGGGTTTGGGGTCATATTCCCAAATCTCGGCCCTGAGATGTTGAGATTCATCGGGGGCTAAAAGAAGCGGATGAAGCTTTGGTATGTTCTCCCGAGAGTAGAGCATTAGGATTGCTGCCCCCAAACAGGAGATGGGCTGCCTTTGGGTCCGGAATACTGGGCTTTGGAGTTCCATACTTTAATACTTTTTTGGGACCTGGTATAAAAAAAGGGAACCAATTATAAACAAAAAGTCTATACTTTTTCCCCCTGGTTACTTGAAAGTCCAGAATAATTACCTATAGCAGAAGCCAGAAAGTTGGAACATCATTGTCCCCATGCCCTTAAGGTAAAGTATAAGGGGTCCTAGCACTAATCCTCCTAAAGCCATGTTCCAACTTTCTGGCTTCTACTATATACTATTTTTGCTTTCGGGGCCTGATTAATTACCGTTGCTATTCTTGGGGTTCCTTACCAGTCTTGTAATTAGATTTAGAGTATAGAAAAGCTTTCGGGGCCTGAACAATTACCTTTACTCTTCTTGGGGTTCCTTACCATTCTTGTGATTAGATCTGGAGTATAGAAGATCAACCCTGAACCCTACACCCTAACCCTAAAATCCCCTGAGCAGGATATGGGCTGCCTTCGCGGGACCCCCTTTGAGCTCTCCGATGGCCGCCTTGGTGAAAGCAGCGAGTGGCGAGGAAGCTTCGCTCCGAGGACGGGTGGTCTGTGCGTTGGAGGATCCAAGATGGGCTTTAGGGGTTTAGGGTTTATAAGGGTTGAGGGTTTAGAGTTCATGAGGGGTTTAGGGTTTATAAGGGTTGAGGGTTTAGGGTTCAGGGATTTGGGGGTTGAGGGTTTTGGGGTTTAGGGGTTTAGGCTTTGGGGTTTGGGGATGTATGTATAGGGTTTAGGGGTTATATAGGGGTTTAGCATTTAGGATTTGCCTGGACCCTGAAGAACCTTACCGTTTTAGGGCTCCTTTTGATGATGTAATTGTATCAGCCCTCAGATGCAGGATATTTCGGGTCCAGGTAGGGTTCAGGGTCCCCAGGTTTAGGTGGGGAGAGGCAGCTGCAGAATGCAGTAGTTCAAAGACTTTAAGTTTGCACCCTAGACGTTTGTAACCCTAGGTTTGGGGTCCCAAATACCCCGTTCAAGAGCCATAATCCATGGTTTAGGGACCCAAAACCAAGGGTACAAACCCTAAGGATGCAAAGGAAAACTCCTTGAGTAGTGGCAATCCTAGGTCCAGTGGTATCCTCTGAGCATCCTTTTTCAGCGGCTCCCTTATTAAGACTGAATGGCAGGAAAAGGTTGCATTTGTGAGCCAAATTTGTATAATGGGTTGTCCTTTGGGATCTTTGAGATCTTTAATTCCCCCCTACTATTTTGTAGAGAACCATAATCGTATATAATTTTTTACAAAGGGCTCAAAGGACAACTCAGTATAGGATTCAGGGTTTGGCTTTAGGGCTTTAGCGGTTTAGGGTTTCAGGTGTTTAGGGTTTAGGGTTTAGGGGGACAACTCAGTATAGGATTCAGGGTTTAGGGCCGTTCAAGGTTTAGGGAAGGATGTCTGGGTTCGGGACTTGGGCTTCGGGTTCGGGAAGTCTCGGCTTTGGGTGCAGGATTTCGGTGAAGGCTTCGGGCTTTTGCTTTCCAGTGGCTTCGGGTTTAGGGTTTTGGGTTTAGGGCTGTGCTCTGAAAGGCTTGTCACTGCTATGCTCGACTTGAATCTCGCGTTGAATTCGGGGCTAGGAAGCAGGTATTCAGATAGCCAGATAGATCGTGGTTCACTGTTGATTCGGCTGTTGGTTCGAACCCGAATGTGTTTAGGCTTGAGGATTGAGTGCCCTGCTCCGGCCCTTGAACTAAGAATCCCGAGCCCGAGAGACCCTCTACACAAGCTCCATCGTCTCCGAAGCATGAGGGAGTTTCCGAAAATTAGGGGTACCTTATTTTGGGGTCCTTATAATATGTAAGGGTCCGACTATTTAGGGTGCTATATTTGGGTCCCCTATTTTCGGAAACTCCAAATTAAGCGGAGACGATGGGTCGCTGACAGGCCCACGGAGATTGTGGCGGATGGCGCTACAGACCGTGAGTGGCGCGACCAGCTGTGAGGCTTTTTCTGCGCAGAGCTGGCAGGGGGGAGCATCAGATGCTCGCTTTCTGCCCGGCAGAGAGGGGATGTTCCTGTTCGACCCTTGCGCCGCTGAATTGTCGGTACAGGGTATGCCGCCCTGGTGTTGTCTTCCAGCGGTGGCCTCTTGCTTTTTCCACTGACTCGGGTCTACTCTGACGCAGTCGTTCAGAGCTGTCATACACCTGTGCTGAATCTGCAGGTTTGGGGAATTTCGGTTGCATCAAGTACAGTGTGAGGATTTAAGTTTGGGCAATATTTCGGAGCGGCTGGAACGAGGTACGGTCGCTATGACCCCAAGGACCCCAGCTTCAGCTGGAATCCATGCAATTTTGAGATAACTTACATGCGGGACGAACCTGCATGGATTGTGCAATGCACACGCTTCATCCGTCTAGTGTCCGGCACAGGCTCAGCTACCTGCAGCTGTCTGACGTAGAATCCTGCTGGGGGCGAACTACAGGCTCATTTTTCATAGCTGTCATAGAGAGAGCTGCTGTGAGCGGCATCCAGGCACGCAAACACAACAGCACAAACAGGGGATCTTACAAGGAGACGCAGGGCCATTGGTACGCTCAAAAGGAGACTGTAGGACCCCGTGTCTCAGCCTCTGTCATCCCAAGACTACGGCTCCCGCAGCTGTGACCTTCTAGAGGTCAGGCATATGGTGGGGCCAACGGCGACCGGGACTATTCGATTTTTTTTTGCTGGAGCCGAAGGACTGGAATAGAGAAGATCTGTCGCAACAGATCTTTGCCCAATGGGATAAGTCGGACGATCGTGCTGTTTCGGCTCCTGCAAGTTACCTAGCCTACTGCTTCTGCCGATTTGGCCACCTAATTGCCGATCCTTATTGAAGAAAAAGTCGCGGGCCTAATAGCAAAACTTTTCCCACCATGTGCTCCTAACTCTGGGTGATGTCCTGTGGCTGCAGCGCTGACTGCGAGGCCACTTTAGGTATAATGAAGAGCTTCTACTGCATACCGAGTCGGATCTTTCTAAGTTGCCTCGTTGATTGCAAAATGCTGGTCATAGAACCCTGGCAATCAATCATGTTGGGGGCTGTTGAAATCGACACCTACTTGGAGGTTCATGGGTAGGTATAGGTAGGGTTATATGTCCCCTAATAGGAGGTATAAGTATAGTTACCCTACTTCTAACCCACTTATAACTACCCATGAACCTCCAAAGTACCATCTCGTCTATGCGCACAGTTGTTTCTCGTCGCGTTGCCTGTCGTGTAGCCTTAGTTGACGCCATGGGAGGCCTAGGCAAAGGCAAAGTGGCCGTCGGATAGCACCTTGAACCCCACCCGCAATCTTTTCAGGCACAAGACTTGCAGTCACATCTGCAGTTGCCGAAACTAAGTGCGCATGAGTCCTGCACATCTGCAGTAATTGCTCGTAGAATCAGAACGCAGGCTATTCGAGATTCCTTGTCGCTCATGTTCCTAAGCCAGAAAGAATCATAGGTCAGGCTTAAACACCAACAAGCCGTCATCTTTACACAAGCATGGTGTGTGTGTGTACATATAGATAGATAGATACACACTATATGTCGTATACGGTATAAGATACAATCTAACATCGTGTCATTGTGAGGAAAGCGTAATATCACCAGTCCTCAGGTATCTCAGATTGATCACCTCCAGGAGCTGCACACGGGAACAAAACAGCACCCACGGCAACACACAGATGCTGTGATTGATTCATCCCTTTACGGCTGCCTGTGGAGCCATGAGCGCCTTCAGACCGGGAGATAAAGCCCGACTCATCGGTTTGATAAGGAAGCCAGAACTGAATCAGTCAGTGGTGACCTTCGTCAAGTTTGAGAAGGACAGATGCGTTGTGTCCTTCGCAGACGGGACGCATGTCAAGGTTCGAGAGGAGAACCTTCAGGCTGGCAGGCCATTGTTGCAGATGCCCCGGTTTGGAAATCCCTGGCAAGCAAGTGCGCCAGAGCAGAGGAAAAAGATGCGGGAGGAGATGGCAGAGGATTTTGTTCACGAGATGGGGGAGCCTCTCTCTCCGGCGCAGGAGCGCTTGTTTGCAAGGTGGCAGCCAGGCCAGTCCCAAAGGTACCACGATGCGTATGAGACATGGCTGAAGTCAGGGGAGTTCGATGTTGAGTTTAAGCGCGATGGCAATGTTTATTACCACCCAGAGATGGTGATCGGCCGCGGCGCACATGCAACAGTTTTCCTTGGCATTGTGCCCTCTGATGGCCGGGAGGTTGCAGTCAAAGTGCACTCCCAAGGCAATGGTGGTGACCATTTTGTGAAGGAAGTGCAAGCCATGAAGATGAACGCTGCAGTCCCTGGTGTTATTCAATACATAACCTCGTTCGAGAAGGAGAGGATCTTTGAAGAGCAGGGCCGCAGGAAGAGAAGGAGGGAAGAACGACTTCAAGTTGTGATCCTAGAGCTGATGGAGGGAACGTTGCAGGAGGCCATGTCAAGATGGGGAGACCTTTCTGCGGGCGAGCACATTGATACAATCTGCTATGTTTCGCGCAGTCTCCTGGATATCGTGAAGCAATTGAACCCCAACATAATTCATCGCGATATCAAGCCTGACAACATCATGATAGATTGCAGGGGCAACATCAAGCTCTCAGATTTTGGAATCTCACGGATGTTGACAGCTGGTCAAGATAGGTTGTACACTTCCGCTGAGGGCTCCAGCCTGCCGTTTACGCCCCCAGAAGCTCTAAGATCAAAGCTGCACAAGACAAGTGACCTGTATTCAGTTGGCAGGGTTATGCTGGCCATGATGCTCTCAGATGCAACCATGAGGCGAATGGGGGACTCCTCTCTGGAGGTCCTGGTGCCTGTGAACTGGCCTGCGCATAGTCGATATGCTTTCATCCAACTGGTGCGTGCACTCACACATCAAGACGAGGAGGACAGGGCGTATCTAGACAGGCTGAAAGATCAGAGCTTCTTGTACGAAGTGATACAGTCCCATCCATTCTTTTGGAGTCAAAAACGCAACCTGAGTTTCTTGACAGCTTTGGGCAATTACTACAGCAACTGTCAAGACCGACCGCCCGAGCGGGACAGGATTGTATGGGCACTGGAGAAGGCTATAAGTAAAGCCTGTGAGGAGCAAGGCATGCATCGAGACGGCTGGAAGGCAATTGCCTGTGATGTAGAACAGGATGAATCCCGACGACGCAGGATTGAGGGAGCAAAGTGGAACGCAGATCTGCTCAGGTTCTTTCGCAACAAGGTTCTCCACGAGCCGGAGCTTGGTCCTGGCCTTTTACATCGCCTTCCAGCAGTTTCAGTGTTTTGCTGGGAGGCCCTCTTGTGCGAGCTCACAACGCAGAGCTTCCCTTTTCACGAGTTTTTCGGCGTCGCCGAATCTCTGTGACCTCATGAGTATGAACTCACAAGATCAGGCGAGCTGAGCTGGCTTTTTGAAAGTGGCAAAAACCCTTCAGACTTGACCTTATCTTTCTTCAAATTGCAAAGACGCAATGTTCATTTGATCAGATTAGAGGTCGTATGGTTTGAGCATATCTATAATGATCAAATCCTGTTTTGGAATTTTTCCCTAGTCATCTGTCATTGTCTATCTATTGAAATCTATTTTGGTCGATTCGATTTTTTATCGTATTGAGTTCTATTTTGATTTATTTGCTGATATATCTAAATAGATGTATTTCGAACAGGGAATATATATATATATATATACATATATATGTATAGTATATTATATATATATATATATGTGTGATCTTATATATGGTGTATGTGTGTATATGTATATACACATATTGATATTTCATCTTCACATTTTTCCACATGTACCCTGCCCATATATATGTATATATATATATATATATATATTTCTATGTTCATGTTCTAGTTATAGAAAAGGAAGCTTGGTCAGCGCTTGTCTTGGGTAGTCCTTGGGCCGGAGTCCGTCGTCTAATATAGTCATCGTCTGTCGTCTACGTGCCATCCGGCGTCTCGTATGTCGTCGCGTCGCCCGTCTTGCGATCGTACGTCGTCGTGTCGTTTGGCGTCGTGTCGTTTGTAGCCTTTTTGTTTGTTAGGGCGTCGTTTGTCGGTAACTCGTTGGTCGGTCTTCTGCGTGGAATCTATCATCTGAAAATTTATATTTAACGTTAGCTCTTCTATTCTTATGAAATTTTCTATGATTATTCTTTCGCTATCTCTTCCTTGATTGAATGGAAATAATAAGAGAGAGAGGTATAGAAGAAGAATTAGAAAAATATAGAAGAGAATTACAAGAAAAAGGAGAGAGATTAGAAAGGATTCGATAAAGAGAGAAAAGAGATTATTGGAAATGAAGAGATAGAGAGAAGAATTTAATAAGAATAAGGATGATATGGAAAGAGAGAAAAGATAAATTAAAGAAATCTTTCGAATCGATTTTATAGGTCATAAAAATATAGCCATCAGAGATTCGTATTCTATAGAGATCTAGATTTGATAATCTATACCTGGGGCCTGCATGTGCTCCCGTTCTGTGGAGTTGCAGCTTTCTGGAACGTGAAACGAAGTAATATATTAAATATAGGATTTATATAAAAAAACCAGGTTTTCCAATATTTAGGGTTTCGGTATATATTACGATGTTTACTACTTTGCTGGGTTATTCGCCTACTTTGCTTGGCTGATTCATCAAGAGACAAGACCCTCAAAGTACACAACCTCCAAAAGAACAGTCCTGAATCCGTCCCGACCCAGCTTAACTTCCAAAAGCAAAGCCCAAAAGCCTTCCCCAGAGCCCTGACCCACCTTATCCCGCTCCGCTTGCATCGAGCTGCGCTCTGTGTCGAAGTAACACAGATCAGTCGCAGGTGAACAGGCCACATATCCATATATGCGATCACATAAGTTTCACATTGGTGAGGCGAAAGTATGCCACATCTATATGCATGTAGAACAGTTCTAACATTCTTTATCCTTCGCCTGCACCTGCTATGCTGGAAGCTGCATGGGCAAAGCAGCTGAGGATTGGCGAGCCTTGCTTGCAAAGACATTGTTAAGGGATCGAAAAGATTACAACAGCAAGCAGTAGATACTTTGAAGTACACATCCAGGGCACGGGCACAGTGTCGTGTATATGCTTCAAAGCACTATAAATGTATACATCATAGCTCGCCTTGCTCAGGATGCAGTGCCCGAAACATAGCCAGAAGGGAGCGATCAAGAACCCTTTGATGAATCAATCGGGGATTGACTCTGCGGCTGAGTCGAGCCGGTCTGCCTATGTAATCTTCTTGCATTTGAACTGATTCTGCGACCGGATTAATTATCCACATCGCCTTGGCACTGTCTTGCAGCATACGTGTTGCGATATGGTCTAGGAAGTGTACTTTGGGGATCATCGTGAAACGAAGTTGGTGCTGGACATGGCCCGTCATGCAAAGCTGCGCACATCGAACATAGCACCACAAAAACCTTTTCAAATACTTCCCTAGGTGCTTTGCATCTTCAGACCTCAGCCAGAAGCCTTTGGCATACACCGCCGACAAGAAGTCATTCATCAGGATGATCGCTTTGGCCTCACATGGGAATCATACACCGTCAACTTCCGAACTATCTGTCATGCATAGGCGGCATATAATTTAGTTTTCACGACACACCTATAATCTGTATATAGATATTAAAACCGAAACCAGCAAACAGCTTGGTAAAAGCTCAACTAAACGAATACAGGAATCGATTGTTCTGTGGAGGGGGTTCTGTGTGTTGCTGCCGACACCCAAACAGGCACAAAGGAACCTGAGGTAGTACATCAATGTGGTATTGATAGCTCCCTTACTCCAGTGACCACAAGGAAAGCTCGAGCCGCTGTAGCCCATTGTATCCTTGTTGATCTCGATGGCATGGCCTGCAAAGTTGTGTGTTGCACAAAAGTTCTTGTAGTCGTCGCTGATCCACTTTAGTCTTGCGTCGATGCTGCCACCAGGAATCAGTGACTCCTGGAAAACAAGCAAAACACTCGCAACGAAGACTTTTGCTAGCCCATAGTGCCAGCAGTGCCACAAGTCCACACAAAAGAACGAGGCTTCCATACCAGGCCCAGGTCGGGGAACCCCTTCAAGGATGGTGGGCAACTGCTCCCAAGGGTATTCCTTGTGCATACTGTCATGCCAGGCCGCCGTTGAAGAAACATCTTCGAAAGGGATGCTGTGATTCGGGGGCTCCATCTCACAGCCAGCTTTGCAAAGATGGCAGATACCAACTGCCAACTGCTGCGATTCAGCCGCCCGGGGCATGCGAGTGTAATCTCGCGTAAACCTTCCCAGCTTGGACAAAGCCAAAAGGTCACCCTTCGTACCACAATGTACAACCCATACCCGGTTTTGCCCACAGCTGTCAGTAACACCTGTTGTGCAAAGAGTTTGCAAGTCGGCTGCATACTCTTTCATGAGCTTCGGCAAAGCCTCAGGCTGAGCATCCGAAACAGATTTCAGCATGGAGGCATGGATAAAGTGAGTACCCCAAGTCTCACCAATAAAATTCATTCCCATCTCATCCTCTTCCAAGGGGATGTCCTGCCCATCCCATGTAGGATCATCCAGTCGGGCCCGGCGCTGTGGTTGGGTCCCCAATCCAAGACAGCCGTGGGTGGAGATCACAAGCAACGGCCGTTTTTTGTAGGTTCTGCCTTCATCTGTATGGGTGTAGACGGGGATCGCTCGGGCCCAGTCGATGTCTTCATTGTCCCACAGGTCATGCTGCGGGTACAATGCCTGGTACCGGGACCAAAACTCAAGTAGAACATCCTCCATCCTGTTTTCCTCAACAACACCTGTGAGCTTGTGCAAGCACTGGTGGTCCAGCAGGTAGGTGACCCATTTTGAAAGTTTGATGAACGGGAAGCTCTGCAAGCTGGGGGAATCCCCTAGCACAAGCCGATCGATGTTGATCGTAACAGTAAGACCACTTGCTCGAAAGATTCGATGGGCTCCAGATTCAGCATCTTTTGATCTAACTTGTGCGAACTTCAGCAAGGCACCTGACTGGCCGTTGGGGTTGTCCTTGATCGCTGCCCGGGCCACCCTGATGGTGTGCTTGCAGGCTGCCTCAGTCTGTGATTTTCTATACCTACAAAGTCCGGTGTTTGAAAACAAAGACTGCTCATGTGATGCAAGCAATTCGTCGAGCACAGCTTCTGAAAGCACGAACATATTTTGTCTCCCACACATGCTGCTGAGCTTGTAGGCAAGCCTGCAAATCCTGAATTGCGGTGTTATTAATTACCGGGGTACAGCATTTGGAGTACACTCCTCGAGGGGCAGGTTTGTCAGTTCAGTCAGAAACCTCTATAGAGCTCTGTATATATAATCAAACCCAACCTTAAGCCGGAATAACCTACCTTTTTAATGACTTATATAAGGAAATCATAATAAGGAACCCTAAAAAGGTATGTTATTCCGGCTTAAGGAAACCTGTATAGACTAACCCACCCATTTGCCCTGATCCGCTCGACCACCGGTAATGTAAACGTAATACGGTGGTCCTCTGGCAGCATGATGGTTCAGAGCACCTTCACCCCCGCTGTCGGCTTCATTCTTGCAGCCGGCAAGGTGTTGAAAATGTGATATTAAGGCAGCTTCTAGCATGTGCACTAGGCCAACATCATCTGCTTCGTGGATTATCCACATTGCAGTAAAACTCCTTTGCAAGTAATCAATATATCGAATGCAAGGGTTCGCTGTAACCCCGATCTTGAAGCAACACAAGGACACTCCGTGGTTCTCGCGGAAACATTGAGCTTGCAGCCTGGCATGCACCAAAACTTTGCCACAATTCGGTTTGCTTCGGTTCGCCCTGGCCCGCATTCTGCGGTCACGTAAACCCAAAGCTCTCAAGATATCCCATGGCATGGTCCAATCATCGGCTTCACCCACACGACGGAGGGTCTGGATTGCCAGAGCCAGAGGTACCTGAAGTGTTGAATGACCCTATACTAGCAGGTACGATACAGCATATAAAGGGTCATGGAGTTGATTTCGGACATACACACTTCATGCATGGATAACGGTATAGTTGTGAAAGCCAAGCTTCTTCGGTTTTCTGTGACGGGGCCACACATTGCGGCTGTATCACCAAGCCATCCTTAGTCGATAGTACATCTGGGCCCTCGTCCTCCACGGTTCTGCGATGCTTGGAGCCCATAGACCCGGAAGATTTCCAGGCCACAGCTGTCCTCCAGGCACCGAAGAAAGTACACAGGACATGGCATGCATGGGAACAGTTAACAGACTTTCTATCATGCCACGAACAAGTATGCTATCATTGCCTAGTTGCTTCAGGGACTCGGGGCTAGGCATGATGAGATTCGAATTGACAGCACATCGCTTTTTCCCAGTCACACCACAATCGTAAGTGAGCAGGTCAAGCAAGTCAGCGGTGTCACTGTCCATATCCATGGCTGAACAGATTGCTGTGCAGAATCGATACGGAAGCTGGGTTTAGGATTCCAGCCAGGGATTTGGCTTTGGAAAAGGGATATGGGATGTATTCAGAATTAACTCTATATACATTAGAAGTGTTACTACATATATAGGTTCAGGGGATCAACAACTGTTGGTGTTGTAAGATGATTATGGGGTCGAAATGAGGAAGGAATTGGGCACTGGCGCATTTGAACTTGAATATGTTCTGGCAAGCCCATGCACAGCAGATACATATGCACTGCTGCAATCGCACATCCATGCCGAATCTGCATAGCCAAGGCAAGTACACCCTGGCCCACCATCGACGTCAGCTCTTTCAGGAGGTGACCCGGATTGTTGCCACCTGGCTGGCACCATGTACATGCAATACCGAACATATATCTGGGTATACATATGCACATGGCAGCACAAAGACGGAGCGCTCACTGGCTTTTGATCCGGTCGTGCTTCGATCGGGTTCCAGGCTTCGGCGGTTGATCAATTAAGCTTCACGGCACTGCCTTTTGTACATAAAGTAGGCAGGAGCAGAAACTGTTGTCATTCCAGGGAGCCGTAAAACTCCATTACCCCATGGAGCTTTGAAGCACCGCTTTGCAAGCCCGTGACGGCAACAGGGTACCCCATTGCACAGGATCCATGTCCCAAATTTGCTCATACCCACACCTGGGAGGGCATGAGTTGAACCCGGTAGCAGCATGCCACTAGCCCTCCTTCTCCTCAGCAGCCTTGTTCAACGCCTTCAGCAAGGTCCTGCAGAGCCCAGCAATGAAAGCTCCAGAATCTAGATTGTTAGAGAACATGTAAGTGCATTAGCGAAACACACCTGCCGAAGTGACTTTATGCAGCTGAGCAGCCGAGCAGAGTTCTCCTGCGCAGCGACTTTGCTGCACCTGAATTCATAATGAAAGCAGAATGACGATAATGGCAAACCTCACCCATACATGTAGAAGGCAAACATAGTGGGTCTTTATAATGGACAAGGCACGCAAGTCGGGAACTGGCCATTTGTGTCTTGATCTTCTTCAGCAACCTGTACCATGGGTGGGCTTGGTGGGCTTGTTGGGCTTATAGGCTTATGTAGGGCGTAGTTCAGGGTCCTGGGTTGCACGAATGCAGATGCAGTGTCATACTGCTTGGGACATATCATAGACAAGTAGCGGCTTGGCAGTCTCTTCAGCACACCCCTTGTCCATCAGCTCGGCGACATCGACTTTCTCGGCTTCCACTTTCTCGTGCTCCGCATTGAGGCAACCGATAGCTTGCTCCAAGCCCTGGAGACACCTTGCATGAATCAGAGCAACATCTGTCAGATTCAGCGACTTCAGAGTATACAGCTTGATCTGCATGGGTCGTGGATGGCATGCTGCTTGCACCCACCCTAAGCCCATCCCCACCGATAAATTGTTGGGTGCAAATTAACTCTCAATGAGCTCCTGACGTGCGGAGGCGTTTCTGCTCCGATGCTTTGCCGGCGTCGTCAAGGAAAGCTTCCAGGTCGGACAACACATCCGTCAGCTTTGAAGCTTTGGACAACAACGAGTCCCCAAACTTTTTGAAGCTGTTGTGCTCCTGTACGTGCAAGCCAGACACTTTCTATAGATTGTGCTAGGATATGCTAGGCATGCACCCAATCACAGAAATCGGATGTGGCCTGCATGCATAAAGACACATGTGCGGCAGAAGCTTGACATTGAGACAGTCCTCCTGATAGGCTGTAAGCTTCTTAGTTCTCTCCTTTCCTCCATCATCCTCACTATCAGAGGTTGCGGGCTGCTCTGGCAGCTCGTTGAGCTTCGTCTGCGTTCGATTGAGCTTCCTGTCGGCCGGATTGCGGCTGACCTCAATTAATAGTATACAGATCAGGCAGGCATCATCACGAGTCAACATATCAGTATATATCTATATATATATATATACATATACAATATCAGTATCTTAATATATATATATATATACACACACACACATTAGGAGAGGACCTATAATTTCACTAAGGACATGTATAGGGTCGATGGGATTAGTTTTTGAGCAAGGAGCCACGTCATTCTCCTTTTCCTTCTCCTCCTCCTCTTCCACTTCCGCATCGCTGTCAAGTTCTTCATACTCCACATAGTACTTCAAAACTTTTTTCTGATACTTGTCTTTCCTCAGCAAGATGGTTAAATACACCGATGCCACATGCCACAGCAAATAAATGGAATCGTTGTAGTTTCAGTGCCAGCCGAAGCAGCTTGACCAAGTTCTCACGGCCCGGCTTCGAACAGTACTTGATGACATCGGCGATGTACTTCCTTAGGCACTCACCCACACACACACAAAGCTTCATCGGTCTAATGAGAAGCATGTTCCTTGCTGTGTATATAGGCATCCCAGCAAGTAACACACTATATATATATATGGATAGATAAACCGATAAGACAAGCTAAGACCAGATGCGATGCAATAGGGAAAGATAAGACAGGCTAGGCAGATAGGCCGCGATAAATCAATGGTTTGATCAGAGTTAGATCACCAGTATATATAACCTGTATGTATGTATGTATGTATGTATACAGATATGTGTATATATATATACACACACATCCGAACATACTCGTGTCAGAGGTAGATAGGCAGGAGGAGATAAACCACACATATACATATATATATATATATATAGATAGATTATGAACTATATACACATATGTATATGTATAGGATGCTGGCTATACATAGGAACCATAAATATACTGTATACATGGCTAAACAAGCAAGGAAACAAGGAAGCAAACAAACACTCTGTTTGACTTCATTATGTTTATCTGTGCACATACATACCTGTGTACTGTAGTATATGTAGGAATATATTGGTTATCTACTTGCATAAAATGAGTACATATACAGATATATATATATATATATATATACATATACATACTGCCACACACATAAATATGAGTGATTTATAATACATATATACATATAAGATGTATCTGTAGAGGGTACAGGGAGTGTGTGTGTGTGTGTGTGCATATATATATATATATATATATATATATTATGTATGGATATCTAGGTCATGCAAATGTTGCATTCTGTCTGTATGTACACAATGCGCATGTATGCATGCACATACCTACCTGTGTCCGATATAGTCCTAGCTCTGCTTAGGCTATCTATGTGGCTATCTCTTTCTATCGATGTTTCCACCTACCTGCCCACTTTCGATCTGCCTATCTATCCATACATGTGTCGTGATAATAAGCATTATATACTATAAGTTATAAACTGTATATATAGTGTCTTGTCAATAAATTCAGAACCTATTGCGTATCTTAGCATGTTTCAATTGTATATACATATATGTATTCACACTATATACATATAATATAACAGGGTGGTGTAATCAATGTTTATCGTGTTTTATTATCAAGACAGTTTTATATAGGCAGACAATCTATAGTGCATGTAACAGAAATTCATAGACAACTAAATCACCGAATGTCTTACATATATATGTTGTCTATTTTTATTGTTTCATACATATATATATATATATATACATATATATATATATATATATATATATTATAGGTATATGTGTATATATATATATATGTATACATATATCTATAATCATCTACATATGTATACCTTTTGCATATATAGAGGTATATATTTCTATATATGTATATTCACACTTAGACTTGTAGTTATCTTGTTTGCACGGAAGAGATGCAAAGGTAAATACAGCGAGAGAGGAGAGACAGAGAGAGAGAGAAAGAGAGATAACGAGAGACAGCGAGGGAGCGAGAGAGAGAGAGAGAGAGAGAGAGTGTGTGTGTGTATGTGTGTATATGTGCGAGATTGAAGGATCGGTAGAGATGCGAAACGACTGGGGCAGCGACAACCTTAAGAGGAGTATCCAAATGGCCAGACAACGAAAGCAGCAAGGAGCATCACGAATATAAAGGGATATGTATAAAACTATATATATATACAGAAGTATACAGGGTACATATAGTTATAGAGAAAGAGAGAGAGAGAGAGAGAGAGAGAGAGAGAGAGAGAGAGAGTCACAA
>CAJNDT010000552.1:0-110000 GCA_905221615.1 Symbiodinium sp. CCMP2592
GGGACCCAAATAATATAGCACCGTAGACTGTAGGATCCTCATTATATGGACACCAAAATAAGGTTCCCCCTTATTTCCGGAAACTCCCGTGTAGAAGTGCAGGTTATACTATTATCAACAACACCAAAACCCTAAACCCTGAACCCTAAACCCCTGAAAATAGAAGTCGCGGGTTATGGTGATGCAAGGCCCGGCACCATTTATCCAACTAGGACTCCTGGAGCCCGACACCCGAACCGGCAGCAGAAAATTACCGGAATATGAACCCTTGGAGGGCTTAAGGTTCATATACCATATAGGGATTCACAGTATATGGATATACAATCCCTGCATGTTACATAACCGTACCATCGTTTACTTCAAGGCCCTTTTCTAGCGGCTAGCTGTTCAAGCCTTAGTCCAGGGCATCCTTGTCTAAACGAGTCTTGAAGGGTCCATGTACCTACAAGAATACGCAATCGCCCTACAGGCCCTAGAGTTATGTACCAGGTAAGGGCCCTGTAAGGCCAACGCTTACACTAGTACGATGCACGTGCATGGACCTTGTAAAATGGGTCCTCCCGACAAACCCGCGGCCCATGAACGGAACCCTCTTAATTGGATACGGTTGATAATATAAATCCTGCATTACCTTAAGGACCCTAAAGGACCCTAAACTATGGGAGTTCATTATGGTATATTCCTTATTATGGGTAATGCAGGATTTATATCATCAACCGTTGGATATGGGCCTCTGAGGGCTTGGGGGCTGTTAGGTGTCAAAGTTACGGGCTACAGCAGTTGGAGAAGATTCAAGGCACAAGTTGTAGGCTTTTGGCTTCGGGTGTCTTGGGGATTGATGGGATGCAGTATGTGTAAGTATAGTATATAGGGACGATAAGGGGACATTAATAATTGTTGATTCTTCAGACCGCTACATCTAGGCGTTCATGGGGTTTGGGGTCTTAGACGGGAAGATTTGTGGTTTGGCACGACTTGGGCAGAGCATTTGTTGTTTGCGGGGGGCAGGGGGGGCAATGGTGCGGATTAGGGCTTCCTTTGTTTGAGTGGGCTGGTTTGGGATTTAGGCCTTGGCTTGATTCTTTGGCTGCTTTCTGCAGATTTGGGGCGTATAATTATATAGGGCTTGGGAGATGGTTTTGGGATGGTACATGTCCGTACTAGCTTTGTTCGCTGACCTGACGGGGCATGCTAGTCATACCGACTCAATAAATTGTGCATGGGCTTCAAAACAGCCTTTCCAAGTTAAACTCATTATCCACGGACCCCTGGACCAAAAAGACTCGACTGCCAAACAACCAGCAACAGATTGCAACCCTCAAAACCCAAACTCCAAACCCGGTTTCTTAAAACAAAACAAACCCAAAAACTAAACTGTCTAACCCTAGACAGCAAACCTACCAGCTCGAAATCTTTCACCTTAAGCTCAATCCATTTTGGGTGTAAGGTTACTTAACTGAACAATATAAAACAGGAGCCGAAATACGGTCTCCAAGTGCACTAAAAAGCGCTATGACCTGGTAGGAAGCACTAACTATGCACTCTTTTATGGGCTTACGGGACATTCGGGCGTCCTGTGACGAACGCAACCAAGTCCCGACCGCACTGTATAAGATATTTTGAAAGCTTGTAAAACCTCAATTATTTAGGCCGCTATACTATATATATATATATATACTAAATCCTTATAATAAGCCTGATAGTAACCCTTACAGATATCTTTAAAGGAACCCTATGCTAATTGTTTAGGACCCTATATCAAACACCTCATGCCGCACCCCGACCTCCTCATGGCTACGGACGGCGTCCCGGAGCACCTGAACCCGGCAACATACCTTACAAAAACCCCACCCTGTAATAGTGGTATAATAGGAATATAATAGGGCCCTAGTATAATCCTTATAGTCACGATTACAGGGTGGGGGCAGCTTCTAAAATATACCTATTTCCAACTTTCGGGGTCCCTTGTTCAGCGGCTTTATAAAACGCTAGCACTCGGCATGTTTACACTTTCAGGTTGTTCCGGAATAGTTTAGGCCCTGAGGCAGTGTATGGGGACAATCGGTAGCGGCTTCATACGGCTTCACCATGTGGTGGTAGAAGGTTCTATGAGTTCCGACACGGTTTTAGGAAGCCCGTTCTAGGGGCATTTGTAGACCTGGGTCCTCAAGAACTGAGGGTGGGTGCTATACTGCCCTTATCTACAGTACCATTGCGACCAAATCATGCCCCGAGATGACTAGAAACGACAACGGATGGTCAACCCGCCGCATCAGGATCAACATTGTCTTCGTGGCATGATGGTCTTCGCGGTCGTCGTGACATGCGTGGTCTTTCACTCTTCGGGGCTTTAAACTGGCATGCGTTTTGTACCTTCTGCTGAAAGCACGGTGAAGGTGCCACTCACGTCTAGGTCACAAGAAAATAAGGGCACACAATTAAGCTCTGATCCCCTTAGCCAGAGTATGAGCACTCTTCCAACCCTGGGTAGTCATCTTCTTCTACCATTGGGCTAAGCCGCTGGTAAGGAGTAGACATCTTCAAGACCATGCTCGCAGCAAACAGACTCTGCCCCTAAACTATACACTTATACACTCTAAAAGCCTTCCACATCCGCCAGTATGGAACCTTGATCGAAATTCCGGACCGAGAAACCCGAATCTCGGTGTTTGAGGGGTTTTCGGGCTCAGGTTTGAAGCTTGCACGGATTTCACTGTCCAACCCACAAAACCCCTTGAAACTTGGCCAAAGGTATTCGAATATGTCCGCATTAAAGCAGCAAAACTGCAGAGCATCCTAAGTAACTACCTATAGGGGGTATACTTACTGTACTTACCGACTCTAGCAACACCTTACGCTATGTAATTAGGTGCTTAGGAGGGCCTCGTAGTCATGGATCAGCTTCGACATGGCGCCCAAAGCCAGCGCGACCTCTGCCTGCGGACGCAAGGGCGGAAGGTTTTTTTGTGCCGCTCGTTCTTGCTCCAGAATCACTGCTACTGACTAGACCCTATATAGAGGGCTTTTTCACGTCCGACCGCGCGCATCACGGAAGTGGAACACCGGAGCAAGGCAAATGCTATTACGGCGGTCGCAGAGCCAAGCAGAAACACATGTTCGGCGGCCGTAACGAATCGAGGCAAACAAATTTTAAGTCATTCGAGTGAGTTTGAATGCATGCTCCTCCTCGTCCAATGTGGGGTCCTGACTCCGCCGTGCATGTTGCAGTACGTTGTGAAATAATCGCTTCCCCCTAACATTCAACCCCCCTAATATAAAAACTCCCGGCCCCCGGAATTTCGCGGTTTCGGGCCCCACAGGGACAACATTAGGGGGTGGCAGCTCTGTATGTGTTTTAATTGAACGAAGACTACAGTAGCACTAAAGACAGCAGAGCTTTAGGGTTTAAGGGCTTAGGGCTAAAGCTTTATGGTTTGGGGCTTTAGGGCTTAAAGTTTAGGGCTCAGGGCTTTATATAGCCAAAGATTAATTTATTACAGCAGTACTAAAGACACCAGAGCTTTAGGGTTTAAGGTCTGCCCAAACGAGGCAGGCTGACTGTCTGGTCTGTCTACAGCCGGAACAGCTGCGCAGGAATTGCTCGTTGTTGACTTGTCTGACTGTACTCACGAATCCATTCCTGTCCACCCCACTCATACGTGGATGCACCGAACCGAAACCCCCCCTAATATAAAAACTAAACCTCCGAAATCCAGTTTTTATGCTAGGGGGAGGGGGGGGAGTCCTTTAATATTAGGGGGAAGGGATTAAACAAGCTTTCCCGCACGCCAACTCGCTCCGCCCGGAACCCATGACACTTTCTTGTAACGTGCGATCATGCACGCCTTCAATCCAACCTGTACTGTCACATCACAACACTGCGGGTTCGGCCCCCTTGATGGTAGAGGTATCCTCTTTTCAGATGATTCATTGTTTTGTACGCAGAACCCAAAACTACAAGCGCATAACGGCTAACGGCAATACTGGAGGACCTAGCTCGGAGAACCCTCATCATTGGGATACCTTTGAAAAGGTGGTCTGTCCATAGCGCATCCTATGCCTGTATTGCACACCGACGGTGTCTGCCAATCTAAGGGGAAGCATGCATAAGTTTTCTTGTGCTCTAGGCAGTGTTACTGACTCGGAGCGTTAGATTGCACTTCTCGTTTTATATGTATTTCTAGGGCTCCATATTCAACAACAAGGCAAATGATCCAAATCGATACCTAGATTTCCAGACATAATTGGGTGGTTGTCAAAATGATGGTCCCTTTTTGGGTACCCCAAATTTATGGTGCCGTATAATAATAAGTACCCAAAAAGGGACCCTAGTATTGACAACCACCCAATTATGCCCACACCGCTGAATCATCCCCGAGGTTCAACGTAGATCCCAGTCGCTTAAAACCTTATGAACATATTTTGCGCCGAAGTCCAAAATCCTTCGCCTCTGATTTACGGGTGCTGATATAAAACCTGGACCTGTAAACTCTAGGCGTGCGTTCATATGTCTATAGAGGGACTGTAACGCTGTCTGTTTTGGCAAATTGCGCAGACCTCCAAAGACACGATTGCAGGCCTGTGCTTGTAAACATTGGAATTCCAGCCACTGCCGTGCGACAAGAAAGACCAGCCCTCAATCCTGGCTATCCTACCCAGATCCACTCGCTGTAGCTTCCCTATATACAGGTTTTGCTTTAGAGGCCTACGAGAAGGCTCTCGTAGGTTTTATGTAGACCCCTACCTGCCCTACTTGAACCCCACAGAGCCTACGTTTTACATGTCAGCTGCTCCCTACTATAGCTTCTAATACATGTCTTTGGAATGCTGGATTTGTTAAAGCACAGCCTGAGAACCCAGTGTAGCTAGCCACTCTCTTTATCGTAACCCTTGATCAAAACCCTGTGGAATCCATGTGGGTGGTTCTCCAAAAGGGGGTCCCTTTATAATTTATTGAAATGATATCTCAGAAAATGTCACATCTTCATAAAGAGCCACATCTTCATAAACAGGAACCTTCAACGGACCCTAGTTTAGAGAACCATCCATGTAGAGACCTTATGGATCCCTAAGGGTCCAAAGGACCCACAAATTAGGCACTCTGTTTTCGGATTGCAAAAAAGTCTTTTGGAGAGTATATGAAACCTTTAAACCCTAAATACCCTAAAAAAAAACCCTAATTAGGCACTTGGACCCTTAAGGGGATGAAGCTCGATCCTGCTCCCGCTGCGCAGGCTCTGGCTCTTCCTGTCCCACGGGGCCAGGAAAGTTCCCGGGATTTGGGGCTTAGGGTTTAGGGATTAGGGTTTAGGGTTTATCGTTGAGAGATTATAAGGGTTTGGGGATTCAGCCCGCCTGCTGCACTGAAGGGTGTCTAATGTACTTACGGTGCCATAGAGGTTCTACAAGATCCCGGGATTCGCTATAAATATAACAACTCATAATTGAGGAACCCCCAAAACCTCAAGGCCCGGACATTTTTTGGCGGCTCCATATACGATGCCATAGAGGTTCTACAAGGTCTTTTGGGGTTTGGGGTTAGATTAATCGGGTTCAGAGTAATGCTAAGGTTTCGAAGGGTTTACAGTATTAGTGGTTCGAAGGGGTTCGGCTTTTTGATTGATATTCAGCAGGATTAAGCTTTTCCTCTCTTCTTCCACAACTGGGCCCCAAAAAAATCAAATTTCCTAAGATAGAGCTACCATATAAGCCCAAAAAGGTTTAAAGCTCACCCGTTCACTATCTAAGTTTCGGATTGGGATATGGGGAGCCTTCAAAGTTTCAGTGCTTTGTAACATTGTAGTGGCTTCGTGGGGTTTGTTCGGCCCGCGTTGGTGTTTCGGCTATTTGCTTACACGCGGTCGACTTGAGCGTTGAACCCAGAAGCCTACCCGCACCCCCGCGTGCCCCCCACACCCCGAAGCTAAAGCTCTAGAGTCTCAGTTCAATACCTAGACGCTTACCCAAGACTCTTGACCGTGAACGCTGAACTGAAAAGCGGAAATTCTGAACCCTGGAGTGTGGAAGTGAAGAGTCCTTAAGACATGGACACCCGTGCCTTGCGAACATGCGGCACTTTAAGCCCTGTACCCGAACCCCGCCAGGAGACCTAGGAGACCACCCATGGACCACCAGGAGACCCCAGCAAACCACCAGGACACGGCCGAAATGCTTTCCCCCAGGTACTGTCAGATTCAGGACCACAGCCAGAAGCTGCTCACCCAAGTACTGCCCATTCACGAGGATTCCGGAGAATTGCCAAAATGTTGGGCAAAATGCTTTCCCCAAAGGACTGACGCGATTCAAGGAGTCGAGATCTCGGGGGCCCACGCCCGCAAATGTCAGGACGGGAATATGAACCCCGCAGCATGTACCACGCTCTTTGAGGACTAATCTATCCCCAAACCCAATATGCAAGTCTTCAACCACTTTTGCATCACATGAGACCCCCAATGAAGCCCGAATAAAACCCAAAAGGTCCCATGCAACCCGCCTCCGTAAGGGGAGGCTCCCAAGCCAGCCGCAGGGCTGGGGCCTATCTGCGAGCTTCTCATCACCAGGGCTACCTACTCTCTAACGGTTCTGTAGAAGCTGTAAAAATTTAAAATAGGATTTGAATACTTCCAGGACCCTCTGTTTCTTTCGCGATAGATGACCCCAAGTAGTAGCTACTCAGGATCTACTAGAAGGTGGATGCAGTCTCTAGATACAGTCCCGATCTAAAGAGGTTAAGGGCAGCTGAAGCTTGAAGAAGAGTTTCAGGATGTCAGTCTGGACATGCTTGTCTCTGCCACCTAAAGACAGGGGGGTTTCGAAACAGGCTGCGGTTGGGGCTTCAGACGGTTTCGGCTTGAGGGTATCGGCTTGGGCAATTGTTGCTGTAGGATGCCTTACATCCTACACCGTTGTGGGACCATTTCCGGCTATCAAGCTGAACCTTCAACTACGGTTTAGAATTTAAACACAACCCAAACCATGACACCCGGCACCGTCAAACCCCATGCCCAAATCTTCTAAACCCTTTACTATACTGAACTTAGAACCCTAGCAAAAATTAAATTTTAGCTGTTTCTTAAGGATTATAATAACCAAAAATTTAGAATTATTTCTAAGTACCCCTAAGTTAAAAAAAAATATAGAGCCCTAAAAAAACCGAAACCCGCGAGACATCCCCGGACCCTGAATCCTACCCCTTGGCCCAAGGGTTTAGGGTTTTAGGGTTTTAGGGTTTAGGGTTTTAGGGTTTTAGGGGTTTAGGGTTTTAGGGTTTTAGGGTTTAGGGTTTTAGGGTTTTAGGGTTTTAGGGTTTAGGGTTTAGGGTTTTAGGGTTTTAGGGTTTAGGGTTTTAGGGTTTTAGGGTTCAGGGTTTAGGGTTTTAGGGTTTAGGGTTTTAGGGTTTTAGGGTTTTAGGGTTTTAGGGTTTTTAGGGTTTAGGGTTTTAGGGTTTTAGGGTTTAGGGTTTAGGGTTTTAGGGTTTTAGGGTTTAGGGTTTTAGGGTTTAGGGTTTTAGGGTTTAGGGTTTAGGGTTTTAGGGTTTAAGGCCCAAACCTTGAGTTGAAAAACGAAGCCTGCAACAAGCCTGCGACTTTTGTGTCCACGGGGCTTCTATCCAGAGACCCCCACATGTTGATGAACTAATCAAAGAATACCGGTGACTCCGATTGCCTGCTACTTTCGCACTTGGACCCTGTAACTGAGGAATCAGAACCGACCGGATGGCAAGGTCAAGGGCTACAGGCATCCATGAATATCTGAAACCCGAACAGCTCTGACATTCCAAAGTCGCCTCTAACCTTCGAACAACGAGACTCTTTCATAGGTCTTGCCTGGATATTTTTGCAGCCATGATAAACCTCTAGGCTCTTCTGCAGGCAGTCGATTACAACCTTTACCAAGCCAGAGCCCTCAGCCGCCATAATCTTAGAGCCCTGAATCTTCTGATCGCGCAGCTGGTTCTGAAAGGCTCGAATGTAAGGGCCTGCACCATTAGAATGCTGCACGTTTAACGACTTTTTGTGGAGCATGTGGTTTAGACTAGTGTTTTTGGGTTCTTCATACTGTATATATATATATATATATATATAATATGTATGTTGTAGAGACGACTGCGGTAATCTCATCAGAAACTCCTCACAATCTTACGGAGCCTGATCTTATAAGTAGAGCACGTGTAAGGTCTCTGGGTATTCTTGTCCGGAGGGTCCAGATATACTACCATTCTCGAACTCGGCCACAAAAGACCATCCTTCTTGCCGGGGCCCGAATTCCAAAATATACATCATTTTTTACAGGATCGAGTTCCGATGTCAAAAAGAGTAGTATATGCTTATGGACCCTCTTGGTACGCTCGGGAGCAGCCATCGTATTGAGGGCTGAACGCCTTCGCATCTGCGGAGAATTTCAGACCGAGGCTTTCGGCAGTCTTTGGCGAAGGGTGGTCGAGCACCCAAATAGTGGGGGGTTATAGGTGGGGTTATGATTAGGGCAACTATGGTTATAACCCCTACAATAGGGGACTTATGTCTTCCTAGGGCGTAAGGCTTATGGAAAGTTGTCAATATTCGGGTCCCTTTTTGGGTCCTTATTATGATCTGGCACCTAATATTTAGGGTACCCAAAACGGGACCATAGTTTTGACAAGTGCCAGAAAACCTTCAGGTATAGTGCGGTACCTGGAATCTCTTGGGCGTGGCTAGAGGATTTAGGGATCTAGGGCTTGCAGGCTTATAGGTTCTCAGTTTATGTATGGTACTGTTTCTGGCAAGTAGCTCTGTCGAGCGAGTGTAGGTTCCCTTTGCATGGCAGGTCTGAAACTCCCGTCTCTGCCAAGGCTCCTGTGTTTCACAGGAGCACCAAGCAGAACAGCAATAGACAATGCTCCCGGATGCTGCCAGATTCTCCGGTCACTTTCCAGGGGGCAAAAACCCAACTGGGCAGTCTTGAGGGGTCCAGAGAACTATCCAGGCCTTAACGATTGGGACGGGATTTCGGATATTACGGTATCAATGCGGTATCTATGTATAGCAAGGAGCCCCCGAGGCATAATATCGGCAGTTATTCAAGCTTCTACACTACCTGTTTTGTGTGCCTTGCTCCCTCAAGCTCCAGCTTTCACGAGGACCTAAGCATTCTCACTTGACCGTCGTGAGAGGAAGGGCGACATACCTCGACCTCGCTCTCTCGAAGGATGCAGGGTTCAACTTCCGGAAGCTCGGGGTTTATATGGGAGTTTCCAAAAATTAGGGGTACCTTATTTGGGGGTCCTTATAGTAAGGATCCTACTATTTAGGGTACCATATTAGGGTCCCCTATTTTCGGAAACCTCCATATGGGGGTTTTCGAAAATAGGGAACCCCTATTATAGTACCCTAATTAGTCGAGTCCTTATTATCAGGAGCCCAACATACGGTACTCCCTATGTGTACTGGGCGTCAGTTTTCTGATGAACTAAACCTAGAATGGCCTTGAACCCCAAAACCTCAAAGCCTCCTATCCGAAGCCAGGCCCTCTGCAAGTCCATCTTGCACATGCTTGAAAGAGAACAAGATGACATCTCGATAAGTGTAGCTCACCGGGGGCCTTCGCCGGGGGCCATCTTTTTGGGGTTTCTTCAGGCTCCATGGTTTGGTTAGGGAGTTCCGCGGTTCAGGGCGCAGGGTTTCGAGACATCTGACTCCACTCGAGTTGGCTTTATTTTGCGTTGGCGTGGCCAGGAAGGGTGTCGACAGGGGAGAGAGAGAGAGAGAGAGAGAGACAGAACAAAAAGAGAGTGAGAGAGAAGACGGCCAATGACTCCAGACAGACTACCGACCCGAAAACTCCCCATACGCCGATGACGGTACTATCTAAATCTACAAAAGGCTTTAGACCTCAAAGTAAGGCCCTGAACCCAAAGCCTCTCCTTTAAACCCGGACCACTGGTCGGGACTGTAGCAGAAGGCAACTTTGGAGGTGGGAAGAGGCGGTCTGGCACAGGAGCCCCCATGAGTCTGTACGATGGAACCTGATTCTAGGTTATCTAGGGGCCATAACACTAAAAAAGGTTTTGGAGGGGTGTATTATACTATAATCATAATGAGACCCCCGAAATAGCATTGGTCAGTATCTAGGCATCTGTATTAAGTATGGATCTGAAGAGGCGTCTTGGATGTTTAAACGATTCCCGAATCCAGGTGACTACTAATGTGGCTGTGCATGATTGCAAAAGTTACAGCACCAAATCCCTTAGGTGCATCTATGCTATAATTAGGTGCGACCGCTGGCACCAGGGCACCATAGGCTCACTAGAGGACGAACGGACGTACTTGTGCCATCTTGGAAGACGTTGTACCTCCCTCAGGTTTGGGCTAAAGTTCCCTGGTTCCCCGATCCCCCTGATCACCAGGAGCACAACCCGAGTATATTTTTCGCATAACTTTTGGAACACACCACACTATGGGGGGGGTGGGGTTGATCATTAGAGCAATTAAGGTCGTGGGGCTTGTTCTACTCTGTGGGTGGTTGTCAACATTAGGGTCCCTTTTGGGTCCTTAGTATAATAGGGCACATAATATTTAAGGTACCCAAAAAGGGACCTAATTTTGACAACTACCCATCTGAATCCGGATCCCGACAGCCCAGCCTGCCGACCCGCGCCGTGGCGAGAAAATACTGCTTCCCGCAGGCACCTAGGCAGCGCTAATATAGGGGCCTGAATAATTCGAATAGGGTCTTGGAACCCATTATACTATAATTGTATTAAGGAACCCCCAAAATAGTATAGGTAACTATTTAGGCCCCTATATTAAAAGAGGTTCGAGTCTGGCATAGTGGACTTGTGCACCCTGACCAACAAGGATTACGACAAGGACTCTGCTGTTCGCCCGCTTACCATCTTGGAGGTTATTGGCTGAGTTGCTTTGCTGGCATCGGTTAGATTCGATATCGGGGCCAGAAGTTCGGGCCAAAGACTAGAAGTAGGGTAACATAGCGGCTTGAATGAGCAGAACAGAATGGAGCCATGCAAAAAAGTTGATAGTATATCTATTCAGTGCCGCTACAGGAATAGTTGTTCTGCGCACCATATCGGGTACGACTACAACTTGTCTTTGACCCATTGCGACCACAACATCACGCTGAACACTTCCAGGGCGAAATGAGCCCCTACACCTCAAACACCCACAAGCAAAGTCTAGCAGAAACAATATAACACAACCAGCTTATAGCAACTCCTATCATGTTTCTGCCACTGCAAATGCCACCTCCTGGCACGGTCGTTATGAGTTTGTCTTGGAACCCCAAACCTACAAGCCCCACGCCCTAGCTGACGCCCAAACAACAAACCCTCAACCTTGAAAAGAAGGTGTTCGCAGCAGAGGCACGGCTCGGTAGCGATGCTGCTTGGCAACGAGGTTGGTCATGTGCCTTTGTCTCTAGCGATTTGAGGATTCTGACTAATGCTCAGAAGTGCTTATGGGCGTATAGGGCTCAGGGCTGACCTTTCCCAAGCTTATTTCACAAAACCATGCAGCCTGAGCGGCACAGCTTGCGCAATGGTTAAACTTACAAGTTTGCACCTACTATGACCAAAGTCGCATCCATATTTTCAGCAAAGTCAGTTGGGCTCTCTCTGCGAACCCGCTCGTCCAGGAGTTTCCGAAAAGAACTGAAACCCCATGCACATCGACTCTAAATGTTTGGATTCCACCAAAATTCCCTTAGCCTTGCGAGGCGTCGAGAGGCAAGAACTCACGGAAACTGATGGAGCCGCTGGAGTCGAGGTCCTGCCAGTGACCCACAATGAACGGCCAGTGACCCATAAGAAAACCTCATGCCAAAGATGAGAATAATGCTAGAAATATTATCATTAAAACAACAATAGTATGAGTAATGATAACCATAATAACCACAGCAATGATGATAACCGTACCAATAGCCATGAAAATGACAACACATCAAACATGAGGGCTCACAAAAAGCTAAAGGGGTCTCTTGCTGGATCCTACACAACCTCAAGGTAGATGTGAGGTCAGAGGGATTGCAAGCGAAATGGCAGAACGTGTTCTCGCATGTAGCGGCCCTAGCAAGGAAATTGACGCAGATTGAATGGGATTCAATAGCCTGCTATTCCTAAACCAAACCACGTGTGTGTGTGTGTGTGTGTGTGTGTGTGTGTGTGTGTGTGAGTGAGTGAGTGAGTGAGTGTGTGTGTGTGTGTGTGTGTGTGCGTGCGTGCGTGCGTGCGTGCGTGCGTGCGTGCGTGCGTGCGTGCGTGCGTGCGTGCGTGCGTGCGTGCGTGCGCGGGTGTGGGTGCGTGTGTGTGTGTGTGTGGGTGTGTGTGCGGGGGTGTGTGTGTGTGTGTGTGTGTGTGTGCGTGCGTGCGTGCGTGCGTGCGTGCGTGCGTGCGTGCGTGCGTGCGTGCGTGCGTGCGTGCGTGCGTGCGTGCGTGCGTGCGTGCGTGCGTGCGTGCGTGCGTGCGTGCGTGCGTGCGTGCGTGCGTGCGTGGGTGTGTGTGTGTGTGTGTGTGTGTGTGCGCGTGTGTGTGTGTGTGTGTGTGTGTGTGCATGTATGTTTGTTTATCTGAGTGTGTGTGTGTGTGTGTGCCTGTGTGTGTTCCCTGTTCAATATTAGGGATTGTATGGTGTTCTGGGTGTGGAACCTGGAGGCATGGAACGCATTAACTAAGCACTTCATGCCGGAGCGCGCGACTTCACCTGCCACATGGTTACATTCGAAGAAGTCCCAACGTTACTCAGTGAGTTTAGGGGCCAGCGGGTTTGGGAAACCCACATACCAAAACCATGGACCCCTTTGGAAACCTCAAGCATCTCTTGCAATACAATAAAGAAATGTTGTGCAAGCCAACCCCTTTAACACTGTGAAAGAGATACCCTCTTAACACCCACGCACAAGCCTTTAAGCAAACTATTCTGCAAACCTACTAACGCACAAGTCAAGCATAGTAAACCGAGCCCTCTGCAAGTAATTATAGCACGGATTGAAACCTTATACACGAGCTCTCCCTGCAAAAGAACCCTTAGAAACCTTATAAAGCACTTGCAGAACTCTCCGGCTAATCCCCATGTCATGAAGCAGAAACTTCTCCGATCCCGCAACTCATGCCCCCAATAGGTGTCGATTTAAGCAGTCCCCGAAATCACCATATTAAACAGTAAAACCTCCATTAACATACCAAACCCCACAAAATAGTACGGTTTGGTAGGTTAAGGTATAGCTTATTGAAGCCCCGCTGAGGCGGTCCAACGTCTCGAAGAACCTTCGCAGCTCTTCGAAAGGAAGGCCTAGATTGGCGACAAGGGCTTCAAGGCGCTCCCTTCAAGGGCTTTAGGCTTTAGGTAGCTTAGGGTTTAAGGTTTAAGGGCTTACTTAAAGGGCTCCTCTAAGGAGTTCTAGGGGAATTCTTTTGGGGGCTATGGGGTTTAGGTTGCAGGGTTTTGGAGGGGCTCATTCACGGGTTTTACACATAGCGTTCCAGTGTAGGATCAGGACATGGGGTTAGGCGGGATTTCACGAATGGTCTACAGGGTTTGGATGTCTGGCTGACAAAGGTATACTTGAAGCATCACAGTGACAGGGCCTAGTGAGAGGTTCGTAATTCAATATAGTTATATGTATGCCAATCCAATAACCCTGGTTGACTTACAACCGTTGTAAGGGTACCAGAGGGTTGAGTGGTGAGGGAGTCTCAGGACTTGTGGCTTGATGCTGCAGGCTTGTGCGGGTCCGTGTACCTACAAGTTGCTTCGTACTTTACCTACATTGTTTCGTACCTTGCTTAAAGTACCTATTTAGCAAGCCGCTGGCAGCACCTGCTAGGTAAGCACATGGAACCTATAGAAAACCCTAAAGGCCTGCCTAAAACCCTAAACGCAATCATATCTTCCTGCGGTTGATGATATAAATCCTGCATTACCCATAATAAGGAATATACCATCATTCCCATAGTTTCGGGTCCTTAAGATAATGCAGGATGTATATCATCAACCGTAACTTCCTAGCTACGTGGAGACCCTTAATTTTCGGGTTTCGCCCTGTGGGCGCTTCGGGCATTTGGGCGAGGATCAACCCCACAGGTGCGGAGGGAAGCCCTCGGGCTGCAAGCAGGCAAATATGAGATCTCAAAAAAAGAGGGCCCAAATATAGTACCCTAGATAGTAGGACCCTTCTTATATAAGGACCCCAATATAAGGTACCCCTAATTTTCGGAAACTCCCAAATCTGGCAAGATGGGTTCAGTGGGGTCTTAGGGTACAGCAGGCAAATCACACTAGGATGGTTTTGGGGCCATATGAGGAATAGTAGCATTGAGCATTGTTCAAGCTCCTCTGTTCCCAGCTGTGTGGTCGTTTTAGTATCTGACTGAAAACCTACAGTTGCGGTGAGGTTCTGGAGCCCTTTAAGCCCCAAGGCCTAAACCCCCCAAGAAGGCACATTCCGAGGTGCTCTTCTGCTGCAGGAGCCCATAAGCCCGCTTCACACCAGTCAGATCAAGCTCCTTGGCCAGCCGAAAGCATGGGTTCGTATATGTAGTAGAATTCAGAATGCTAGAACTATTCTCCCCTTAGAACCATAACAAAAAATAATATGTTCAATATTCCCTTTGGTTTTATATGAACAAATATAAACATAGTTCCTAAGGGGACCAAAGAGAATCCTAGGAGGTTGAGGGTTTATGGTTGAGAGATTCGGCCATGTAGAAGCCGGAATAATTACCAATACTATGTAAAAAATACCAATACTATACCTATACCATGTCAACGGCATTTTCTTCGCCAAAAAGTATATTGCAAATATCGTATACTCGCAAAGCCGTGTTCTAACAGTTGGTAAAGCCCACAAAAAGGGGCAGGCTGTCTAACCTGTGAACTGTATTACTAACTATTCAAGCCTCTAAATCATCGTCGGATCGCACCAAGGACTCCCACCAACGACTTTAAGACCCTTGAGCTAAGGAAGATGTCCTCAACTACCGGGGTTCTCTATGTTGGCAAAAGGCACACCATTTTAGGACAGTTACAGCCTCTGCCGCTAAAGACGGTAGATGATTAACTCCACACGTTGCTCTGGACTACGGATGTTGGAGTCTCGTAACTAGCTACAAGTTGCAAAGTCATGACAGATGTCGTTCGTGGTAACCCTCGCAGTAAACCGGACAGTAGCCGTTATAGTAGCCGCGCCCTAATCTTTGCTGGGCCACTTCCAACCATCCATGAACTTACACACACACACACACACATATATATATATATATATATATATTGTACTCACTTTGACGGTAGCCAACACGGCAGTCTGTATATATGTAGGAAACCCTTATAGGAAGCCTTGCAGCAAGCCTTGTTTTACAACCCTGACGGTCACCTTCATAGACGCGCTTATGATAATCGTGCTCACCCTTCTAAAGTTTTACAGCGCAAGCCGTGCAACTTCCAATCCCCTAAACCCCCAAAGCCTCCGAACCCTGAACGCCCCAAGCCCCCAAACCAAGCCCCCGCCAAAGAAACCTTAAGCTCAATTTCTCAACTCCAGGCATCTCCGTTGCCGTGGACATCGATGATGTCGAAGATGACTCGATACTCATCGACTTGCCCTCAGAATCACTTCGCAGCATGGCTGATTAGAATAGGGCTTCTTCAAAGTGGTCTATCAGTCGAGAAGGGCTACCATACCCATAGGCCCCATAGTCGTTCCCTTTTGGGACGACCTTATAGGATTCTACGCATGAACCCTGAAAAGGAACTACTATGGTGTCTATGGGTAAGTTAAGGGTTACTTACCGATGCTGTTAAGGAAGAGTCGTAGCTATCCGAGGTCTCTGCGCTCGTCCAAGTTCAGGTTCGCGCCGTAGCCACGATCCTGCCGGACACAAAGCCTGGGGCCTTAAGGTACTACGGTTGAGGACATTCCTGCATTACCTTAAGGACCCTAAACTATGGGAATTATGGTATATTCCTTATTATGGGCAGTGCAGGATTTCTATCCTCAGCCGTACTCTGTACTAGTACCACTCGTACCGTACCACTCTCTACCAGGGTTTTCTCGGGGTTTAGTGTTTAGGGTTTGGGGTCTCGACCTCCTGCAACCCGTACAACCGCGACAGTGCTGAGGCTGCAAAAGCTCGAAAATACAAACCCCTCAACCTTAAACCCGAACCTGCAAAGCTCGAAGCCATAAACCCGCCTAAACCCTAAACCCTAAACCCATCGGAGAACCACAACTGGCCGAAGTCCTCTGCGCGGTGGCGCATCGCCTGCCACTCCTTCACCTTCGAACCCAAAGGGTCCAAGTATCATTACCAGGACCCTCCATGTACCCTCAAATTGGGGTATATGGTCCCAAATAAGGGGCATTTAGGGTCTAATAGAGGGTAGATGGGGGGTCTAGGTATGGTATAGTGATACTAATAATCATAATAGTCATCTTAATAGTAACAGTAAATAACAATAGTAATCATTATGGTATATACTTAGACCCCCAAAATACCCTATAAGTATATACCATAATAATGATACTTGGAGCCTTTGGGGAAGGAGTACTTTTGGGGCGTGGATTAGGGTTTAGGGTTTACGGTTTAGGGGTTTAGGGATTCTAAGGCTTAGGGGTTTAAGGTTTAAGGCTTTTCTTCTTTAATGTTTAGGGTTTAAGTTCTTTAAGCTTGGTTTTTTTTTCATGTTTAGGGTTTAAGGTTTAGGGCTCCTTTAAAGGGAAACCTGGTGGTTTAGGGTTTAGGGTTTAGGTTCAAGGGAAGCCTGTGGGTTTTGGTTTTATAGGGCTTGGGACTCCTATTTAAAGGGAAACCTGGGGTTTGGGGTTATAAGGGTTTGGGGTTTAGGATTTGGGGTTTAGGGTTTGCGGTTTAGGGTTTGGCTTAGCCAACATCCTATGCCTCTTAGGTCTTAGACTGCAATAAACTCTCGAGTTACTGCTGTAACGAGAAAAGAATGCTCAGTTCTGCAGAAGGGTTGAGCACAGTGGGTTCTGGCTCTGCCCTAACCTTCCAAAACCGTCTTTTTTGTAAGGTCCCAACAAAACTCGAAAACTCGGGTTCATATTAGCATCCTGCCGAAAGGCAGATTCTGGCAGTTGTAGGTACGGTTTGGGTTCAGAGGGGTTTGGCGGTTCTTTGGCTCTGGCATTTAGGACTTTGGGGGGTTTACGGATTTGGGCCCCTGGGGTCCCCCATCTCTTGGGTTTATAGGTTTGACTCATGGCTCGAAAACGTATGCGACACCCCCGCATTGCTATAGTACAAAACCGCATCCAAGTTTAGGCGCCCTGAAACCCTGAACCTCAACTCCCCGACCCGTTAGCTATCACAACTACATACTTCTCGTCGCTGACTGCTTCCAACCTGGATGTTTAAGGCACAAGGTGTCCTTTATCTCTTGAGGATTGAAGGGGGTGACATAGCGTTAAATTGTTTGATTAGCTAGTGTAGAGGTGAGAGAAAGTTCATGTAAGAGATGTAATCCTGGTGTTAGTTATTGATGGAAGCACAGTTATATTCAGTCGTCAGTCTTGTGTATTTGTGGTCGTGACCGAATCACACGTCCCCGAGGTTACACTGACATGTGGACAAAACTACTGCGCTGCATCCCTCTTCGTAGAACACCTTAAACCTGAAATCCTGCACCCGAAAAATGAGCAAGGAACCCAATCTGCAAACCCGAACACCAAAGCCCTAAATCTCAACCCGTACCGCAAAACAAAAACGGTACACCTAAGCACACAAAACAAGAATCAACACACCAGCCACAGACAAGCACTCACCCACAGCCCTTAGCCCCATACCTTCAACCCTAACCCCCTACAGCTATAGATCCTAAAAGGGGCCTGGCGCACGAAGCGCACAAAGGACTCGAAGTCTAAGGTCAACCTCATGAACTTCAGTCACAGCTGGGGCCTTACGAATTAGAATAGGCTTCCTTTAGGGGTGGCTGTCAATATTATGATCCCTTTTTGGGTTCTTAATATAATACGGCACCTAGTATCTAGGGTACCCAAAAAGGGACCCCTAATTTTGACAACCACCCTTATGGGTTTCTTAAAAATGGATTCCTTCAACAGGACTGTAAGTAGGTGTTCCATACTTTCAATGACTTTAATGATCAGACGGCTTTTCCAGCGGGGGGTGGGGGTTCCATATCTGGGGGCAAGGGGAGGGGGGTATCGCATGCTGTAGACCTATTGATGATATTTTGAATTATTCCGACCCCTTTTTTCCGGGCCCCATATGATGGGGCTCCTTGCCCAAAAGTTTCGGATTCAGGGCGTCGGTTTACCTGGATAGGGTTCCCGTGTTATGATTTCCTTACATAAGTCCATATACGTCTTAAAATAGGTAGGTTATTTGGGGACCAGGTAATTATGGCTTGAAGGTGTAGGGTCGAAGGGTTTAGGGCGTGAGGTGGAGGGTCGAAGGGTGCTAGAGTTCCGCCGGGGTTTAGGGTTTAGGATTTCGGGTTTCGGGTTCAGGGCATATGGGTTTAAGGATTTGGGGTTTAGGATTTCGGGTTTAGGGTTTAGGGCTTGGGGGTTTAAGGGTTTAGGGAGTTCCGCGATTCGGAGTTTCCGTGTCGAGCTGACCTGGAGCCCCACCACAGAGCCTGCCTTCTTAGGCCTTTTTCTGGTCATGTTGTGGGTTGGTGACCTTTTTGTTTGAAAGGCACCGATACCTGGGAGAATGGGGGACCAACAAAAAGCAGAATAATGAAGTGTTGGGTATGTTCAGCTCACCTATATATGAAAGATAGCTGCTACTAGACCAGACCACTGCATACCACCGGGCTACACCTAGACCCCCCTAAGGGTTGATGATATAAATCCTACATTACCTTAAGGACCCTAAACTATGGAAATGACGGTATCTACCTTATTATAGGTAATGTAGGATTTATATCATCAACCGAAGTACCCTCTAATATACCCCCAAATACACACTACTAACCCTAAGACTCCAAGTATACAAATAGTACCCACTTTGCGGTCTAAAATCTATAAATACTACCTACTTTGGGCTATTTGGAGTCTTAGGGTAAGGGTAAAAAGGGCTCTATGAAAGAGCCTGTGGGGGGTCCTGGCAAGGTCTAAGGCTAAGGTCAAGGATGTACAGATTTAGATTCGAAGCTTTTTGAGGTTCTATGGTTTCTTTTTTTTTTTCAAAAAGAGGTTCTATGGTTTCAAGGTGCAGGGTTTACGGCATGAAGTTGTCTAAGGTTTACGATTCAACTGGGATTTGGATATTAGCGCTTGTGGTGTTTGGGTTGATGGGGCTGCACCGGAGGGCCTGGAGGATTGAGGAGCTGAGTCCAGGCTCTGGGATTCCCTGCCTTTGGTTAGTAGGGAATGGAAGAATGGGGTACAGTTATATATATATATATATATATATATATAAGTCCTGTTACTAGCATTCTTCCATTCCCTACTAACCAAAGGTAAGAACATTCAGGTCTTGCGCTTAGGGCGCAGGAGGCAATGTGTAGACTCTTAGGCTTGGGGGGGGGGCCGGCAAGACCCGAGACCCCTGGAGCCCGGAGCCCTAAACCCTGTAAAGCCCTGAAGCCCTAAATTTTAATCCCGAAAACCCTGAAAAAAACCTAAAACCCTAAAGCCCTAAACCCTAAACCCTAAACCCTAAAGCCCTAAAACCCTAAACCCTAAAGCCCTAAAACCCTAAAACCCTAAACCCTAAACCCTAAAACCCTGAAGCCCGAAGTCCCGAAGTCAAGAAACGGCTGGAAGCCAAACTCGTTGACTTCATTCCTGGGCTCGGAGGTTTTGGGATCTAAGCGCTAGGGTTCTGGGTTGACTTGAGTTGGGGTTCGATATTTTTTTTGGGTTTAGGGGTGTGAGCTGCGGAGGGTTGACAGGGGTTTTAATAACTGGAATAGGATGTTGGGGAGTATTATACTACAATTATAATCAGGAACCCCCAAGATAGTGTTGGTAAGTATCTAGACCTATGGTACCTGAACCCTGAAGAGCCTACCTTTTCTAGTTTAGGGTAAGTCCTCAACAAGGTAGGTCTTTCGGGTTCACGCTTAAGGTCGGGTGATTGAAGCACACAACATGTAGCACACACCCTTAGGGCTGCGCTTCTTTAATGTTGCCAGCTTAGCGCATCTAAGCGCTCCACAATACCGAATGCCATGGCTCATACCTTACATGACGCTGAAAGCCAAGACACTGCCCCACACCCAAACTCCATAAAGCCTGCTATGGGCATCATGGTGCTCGTGTGCTGTTTGATCTGTTTGGGGAATAATAGTGCAAGATATTAATAAAAGATAATCGTCGAAAGATGCTGAGACCATATTCTTACTGGCTTTTCCAAGCGCTATACCTGCTCCCAAAACCGGAAACACGAAAATCGATACAACAAGATCTGCAAAACTGTTGAGTTACATGTTCTTCGGGTGTAGGGATCAAGCCTAGGGCTAAAGCCTAAACATGGCTTTCTTGGCAAAGCTCCGGAAGGCCGGAAGGCTACTTCACAGGAACCTTCCATTCCACTGCACTGTGGGTGCACACCACTTCTCTGTCTCCAACTCTCCTAGACCCAACAGTAACCTGGTAATAAAAAGGGTGCCCTTTTTGGTTCAAAGGGGGTTTATAAGGGAGTCTGAACCCCCAAAAAGGGAATAAGGGCTTACTCTGGGTCCTAGTCTCCCTCTCTAGCTGCGGTGCAACGACGACCTGGGACGCTGCGGCCGCAGCCTCCCGAACCTCGGCTCGTGAAGCTGGCGACTCGAAATAGCCTTTGACTGCGATCTTTGGGAACCTTCATGGTTCTGTCGGGCAGCCCCCATGCAACGCACTTCAGGTGTTCCACTGTGTCGCGGCGGTCTACCAGCACGTGCAGCGCTCTCAGCGCCCTGGCTCTGTCAGCAGCAGCTGCTGCGCAGTGCGCTCGCATCAGAAGAGCGGCGTCGAGCCGCAGCCCAACAAAAACCAGCCTAGTGCTACTCTACCGGGTTTATGGTTCGCGGCTAGGCGAACTCGCGTTCAGGGTGTTTGGGGGAATGGTGTCGCAGGTATTTAGAGACTTGAACTTCAAAGCTCGAGGGTTAGCATGTACCCAGAGGCTCCATAGTAGTTCCTTTTTGGGTAGTATATTCGAGCCCCTAACCAAAAAAAAGGACACACCCAAAAAGGAACTACTTTGGGGCCCCTGGGTAGGTGCAGGGTGCAGGCTTTTGGGGGCTCGAGGTTTTCTAGCGAGGGTTCTTCGCGAGCCAGGGCACAGCAGCTCGTAGATCTTGGCCTCGCAGCAGTAGCATGGTACAGGGCTACTGCGACAGGACGGTACCTGAACCTTATACGAGAAGAAATAGAAGACAAAACCGCGAGATTCTGGAATGAGTTGAAAGGCTTCGGTTGTTGGGGCTTGGGACCCGACGTGCAGTTTTTAGCGTTTACATTTAAAACCGTGGTTAGTATCTTTGGATTGTCGGATGCTCCCTAAACTGCGAGGCCCCCCTAAACTCGCCCCCAACACTGAACATGGACTAAGTGAAAACCTGACCTAAACCTTAACCGCCTGACCCCCAAACCCTGAACCCCCTTACCCTGAATCCTGAACACCGAAGCACTGAACCCTATTAAGCTCCTTGCAGCAACCCGTAAGGGTTCCTTTAAGGGAGACGCCAAGCCCGCTGAACCTTAACAAATCCCCTCAGTCCCGATGCGCAGCGCCTGGTCATCCCGCTGGCGGGGGCCGAGTTGTAGTTCCTGCTTGGCACTGCAAGGGTGGGGGTCGGGGGGCGAGGTTTTGCTCTCATTTCCGGGGCTGCAGACTGCCAAAAACTCAAACAAAGAAAACCATCAGTTAACGGCTTTGAAAGGATTGTGCCAGCTGCCAGTGTTTGCCGGTTTGTTCAACGGTGCTCAGTAAGGCTTCATATATGCTTTTCAATATACCCTACTTAATTAATGGCTTCTTGCTAGGGAGCTGCGGGGCCCCGGGTCGATGTGAGAGTGTGAATATATATATATATATATATATATATATATATGCATACATATATAGATATCACTGAAATACACATACATACATGTATGTTGTAGATATACACATACAATATATATGTATATATATATACATATATATATATACATATACATATACATATATATACATATACATATACATATATATATATACATACATATGAATATATATATCCATCTATATATGTACATATTTGTTTGTTTGTATGTATGGAGGCTGGAGCATTCCGGTTCAGCAGCATACCACAATACAGAACAAGTCTAAAGTCAGGACCAAACCGCAGAATGGAACCCTGAAGACTCCCTGCACAACCCGTATAGAACTCGAGAATCTAGCGCTGGCGCCAAGTCCAGACTCCACGAATACGTTTCACGTTCCCAGAAACTCCAAAATCCCTTAATTAAGGAATATTCCTCAACTCCCTGTCCTTTTGAGGGGTCTACCAGGCGTCTTCCACGCTTTCTAGGTGTTGCAAAGGCACGTCATGTAGATGCCCCATTTACAAGCTTCCGATTACAAACTCCCGCACGCCTTGTAAGAAAGATTATGATCTGAAAGCAAAAGGGGCAGAGGTCTGCATTACGATAACGAAACATAAAGTCTCCAAACTGCGCAAACTCCCAACTTTCAACGGCACTGCACCCAGACCTTAGCGTCTAAACCCTAGAACCCAGCCCTACGAACCCTGAACCCTGAGCCTAAACACCGAAAAATGTATCCTATACCCTCCATCTACCCTCTATTGGACCCTAAATGCCCCTTATTTGGGACCATATACCCCTATTTGCGGGTACAACGAGGGTCCTGGTATGCAAGGTATATACCCTTAATATAGCGATTATATACCCATTATATAGCCCATTATAAGGACCCAGGGGTCCCCATTAAGGGTCCCTCCTTTTCCCCTTTGAGTATCGTATACAACCTCGCAACCACCGGTGAGCCTCAAGAGCCTGGCTCACTTCGAGGACGGAGACCTAAAAAAAGGGACGGGAAGAGACTTGGGTAGTTGTGAAAATTCGGGATCCCTTTTTGGGTACCCTACATAACCAAGGCATCTGGAAGCTCCAGGGTTTAGGCTTTGGGGTTTGGGGTTTGGAATTCAGGGTTCAGGGTTCAGGGATTAGGGATTGGGTAGTTGTCAAAATTAGGGATCCTTTTTGGGGTCGCTAAGTAATGGGTGCCGTATTATATTAGGGACCCAAAAAGGGACCACAACTTTGACAACCACTCAGTTGGAAGAGGACCCAAAAAGGGACCATAATTTTGACAACCACTCAATTGGAAGAGGCTTCTTGAAGGGATCCTAACGGGTTCTGTGAGGGATCTGCACGCCGGATCTGTAATGCTGTCTCTTTGGATCACTTCATTGCTTCTCACATTGCGTGAGTACGGCTGCACGGTCGGCAGACCGCAGGCTCAAGGGAATTGGAGCCTGTCACCGTCGAAGACCACGGACAGAACCAGTAAGGCCCCAGAGGCAGTATGTAAGTCGATCCAGAGGGTGAAGGCGGGCAAGCCCAGTGCGGCGAAGGTCATACGCCGGTATGTTGTTCCAAAATTGGCCGTACCCAGGCTGTTGGCAAATGAAACCCAGCAGCTCTCCACTCGGCCTGAGACGCTAGGGCCTGCAGTTTCAGTTGTCTGGCGTGGATGGCGGTAGCCGGCCTGACAATTGCAGCGTGCAGGACAACACGGGCATTCACGGGGTTCCCTGCCGCCACAACCGCGTTAAAGCGGTTGATGTGTGAAGAACTCCCAGTCGCAAAAGGCGCTAGCTACCGAGTGGCAGCAAAGTAACGTAGACCGCTGACAACTGCACACCCTCTCCCTTGTGTACTCCGGCCATGATAAAACAGGCCATTACCTACCGAGAGCGTCCTTTCTGTATCTATCAGGGGTCAAAACATTCGTCTCTGGGACCTACGACCCACTCTAAACCCTCAACCCCAAACCCTATTCCCTCAGGGTCCATGTACATACTTTGGCCTTAAAGCACTCCCTATGTAGGTACATTGGGCCCAAAGTACATACCATTTGGGTACATGGACCCCTAGTAGTCCTTATTTATGGTTTTTGGTACCTAAAAAGGCCCGAAAGTCCTATAATAGAGAGTACATGGACCCTAGTGGTCCTTACTTAATATTTTTGGTATTAGAAAGGCCCGAAAGTCCTATAATAGAGAGTACATGGACCCTTAGGGACTGTTTGGATACCTGGACGTGCGCAGAGGACCCCGGACTGAAGCTTCGAGTTGACCCTGAAGGGGAAGGGATCAAGGGGTACCTTAGGGCTTTAGGGTTTTGGGGTGCTTAGGGCTTTAGGGTTTTGCGGTGCTTAGGGCTTTAGGGTTTTAGGGTGCTTAGGGCTTTAGGGTTTTGGGGTGCTTAGGGCTTTAGGGTTTTAGGGTGCTTAGGGCTTTAGGGTTTTACTGTTTTAGGGCTTCGGGGTTAGGGTTTTGGACTTTGTGGTTGGGCGTTAAGTTTTTAGGGCTTAGGGGTTTTAGGGCTTGCACTTGGGATTTGGGCTGAGGGTTTACGCTTGTGATTTGAGCTGCGGGCTTTGGGGCTGAGTGTTTGGGCGGAGGGGTTCAGCGTTTACGCTTAGGCTTAGCGGGTAGAAAGGAACACCTGCAAAGATTAAATTTTGAAGGTCCGAAGGGGCCGTGAGCCTACATTGAGGGCATCGTTTCACCCTCCAGAATCTGGTATATGACTTCGGTGGCATGAGCTGCTCGAGCTGTGGACAGTCTACCTGAGAATGGGTGACGGATAAAATATGATCACCACAAACAGCACATACTATACACCGTATCCTTGCCGCGTCTGTCGACGTCATTTTGGCATAGGGGCCGTCAGGGGAAGCTTAAGACCCCATAGATCCTAAACCAACTGAAGGCAAGTCGCAGCTTCCTCGCTGTAGCTGTTGTTGAGACGCTTCCGCCTGCCGGGTAATGCACGGGCAACACAGCAGGACTCTGAAATGTAGCACCGCGTGAGTTGCTGGCCATCGACACCCTAACATTAACATACCCGAGTACCCGTGTAATGTAGATGTCGGAATGATCAAAAATCATGCGCCCGTCTAGTGGCTATATATTAACACGTCACTAGAACTTGCGCATGCCCCAGAAACCAAATGCGTACATGCACACAGCGCCTTGATTAGACGGACGGTTGGCGTGTCCTAGATTGGTTAACCAAAAAAAGGAACTACAATGGAGGCTATAGGTACACTGCAAAACCCCTCTGCTTATTCAAACCTCTATGTTGGTAAGGCTTGCAATTCGTCCTCTCGGTGCTACAAGCCTGTACCACCTCATCAGCTCTCGAGTCTGTAAAATGGAGGCCTGAATAAGCAGCAATACTCTTCCTCGAGCCCCTTTGTCTTATTGTATGCATTAGTGGTATGTTGATGCTACTGTTACTAACATGGTGACTGTTCTGCTGCTACTATATTCTTCCGAAAGCCGTGATCTAGTGATGAAGGCTCCTTTTATCGTAGAACCTTCTGGAATCCCTGAGAAGCAACCCCACTCGAAGTCTTAAGCCCCCTATACCCAAAACCCTCTTTTAAAACACACAAACGGCATGGAACCTCCGTGAAGGGGTCCGATACCGACTCTTAAGGCCCGTATACCCCGAACCCTACACAAACCCCATAGCTACGTTTAAGGGGCCCTATTCTAAGTCTCAAAGCCCCTATACCGCCAACACCCTGAACCCTACACCAAGATCTACAGTAGAAGCCAGAAAGTTGGAACATCATTGTCCTCATGCCCTTAAGGTAATAAGGGATCCTAGCACGAATCCTCCTAAAGCCATATTCCAACTTTCTGGCTTATACTGTAAGTCTCAAGGCCGCCTACACAAAAAGCTCATAGCAGCGTTAAACGGGCCCCTATTCTATACCCGTAACCCTACACAAAGTCCCATTCTAAGTCGTAATCGTTTTATGAAGGCCCCAAACAAGCAAATGAGGAATAACCAAGGAAATGGATACCCCCTATAAACCCCCATAGAATGAAGCCCCACAAGGTAAGGTCGCAATATTCAGGGATATCTCCTATAAACCCCGTTATGACGAAGCCCCACAATATTCCTCGCACCTCCGTAGCATTCGGTCGAAGACGGGGCGGAGCTCTTCCCTCAGTCGGCCGGAGACCTGGGTGTCTGAGCTTTTCAGGCTTCCTCGGGATGAGGTTTAGAGGTTAGGGTTTAGGGGGGTTTATTAGGGTTTAGAGGTTAGGATTTAGGGGTTCGGGTTTAGGGTTTAGCTTTTAGGGGGGTTTAGGGTGCCAGGGCATAGGGTGCAGGGGTTAGGGCTCAGGGTTTAGAGGGTTAGGGTCTGGGGTTTATGGGTTAGGGTTGGGACGGCTCAGGGTTTAGCGTTCCGGGGATACAGGTTTGGGGCTAGGGTTGGGAGAGTTTAGGGTTTCGGGTTGGGTTCCTATTCTGATTCTAGCTGGTATGGGAGGGGGATTTAACAATCAGGCCTCTGTTTTGGGGTCAAGGGTTTGCTGGGCTCCTACTAATGCCACTAAGAAAGAGAGTTTAAGTGCCTGCGAACACGGATAGTCAAAACAGTGTGATTTGCTTGCTCTACCCCTTGCTACTACTTGCAACTACCTGCTGCTACTCCAAACTACTACTACTACTACTACTACTACTACTACTACTACTACTACTACTACTACTACTACTACTACTACTACTACTACTACTACTACTACTACTACTACTACTACTACTACTACTACTACTACTACTACTACTACTACTACTACTACTACTACTACTACTACTACTACTACTACTACTACTACTACTACTACTACTATTACTACTGCTACTACTACTACTACTACTACTACTACTACTACTACTACTACTACTACTACTACTACTACTACTACTACTACTACTGCTATTGCTACTGCTACTGCTACTGCTACTGCTACTGCTACTACTACTACTTTACTACTACTAATACTACTATACTACTACTACTACTACTACTACTACTACTACTACTACTACTACTACTACTACTACTACTACTACTACTACGTTCGAACACTGATGATAGGAACTACGTGCTGGCACGAGTATTTAGGAGCACTACTATCTCAAATCAGTACTTCCACTGCACAAAGGGACCAGCTGTCCTCGTAGTCATCAATGACCCCCTCAAGAATGGGGCACAAACCGGGCCTGTGCTATTCAGGGACGGGCTCTATTGTTGGGCGTAGGGGCTGTAATATAGGAACCTGATTAAGAAACTTTGGGCCTTTCCTAGGGTTCCTTACATGGATTCTACTATTTTGGGGGGAAAGGCCAGGGGTTTCTTAATCAGGTTCCTACATGAAACAGAGATGTCCCCTGGATCTCCCAAAATCATAGTCACTAGGGAGCTCGAAAACCCATAAAGGCACACACACCCAGAACCCTAAACTTAACCCCAAACCCCAATCCCTATGCCTCCAGGGACCTTGTTATTGGGTCCTCAAGGGGCTTAGGGCCCTAACCATGAGGTCCTTGGAAGGATAGGGTAATTATCTCAACAAGCCAAAAGCTTGCGTTCCGAGATGCCATCTGCCTCACTGCATGGACCAGCGTCAGGAAGCCCTGAAAGTCCATGCAGCCTCGTCCAGTGGCTATAGATCCTACAGTCCTGCATTATGCCGGCGAATACAGTATCATGATGGCCAATGCTACGGTGCGTTCCTGCGGCTCTCACCCATCCCTGCTTGGGGGCTTCAGGGTTGGAAGTGCTCCATGTGGGTAGAAGTTCAAAGCACCTGCTTTTCTGCGGCCACAAGGTATGTTCAGAAGTTCTTTTTTTGCTTTGACTGCTTATCAGGACGTATGTTCGCTATCGTCGTTTCAGTACCTACAATGCACCTCTAGAACACCCGAATGTGGGGTTTACATGTTATTACAATGCGTCTGTAAGGATCCGAGAAAAAATCGGTGTTGCAGCGTGTCGGAGTATCCAGGTTTTTGTGCTTTTCATGCAAATACAGTAGAAGCCAGAAAGTTGGAATATCATTATCGTAACCCCTTTAAGGTAATGTATAGGGGATCCTACCATTAATCCATATTCCAACTTTCTGGAGTTCCCTTTAAGGAGGTTTCGAGTCACTGCTTTGGGTTTGGGGTTCCTTATTAGGGGGGGGCTTTAGGGTTTTGGAGAAGAAGGAAATCAGGCAGGCTTGATTGAAGGTTTAGGGTTTACGTTTTAGGGCTTAGGAGTTTAGGGTTTACGGAGATTCTTTGATCGTCCTTGATTCGTCGGGGGCTTTCGTTGCTTCTTTTTCACACCCTCGCTGTGGAATTATGCTCTCCAGTACCTGTCCTGGTCTCAGTGTTGCAGCTGTCTTGAAACTGCACCTAAATCACGGACTGGATGCCATACTATTGACGGTTGCTTGACTTGTTGCTTACCATTATTTACACTGAACTTTGCTGTTATGGCCGTGACCACTGCGAATCCACGACGTTCTAAACTAGTGTCAAAGCTATCGTAGCACTCTGGCACTCTGCTGCTCCGTGTTCCTGCTCCATTGAAACAAACCCTTTTGGGACTTCTGCGGTCCTGTAGGTTCCCCGCTTCCAAATCTTCGACTCCAAAGCCTCTAGGCTAAGATGCGTTCACCCGGGAGAACCTACCTTTTTAGGGCTTCTCACTATAACTTCCTTGTTTTCAAGTCCTTCAAGCGGTAGGTTCTTCCTGGTCATGGTATGCCTTCACCCTAAACCGTACCAACTGTCCACATCATGACTTGATAGGTGTCAGGGATTTGGGGCTTAAGCACTGTCGGTGTCGCGAGGCCTGTACAGGCACAAACACAGGGTGTGTATGTATGTAGGTATGCATGCATGTATTTATGTATGTGCGCATGCATGCACGCTGTCAAAACATCCGGCAAATCCCTTTCGGAATAGTTCCCTTTCAAACGAAGGTAAAACATGTTCTATTCTGAGAATTTAACAATAGTAAAGCCTTGCGAGGTGCCTTCGTCCAAACTCCCAACGTGCGAGGCGATCGAAAGGAATTCGCTGCCATGCAGGAGTGCCTTCGCAGGATTTGGGGCATTGTGGCTGCAGAAGTTGAACCACTAGGTGTCGCTTTCAACAGTCCCCCAAATAAATTCATAATCAGATCTCTGCAAAGCCTGAGTTCGAAACCCCACTCTACCAAACCCCGGACGGCATCAATCCCTAAACTGGGGATTTAAGGAACGCCCGACAGCGGGCTCCCTGGTTGTACGTGGAGTCATCGCTTGCAAGCCTAGCTAAGTACAAGTCCTCTGGGCCGAGATCCCAGTCAACGACCTTTAAACAAGACTTAAAAGTCGACTCAGCCTAGGTAATGGGCTTCAGCATGAAACGATAGCCGACGATAGCTTGACTTAAAATTTGACTTACCAGACTGGTTTCAGTCTCAACGAAAATATGCAAACATGCTTTCTCCTACGACATGTTGGGCCCAAAAACATATTCACTTGCACATGTTATTTGCTTCGTTAACCCATGACATAAGCACGAATCGGTATGTTTTCATGCACGGCCTCAGGGCTGCTGCGGAGAACTCCAGAGCCAAAAGCCCAAACCCCAAAACCATAAACCAAAAAGCCCGGACACCAAACATTAAACCCTTAACCCTAAAGTCAACAGCCCCAAACGCCAAACCATCCATTTCCTCAGAGTGCTCAGGGCTCCGTGATGTGCTTCAACAGGTTTAATTTCAGAAAGCTAGAAGGCCCTCAATCCCATCAATCGCTCCTCTAGATCCCCATAATTAATTCATAAGGCCAGTTTTTTTAGGCTCACAGCTCCTAAGTATGTATTCAGACCCCTCTTCTTCACCTACTAACGACTCGCATCTCTAGGACCACCACAAAAGCGCTGCAAAACCACCGTGGCAAAATTATGTTCCCTTTTGGGGTCCCTAAAGAAGAACGGCACCAATTTTATTTAGGGTGCCCAAAAAGGGAACATAATTTTGACAACCGCCCACATGATTTTGGGGGGCGGCTCGGCAGGCCTTTAAGGCGGCCTTCGTCCCGCCGAAGCGCTGGGTGAGCCTCACTGGCTCGAGACTTTTTTTGACGGTTTAGGGTTTAGGGTTTAGGGTTTAGGGGCTCCCTATGAGAGCCTTTATTCTTAAAGGGCCCCCTATAGGGTCCTTATGGCTCTTAATATAATGGGTATTCGATTTTACTTCCAGCTTCTTCCTACCAGGATCCCCCCCCCCAAGGGGCCCCTTAACAGAGTCCTTATGGCACGTAATATAATAATGGGCATTTATCAGAACCTTATTTTCTCAAAGGGCCCTTTGTAGTAGGGTCCTTATGGCCCTTAGTGTAAGGGGTACTTTGGGGTATATTAGAGGGTACTTGTGGGTCTAGGTAACAGGCTTCCTTTGGGGTCAGGGTGCAGGCCTGTGGAGTTAGAGCTCTTCCCTGGGGCTTTCGGTTCAAGACTTTCACACTTCCGACATCTGTTTCAATGTAGAGGCCCATGCTCGTGTTCTACTTGGAGGGTCGGGGGACTTAGTAAGTAGGTAGTAAGTAGACTTATAAGTACCCTAAAAGGGACCCTAATTGGGGTTATGGTACTTATAAGTCTTTAAAATAACCAGATACTAAGTCCCCCGACCCTCCAAGTAGAAGGGCCTCTATCTGTCAGGGTGCTACGAAGTTCCATCGTGGATCCTATCGGGTTCTGTTGGGGTTCCAGGAGGGATCCGACGTCAACTCCAAAACCCTCAAGCCTGCAACTGCCAACCTCGACTCCTTCACCCTACACCCGGGAAGGCTCAACCCCAAACCCTAAAAGCCTCAACGTGTCGACACCAGACCCTCCACCCCCAAACCCACAAAATTTCAGTCCTAACCCAAACCCTTCACCCCTTTGTCATACTGAACTTAGACCCATAGCAAAAAACCAAGTTTTAGCTGTTTCTCAGGGATTAAAGGAATCCAACAACCCAAGAACTATCTGTGAGTACCCATAAGTGTAGACCCTAAGACCTTCCAACCCCAATCCCTTCACCCCTTCATAGTAACCCTCATAGAGCCCTTTATATAGATCCCTTCTAGTAGCCCTTAAAGGATCCCGTTTACAAGGAGCCCTAAGTTGGATACTGCCCCCATACAGTAACAGTCTATAATAGGGCTAGTATTAAGGACCTAAAGTATCTATATTATGAAAAATTATCGTGGGATCCCAAGGGGGCCCTTAACAGAACCCTTAAAGGATCCCCATTTCCTTCACCCCTTTATGGTAACCCTCATAGCCCCATAGAGCCCTATATATATATATATATATATATCCCTTATAGTAGCCCTTAAAGGATCCCTTTAAAAGGAGCCCTAAGTTTCCCCCCGTTCCAGTGGAGGCCTCGGCGCGTTGCCCGAGGTGAAGCGCCTGCAGACCTAGAGTTGACTCGCGGGTTCCCTCCTATGATACCCAGTAACCTAAGAATAAAAAGGCCTCTCCTTTTGGTATTGGGTAACTTTATAAGGAACCTAGGACTACAGAAAGGGATAAGGGTACTACTGGGCATCCTAGCCTCAGTCTAAGGGGAGGTTTGGGGTTTAGGGTGAAGGGGAGCCTTAAACTTTTAGGGTTTAGGGTTTGGGGGTTTAGGCTTGAAGGGTTTAGGGTTGCAAGGGGAGGTTTAGGGTTTAGGGTTCAGGGTTTAGGGGAGCCTGAGAATACTTAGAATAAGGGTCTTTAACAGGGCTCCTTTAAGGGATACAGACAGGGTACCTTAATGATTAAAAGGTAACATAAACCAAAACAATTTAACAAGAACCCAGTTTAAGGTTGGAGGGTTCCGTCTAAGGGCTCTGTGAGAAGGGAAGCTAGAACCCCAGAGTGGTCTGGGGGTCTGCACGGCCAGCCAGACGTGGAGGTCTGTGATGCCAATGCGTATCACCAGTGACGGCAACTTGGACAGCCCGCCGGCGACTTTCGCGAACGTTGTCGCGCTCTCAACACGCCTTGACGAGGGCGAGGATGAGCGAGACTGAGGTACAGAGTAATTATCGAGTAGCCCGCACCAGTGCTAAGTCCCAGTATGCGGGGGGGATAGTTACATGCAGCCTATTCCACACCTGCTGGATTCCTGGATCTCCAACATCCCATTAATGCCATCGGTTTGGTATTGATTCCTCTGTCCTCTCTGTCCTAGCTTCTTGAACTGCAGCGCTGCCTGGCCAAGGCCTAAAACGCACCGGGTCCCCTCACTTGAGACGGTGCCTCTTCTTGTTGGGCTTCGCTTCGGAGATCGCAGGGCCTGCGTCTGCAAGGGTTCGTCTGAAGATCGAAACGCCGCGTTGTACTCCACAGGCTCTCAGGACCCTGTGGGATTGGGTGTCAAGTTTCGGCTACAGTCGCTAACCCCAGGCCCCAAACCATAGCAGCGGCTGTCCCAAGACACCATAAATTCAAGAAAGGATCCTTAGTATGACTTAAGGTAGATTCCTGAAGAAAGGTGTACTGGGCTCTACATCCTTCGACACAGACATGGCCCCATACCCCAGTCCTCGCAAAGGAATCCTGGGGATCTGTTCGTTCCTTACTTGGGGGGGGGGGGGGGCATACAACTGTAAAATCCGAAAACTTAAAGCCTTAGTACTTCGAACGAGGCTGGCGATTGCATCATTTTTAAGCATTATAACGAACCCTGGGGAATCATGGTGGCAAACAACTATTGGTCATTCCTCCGACTTCGATATATGGGTGGTTGTCAAAATTATGGCCCCTTTTTGGGTCCCTATTAATTACAATACGGCACCTAAGGGTACCCAAAAAGGGACCCTAATTTTGACAACCACCCATATATATATATATATATATATATATATATATATGGGAGTTTCCAAAAATATGGGACCCTAATATAGTACCCTAAATAGTAGGATCCTTATCATAAGGACCCCAAAATAAGGTACCCCTAACCTAAACCGTAAACATGTCCTTCCCCCGACGAGCTGAAGATGATCTGCTTGCTCAGCAACCTCCGACGCACGCGTGGCTTCCTCGGAGCCCCGCCCCGGGAGTTGCCGGCTTTCGGGCTTCGGGGTTTGCTTGAGGGTAAGGTTTAGCTTAGTACGGTTGATGATATAAATCCTGCATCACCCATAATAAGGAATATACCATAATTCCCATAGTTTAGGGTCCTTAAGGTAATGCAGGATTTCTATCATCAACCGTAGTTTTAGGGTTTCGGGGGTTGGGGCTTTAACCTTTTTGGTTTGCTGGGGCTTAGGGCATTTTTGGGCTCTAGCCTTTAGGCTTTCCGGTCTCGGCTACAAGGTTGCGGGATGTTAAATTAGGGACCCAGAAAAGGACCTAAACAAAAACCATAAGGCTGGGATATCCCAGAATCCCCTGTTTAATTAAGCCAAGAAGATAGGGATATCCCACCCGAAAGTTTATGTTTGGGTGCTTCTTTGGCTCCTGATAAATGGGGCATGGGCTTCGGGACGGCGGCAGACTACGCCGGAAGCTTTCAGAGAGATGTTCACTTAGCAAAGATCTACGGCTTCAGCATGGCGGGGTTTAAGGCTTTTGGGGTTCAGGGCCTTTCAGATTTAGGGTTAAAATATAAGAGCTTCCGAAGATAGGTGGCCCGAAAACGTACCCTAAGCAGTAGAATCCCTGTTATCGGGACCCCAAAATAAGGTACCTCTAATTTTCGGAGAATCTTATATACATATATATATATATATATACATATGTATATATATAGAGAGAGAGAGAGAGAGAGAGAGTCTTGAGAGTTTGTATGCTTTTTGGTTGAAGATCTGGGACGACGATGGACCTCGGCCTCATTGGAGCGGCACGGGCGTAGGGCCTTAAGAACTACCTATAGTCTCCATTGTAGTTCCTTTTTTTGGTTTAGCCAAATATATAATTAGGATCCTATAAGGTAACACCCAAAAAGGATCCTACAATGGAGACGATAGGTAGAATAGGGTTTTGGGCTCCTCAAATATGTAATCAGGAACCCTTACTAAGCATTAAAATGGGCTCTTTTAGATGCTCCAGCATGAATAAGGAACCCTCAAGGATCGATATTGGGAATGATTTAGGACTCTATCTTGTCCTTTGGCGTTGAGGCGCCCTGAGTCCTGAAACCTCTCACTAAGGCTCATGCAGGGAGCTGGGCAAAGGAGTACCTTGTGTAAGGGTCGTTATAACAAGAATCCTACTCTATACCGGCTTCGGGTCAGGAATGAATAGCTAGACCCAAGTGTAACGTAGGAATAATAAGGGTGCCCCTTTGGTTTAAAGGGGCTTATACGGACCCTATAAATAGGGAAAAAGGGCCTATTCTAGGTACTAGATAGTCTCTTGAAGATCTGGAAACCCTTTCTGATCGACCACTTGCGACAAACTCCGTTGCATTCATCACCACGGCCTTAGGGTTTGGGGCTGAGGATACGATAACCGTGTCAGGCCCTGGAATCCAGGCCGTGAGCGTCTAAACCTGACCACCCTAACATACAGGCCGAACATAAACAGAAACAGACAGGGCTCTGGGGATTTATACTATACTTAGATTAAATTGTTACCCTATGCTAGCCCCTAGACCCTGAACCCGAAAGCCCTAACCAGCCCCGAATAAGACGAGCATAGGAACTCTGCAAGGAACACTTGAAAGAATCCCTTCAGTAACCCTTGAAGGAGTCCCTCAATAAATGTTGTACAGAAACATTAAACCCTAAACCCCTAGGCCCTAAACCCAAAAGTTGGCCCCAATTACGAACCGAGCATCCTCACAGGCCAAAGAAATCATGACGAGCATGCCCACTTTGTTCTGCGGCCGAGGAATCCGTAAGCACTAATGCATTCTATAAGGGTTCTATGTGGATTGTTCGGGTTAGAGCTTAGAGTCTAGGGTCTACTATAAGGATCAGGCGACTTCGTAAGTACAAGTAGGTTATGAGTGGAGGTCAGTACACTGGCGAGGGTTGTCCTAGACATACCTCTACTTGTGACCTGCTCACTAAGCCCCCTCATCCATCCTCCAAGCATGGTGGGGGACACCGTCAGGGATCTATGGTTCACAGAGACATCGTGCGGGATATTGAGCTGAGGGCCTGTGCAGGATGTTCGGGAATTGGATGGAATGTTGAAGACAGACACTCGACATGGTTTTGATGGCGGCTCGGTTCAGAGACTGTGGCTTGCGAAAAGATGCACAAGAAACATGAGAAAGAGCTCGTACTTGTTTGAAGAAGCCCTGAGGCATCACTATGTTATTGTACAGGTATGCTTGGCTACAATGGCATGCCATTACTGCTCAGTCAGGCCTGTGCAATAAGTTTACGGTTCAGGGCATACGTGGAACGGGGTACAAAAGCAGAGCAAGACACAACGAGGAACCATCGGAGTCTCAAACAACGAAACCATACACCCGAAACCCTGAATCTGAAAAAGAGCCCACGACTCAAAACACACCTCGGACCATGTTCCAAAAGTCGGCTAATGCAGGCACCGGCCAGGCTTGTGCTACATTTATGGGGGCTGAGGGGGATATGCTTACCACTTCTTCAGACCGCTATATTGCGGCAAAGCCATAGACCCTGAACCCAAATGCCAAACCCTGCACCTAAACCCCCAAACCCGCAAACTCTATACTATAGACCCCTGAAAAAACCCTGTACGACCCCTAAATCTTCCCGACAACCCAGCGCAAAGGTCCTGGTCAAAGGATGGGAGCAAGCCAAGGTTGCTCAGGGCAACCCACACCTCCACCTGCTTCGAGGATCACGGGACTTAGCGACTAGGTTAGGGGTTTAGGGTTTAGGACTCGTAGAATTGTAAGTAACTAGGGATCTGTAATAGGGTTCTGTAGTTAGGCTTCCCTTTAAAGGGATTTATATGGGAGTTTCCGAAAATTAGGGGTACCGTATTTTGGGGCTCCTTATAATAAGGATCCTACTATTTGGGGTATTATATTGGGGTTTAGGGCGTTTAGGGTTTAGGGAAACTCCCACATGTATCGCCTTGTGTAGGGTTCAAGGGTAAGTTCAGCTTTAAGCCATGGGGCTTAAAGTGTAGGGCTTTAGGACTTTCTGGCGCCGCGGCCTGAGGCTTTCGGATTTCTGGCCTAAGCAAGTAGATACAAGGGTCCCTCATTTGGGAGCTCAGAGACGAATCGAGCTGAAAGCACATGAAATATACACGGATCTGAATAGTGGGTAGTAATACAGTGTCGGAGATTACTTCAAGACTTCAATACCATCAGTGCTCCGCTCGAACGGTAAGCGGCAAAACGCAGTGACATTTCGGAGATACATCTAAATAGAAGAGGACAATCAAACAACAGCACATCAACGCCAGCTGCTTCATGAGCGTACGGCTGCGAGCGCTCGCAGCTCGTCTACATCGTGCTTGCAAAGGGGGGGGGCCTTTCCAGGTAGAATAGGATATCGACAGATATGATGCTATCAGTATAATGCTTCTGTACGAACTTTAGAGAGGATCTTTGTTAGTGAGCATTAAGACCCCCGGATTACGAGTAAAGGGTTCAGAATCTCAGGGTCCAAGGCTTTGGAGGTAGGGGGGAAACAAGTACAGTGCTGCACTTCTACGCCTTTCGCGTAAAACTCCCTAAACCCTTAACCAGGTAATTATTTATAGTAGAAGCCAGAAAGTTGGAACATCAATATCCTCGTACCCTTAAGGTAAAGAATAAGGGATCCTGGCACCATGCCTCCTAGAGCCATGTTCCAACTTTCTGGCTTCTACTATAGGCTGCTGCGAGGAGCCTTCTTGAGGACGCCGGAATGTGTGTCGTCGAAACTATGGAACAAGTCTTGCTGCGCCTCCAACTCCTGCTCTTAGGGGTTTATAAGGGTTTATAGGGTATAGGCATAGGAGTTCAAGGTTTCGGGGTTTGAGGGTTTAGGGGTTCAGGTTTTAGGGCTTGGGTCAGGCTCGCGGTTCAGGGTACCAATATAGAAAATGCCTCTCCAAAAAAGGGGTGGGAATAGCTAGGCACAACAGGGCTTTCTTCTGATTTCAGAGGGGCCGCAAAGGCTTCAGGGTCTGTAAGGTCTAGATGACTGTCACAAAAAATTGCAGAGAATAGCGTCGCTGATAATCCCTCTAAGAATTAAGAAAATATATATCGTCGCAACCCTGTTGTAACTGTAGCCACTACATTATTTATAGAACCCTTATAAACCCCTGACAGGAACTCTCGCAGGAATCCTATTCCAATTTATGGAGCCCCTAAGGCCTTGAGCCGCAAACCCATGAGGTCTCTAGTCTGTAGGGCGTAATTAAAGCTCAAGGTTCAGGTTGAGGGTTTAGGGCTTATGTAGGGTGTGAGGCTTGCGGAGGCAGTTTCTGCGGTTGATCTTTGACGTTTTGCATTGTTTGATGCGGCCGAGTTCCTGGATTGATCTCCACCAGCCTCGCGGATGTCTGTCTCGTGCGTTTTTGTCAAAGGTTAAGCCGGAGTCCACCCAATCCCACCCCCTAAGCCCCTAAAACCCGGAATTCTTGAAAAGAGCTCTGAACCTCTGCCCGAAACCACTAATTCCCCAAACTCCAAACTCCCAAAATGAACCAGACAACTCCTACGGTTGATGATATAAACCCTGCATTAACCACAAGAAGGAAACTACCACAATTTCCATGGTCTAGGAGCACTAAGTTTATATCATCAGCCGTCGTTCCACAACCCCGCCCGGGGCGGCTCCTTCCGAAACTCCTGGAAGAGGGTGCGGCTTCGCAGCCCCAGCTCCTGTCCCGAAGAACATGCTTCTAGGGCGTTTTCAAGGTCAGTGGGGGAGAGCAGCATCCCCGAATCATCCCAGGTTCCCCGGAATACCACACTGCAGATAATATCGTCCTAGAGCCATGTACCTAATACTTATCCAATACTGTAGACACTTAGGGTTGAGCTCGAAACCCCAAACAGAGTAAACCTCACACCCTAGACCCCAAGCGCCTAAAGCACTCGAGCCATCTCGAGCTCTAGCGGAACCCTTTTACGTAAGAGCTTGTACAACACTAAAAAATGCGAATTGAAACACACCCTGAAGCTCCCCAACCTATACTATCTTTCCAGAATCCGCAAAAAGAGGAAGATTTGAAAACACCCGTGAAGACACCCTGGAAGGAACCCTACCCACCCTGAACTCCTTAGCACCAGACTCCATCGGCTTGGGGATCTACTGGGCATCTTCCATCCATGCCAAGGGTTTAGTAGGGTTTAGGGTTGCCCCTTTTTGCAGGGTTTAGGGCTATGCCTTTTTTTAAAAAAATAGGGTTTAGGGTTTTGTGTATTCGCTTAAGCTTGATTTTGCTGTTTTTAGCCTTGCTTTGAGGCTTAAGCTTTAGCCCCCTCGCCCTGCCCTGACCTGCCCCCAACTTCAACCCTTACCCACGAGTGACCCTGGAGCGAAAAACGAGTACCCCGAATCCGATTTACACCTCGCTCTTTCCAGGGCACGTTGTTGAAGGGTTCCTCTAATAGTATCTGTAAGGGTGTCCATGAGTCAATGAGGGGTTCCGGCTTCAAGATTCTTAAGCTTGGGGGGAGGGGGCACTTTCGGGCCTCTGAAAAACAGTCCTAAATAAGTTCCCTGTACACCCATGAAGCAATATTGACACCATCCAAAGGCCGACCCTATACGGATCCCTCTGTAGACCATAAACTATCCAAAACCCGAGCCCTCAAGCCCTAAACCGTTCAATTTCCAAACCCGCAAACCCCTAAAACCTAAACCACTAAACCCTAACCCCAAAACTTGGAACCCTCAATCAAGCCCCAAAACCCCTCAATCCCAACCCCAAAAACTCGAACACTCAAACAAACCTCAAAACCTATGCCGTCTCGTCCTCCGCTGTTTGAAGCTGTCGCTTGGCGGCTAGGCGCCCATGAGACTCCTCCAGGAAGTCCACCATCACCTCACAAAGACTTAGAATAGGGTTCCTTTAAAAGGGGTCTATAAGGGTTACGAAACGGGGTACTATGAGGGTACTGTAATATAGGGTCTGAAGGATTAGAATAAGGTTTGCGGGTATGTTGTACTATACTTAAAATAGGAGCTCAAAATAGAATGGGTAATTACTATATACCATCACCTCATCAAGAATTCCACATCATGGTCGGGATAGTACTAAAGATTCATGTAAACTCATATTTCTTATTGGGGGTTCAAGTACCCATAAACATATAAGATGTCACCCAACTATGACACAGACTTCTCGTGAAAAGTATATTTTTTCGGTTTGGTGGGTGTTCAGAAAGACTTCCTTTCACGGCTCGGGGGATTGTACGGTTCTTGATTGGGCGTTCATGGAGATTTTCATTCGATTTACATGGCTTTATATCGGTATGAGGTCTGCTTACAGGGCTTACAGGTGTGTATTGCTTATCGATAAGTACCACAGCCCACTACTTTATCGTTCCAGGTCATACCCTAAACGAGGGAAGCTTTGAAACAGCCAGCAGGACACGGCTCCCGACCCTCGTGTCCTGATTGCTGCATAGCGTTGCAACGTGCTCCCGCCAGCCGCGCTAGCCCTGTTGGAGCTATCACCGGCCTTGAAACGAAGCAGCTCTCTCTCATCCTGCGAAATTGCTGATCTCTCCGACGACCACAGCAACGTCGAAGCCGTACCGCATCCCCTTGTTGAAACGAAGCAAATCCCCCTATGCCCTAAACCCTAAACCCCCTCTCCCCCCCTTGTTGAAAGGAAGCAAATCCTGTGCCCGGATCCTCAGTCCACCGTGGGCGGGCTCACCTCTGACAGCCACACCACATCGCGAACCATGTGGGGGTTTCCGAAAATTAGGGGTACCTTTAAAGGGATCCTTTAAGGGTTCCTTAAAGGGATCCTTAAAGGGATCTATAGGAGTTCTATAAAGGGTTTAGGGTTTAGAGTTTCCGAAAATTAGGGGCCCCTTACTTGGGGTCCTTATATTAAGGATCCTACCATTTAGGGTGCTATATCAGGGCCCCTATTTCCGGAAACTCCCATGTGAAAAACCACGTGATCAAGGGCCCTCTCGTACTATACTCCGCATGCTTGTGGCTCCGTAAACCTCGGCCTCAGGCGGGACAAGATCAAGATCAATGCGCTGGCCCGTGAGCCAAAACACGAGCGTCTTGGAGCCGCCGGCATTGAAGGCTTGAGCATCCCACAAGACGACGGTCTTGATTCCTCAACTACGTGGAGGTTCATGGGTAGTTAAAAGTGGGTCACAATTAGGGTAACTATGGTTATAATCCCTATTAGGGGACTTATAACCCTAGTTATAACCATCCATGAACCTCCAAGTAGAACCAGCCATTTCTCGACTGGGTCTAGCCAAGTGCGCGGAAAAGGCTGCACTTCCGCACCCTTCTGTTCTTCGTATTGCTTTTGGGTGATCTGCCACCTGAGGCTTGCGGGGCATTGTAGACCTCTGATGAACACATCCCCACCCTACAAGCCCTAAACCATGTTCCTATCAAAGGGTCTGGAGAGGGGGAAACTTCTTTAGAAACTGATAGGCATTCCGGCCGTTATGCGTGTGCCCCATTCGCCAATATACGTTCTTACCGCGTAGATCCCTAGAATGGATCCGTCTGCCAGGCATCATAATCCAAAAAGGACAACAACTAAAGAACTGCCCAAGCATCCAGATGGTTGTGGGTTCCACAAACTCTACGTTAAACACCTAAAACATCGACGGCGTTAGTCCTGATTTTCTTGCTTGCATCTGCCGAAAGTAAAATCCCAAAGCCTAAACCTCAGTTGTTCCTCAGACCCCAACCCCAGACCCTAAACACGAGACCCTGCAACCCCCCTACAAACACCTTTGAAACCACCGAAACAGAGGCCAGATCTGAAGCACTGCCTCGAAGCCGTCTTTGTCAAACTTCATGTCCGCCAGAAGCCTCGCCGAGAACTGTAGGGGTCTAGACGCACGGTTGATGATATAAATCCTGCATTACCTTAAGGGCCCTTAACTATGGGAATTATGGTAGGGTCGGGAGTTGGGCCGTCGGGTTTGGGGTGGGACGACGTTTTGCTTTTGCGCTCAGCTTGTGAAATATATAAACTAATAAAATATATAATATGAAATAATATAATATAATGCAATATAATATAATATAATATAATATGAGATAATATAATATAACAAAATATAATATAATATAATATAATACAAAATAATATAATATAATATAATATAATATAATATAATATAAAGTAATATAATATAATATATATAATGTAATATAATATAATATAGTATAATATAGTATAACAAAACATATTATAATATAATATAATATAACATAGTATAATATAATATCATATCATAAAATATAATGTAATATAATAAAAAATAATATAATATAATATTTTATGAAATATAATATAACATAGTATAATATAATATCATATCATAAAATATCGTATCATATCATATAATATCATATAATATCATATCATATAATATCATGAAATATCGTATAATATAATATGAAATGATGTATTATAATATGATATAGTATAATATAATAAAATACAATAATATAATATTTTATACAATATAATATAACATAATATAATAAAATATCATATCATATAATATCATATAATATCATATCATATAATATTATATTATAATATTAAATAGGAATATAATATAGTAAATATAATATAACAACATATATAATATAATCTTATAACTGAATAATATAATTATCATTATAAAATCAATAATCATAAAAAATAATATAATATAATATTTTATATAATATAATATACATTAGTATAATATACTATCATATCATAAAATATCATATCATCATCTTATGATATCATAAATCTATCATATAATATCATATATATAATATCATATAATGTAATATAACATAATATAATATATTACAATATAATAATAAAATATAATATAATATGATATAATATAATAAAATATAATAAAATATAATATAATATAATATCATATCATATCAAATATCATATCATATCATATAATATCATATAATATCATATCATATAATATCATATAATATCATATAATATCATATAATATCATATCATATAATGTAATGTAACATAACATAATATAACATAATATGATATAATATAATATAATATAATATAATATAATATAATATAATATAGTATAATATAATATAATATAATGCAATGTAATATGTAAACTTTAGTATATTATAGTATTATATTTTATATAATATATTTTGGTATTAGATTGTACTATATACTATTAGAATTTTAGGCTCGAGCGGCACAGGAAGCTCCAAGAAACACGTTGCAAACCATCCCCAAGTCTTCGAAAGTTGTGAACTCCAAATCCTGATCCCCTGAAGAACTCGAATGTAGGAGCCTTAACAAGAGTGCGGTTTGCTAGGGTTCCTACATTGAGTCACATAGAGTCATACTACTGTCTACAGTGTACCCCCCAAACCCTAAGCACTAAACAAAGTAATTAAGGGTCCGATATCAAGCCCTGAGTGCTCTTCGCCCAGAACCCTGAAGTCACAAAAACACCGCCAAGCCTGCAAAAACTTGGCTCTTACAACTGCAGCCTACAAGTCCTGGAAACACAAATCCGTTCTCTAAGGGGTACTACGGACAGGCACTACATTGGTTTTATAGGGGATCTATCCGACTGCCATACATCCACAACTTTCGACACTTCTGTTCTGAACCCTAAATCCCGCGCGCAGAGACAAACAAGCCCTCATCACCAAGAGCACTGAAACACCAGATTTCTACAACACCAGACACTTGCAACTCCTTCGTTGCTCCAACTTAGGATTCCACTTCCGGTTGGCATAAGAGTTCAAGAGCTTGAGGCTGATAAAACAATCAGGTCAGATATGCAGTGTCCGTCAGTCGTATGTTCTTGCAAGCAAGCTGTGCCTCTAGTAGGAGTTCGTAGAGGGACCATACAGGACTACTATTGATTGGTTGAATGATTGATGGATTGATTAGTCCAGCTTGAGTAACCATATAGTATATAGTAGTAGTTGTCGTCGTCTGCCTCCCGACCACCTGCACTTGCTCTAAACCCTGTTAGGACCGCGTCCATTTCACTCGGTACTGTACTTAGTACTCGTACTACAATACTAGTAGTAGCAGCAGTAGTGGCAGTGGCAGCAGTGCCAGTGGCAGTGGCAGTGGCAGGAGCAGTAGCAGTAGCAGTAGCGGCAGCAGCAGCAGCAGCAGTAGCAGTAGCAGAAGCAGTAGCAGTAGCAGTACTAGTGCTAGTACTAGCACTAGAACTAGTACAGGTAGGAGGAAGAGGAGGAGCAGGAGGAGGAAACAGAGGACTACCGAAACTGGTAGAAGCAGTAGCAACAGCAGTACTACTTTGTTCCTACATTTCTGCTTGCTGGCATTGTTGGTTCACTGATGCTACAGACTTGCGACTATACTATTGTTCATTGCGATACTTGTCTGGGCACATGCCGTTGGGATTGCTTTAAAGATCTTTGAAGACTGCGATGGCAATAAGCGTAAGAGAAGGACCGAGCCGCTGCAACAGCCTGGAATCTTTTCACAAGTGCCGATAAGGCAAGAGGGTTAACTCGGTCTCCACGTCGCGACGTTCAGAACCAAGACGGGATACTTCAGGTTCAGGCTTTGTTAACCAAGCTTTGACATCCACTTCTTTGTACGGGTAGCCACGCTTCTGCAGCCACGCCACTTCGGCTTTTTGCGAGTTCCCCAGTCCCTCCGACTTCAGCAGGAAATCACGGTCGTCAGCCGGCAACCATTCCAGAAACAAGCGGTGCTTCTCACGGCTGAACTGCGAGGACGAGTCGTATCGCTTTTTCTGGCAAAGATTCCCGAGCCCAGCCGCCATGGCACTTGTGTACTTTTCCGACTGCTCGAACTCGACTACCCGCTTAAAGATGGCATCTCTCCGAATGTGCTCCTGGCCAGCTGTGGCGAAGCTCTCCACCATTCCTTTTCCACAAGAGTCAGTAAAGAAGTAAACATGGAGTTCGGACCCAATGCTCACGGCCTCTTCTACATTTTTCATCCACTGGTCCCACCAGAGGCATCCCCAGGGCTTTTCCTCGCCGTAGATAGGGAAACACCAGCAGCTTCCATCCAATTCTTCGGAGTCTGGGATTGGGCAGTGCTTGCCATAGCTCGGCGTGCCTTCCGGCAGAAAAACCACTGCTGCACTGGTCGAACCAGTCTCCGCGCTGCCTACCAAGTTGTCCCAGGCTGTTGAATATTTGCCAGGCCAAGAGACCACACACTCTTGCCCATGCCTCCGTGCAGCATCAAGATATGCCAGACTGTTACGCTACACGAGCATGTGTCAGTCTATACTACATTCGGACCGTAGCACTCACTTAGGGCTTGCTACATACACTTGGATCTTAAGTTTTTGTAAGGACGGAGGGAAGATCGGCGAGCGAAGAAGATTTGAACGCCTCTACTCATGTGAAGTGAGGATTCATGTACCCATTGCAAGTATGTAGTGTATACTTCGGTGTTAAAGTTACAACATGGGATCCCCTTTCGGGCCTAAGCATATACTATATAGGTGCATGGACCGTTATTCGGGATCGACATTCATGCTAGGGAAGGAATGAAACCCGAGACCCGGCAGACCCAGAGGCTCCACAACCCGCTAATTGAGAAAGTGTACCTTCTCGTATGGTGGGGGATCCTTCACATGTGCTTTAGAGTATAATTATGCCTTGATTGCCAGGGTGTGGAGTTTATGGGTATACTACAGCGTCTGTACATGGTTGTTGGGACGTTCCGGCGTCTTGCTGGCCTATGATGTCTTGAAGCAAAATGACAGTTGCGGTGGTACTGATGCCGACTGTGACGAGTAGTCTCATGAACTTTTCCGCACCCGTGACATTCGGGTGGACATGTCATGCTGTAGCATTGTGCCTATCCCGGCCAAGGACAGAGAGACGGAGAGAGGATGAGCAAAAAGGACAGACAGACTGAGACAGAGGAAGAAGTGAATTCCGCACATCGACTCTCTGGATTCAGCATGCTTATGGGCAATATTATGATTAGGGTAACTGTACTGTACTTATAACTCCAATTAAGGTACTTATAACCTTACCTACTAAGTCAAGGCCCCAGGCTCTTCCGGATGACCCTGCCCTCAAAGACAATAGTCTGCTCCCTCGCGCGAAGCTGAGCATCAGCTGCAGCGACGCCTCCGGGTAATGTAGAACGGGCCACAAGGCCAAGAATTGGACCGAATGCGAGCATGGACGGCACAGGGTCGTGATGATAGAATATGAAGTAGATGATGCCGGCATACAAAGTGACCGTGCAAAAGCCTGTCGTCAGGAGGAAACAAAACACATAGTTTGCTCCGTAGAGCTCTAGCATCCGCAGCAGGATAGCCATATACATTGCTCCGTAGTGACGCTCTAGCATCGACGCAAGGCTTGCACAACGAACATGGCGCTGACAAATATTGGATGCCCACTGGTCACTTCCTGCCGAACGTGGCACCAGCAAGGCAACACCTAAAGTGAGTGCACCAATGCACAACGACCCAGCATAGCCCACAGCTACCTTTTGGCAAAGGTCTTCGGCACCGAGAGCCATGGACAGGCCGATCGGTGGCATGTAGCCTACAGCGCAAGCGCAAACCACAACATAAAGGAAACGGCGCCATCTCAGATGCCATGCTCTGCGCCTCAAAAGTTTCTCTCTCTGAGCGCCTGCCTCCTCTTCCTCTCGGATGAAATGCTCTTGCTGCACTAGCCAAGAATCGCTTCGGGCTTTTAGGTCTTGCAGACACTCCGAAATCTTCAAGCGGCACTCCAGACCCGGCCGTCTGGATTGCCGGATCGCCGGCTCGTCGCGCACACGGCCGTGGAGACAGGTCGGACTCACCACTTTCAAGGTTCCACTTGGGTAGACCACTTGCCATCCATCGCTGCAATCGATCTCAACAGCGACCTGCAAATCATTGAGGATGCAAATTTCATGATCTACACTGGAGCTGGGCATGAGCGCTCCCAGCCTGAGTTTAAGTCGCGAGCTGTTGGACCGTAAAGGCGCCTAACACAACAAACAGCGAAACCAGACATGCCTAACACATAAGTAGGCATACACACTCCATAAGCCTGAAGCCGCAAAACCCTGAACTCGAAAGGACATTTTTCGTATTTAGAGTTATATAAATGCAAGAACTGGGGTTTATTTACATGCTTATGTAACTCTCAGATGGACTCCTAGAAGCGAAGCTGTTTAGTGGCCGCGTCCGAAGGAGGATAAGTCGCAAAGATTGCTATGACAATCCACAGCGCGGGACACTGATGACGTGGCTGATCTTGGGATACTACTACTGCTTATTCCAACGTCTTCATTAGCTGGCATGCCGATTGGTCACCGGCAACTCAACCTAAACCCCTGAAGCCTAACCCCGAAGCCTCCTTGAACCCTAAACTAAATCCCTCCTTGTCGGGTATCATGGGGAACTAAAGGATAACCTTTTTGGTTATATAGGGACTATGCTACCCCAAAAGGTGAAAGGTTGCCTACTACTAGGAATCGGCCAGCTCGGCCTGCGACCAAGGCACCCGGAGCCACCAAGCTGAAGAGAAAGCTCTTCTGTATCTGTCCCATGTCTCCGAACCTCAAAACCACACCCCTACAGCCCGAATTCCCAATCCCACCGAACAAGCTACACACCCTTAGTAGAACCCTCCCAGAACACCAAATAACGACAAAATCCTACAAGATGACAACAACCCCCCCCAACCGAACCCCTCTAAAAGGAATCCCTCGGGCGACCCAGAAACCCTCATAAACCCAAACATTCTCAAAGGAATCCACCGGAGGATCCGGAAAAAAAGTCCCTTCCCCATGCCGCGTCCGAGGGCCTCGGTAAATCCTCCAAGACGACGAAGTCGCGCCTGGCCTGTTTAGGGTGTATCAGGGATTAGGGATTGAAAAGGTTTAGGGTGTTTAAGGGTTTAGGGTTCATACGGGTTTAGGGTTTAGGTTGTATCAGGGATTAGGGATTGAAAGGGTTTAGGGTTTTTTAGGGTTTTTAGGGTTCATGCGGGTTTAGGTTGTATGTATAAGGGTTTAGGTTGTATAAGGGTTTAGGGTGTTTAAGTGTTTAGGGTTTAGGGCTTCCGGGATCTTCTGGGCTCGTGCTTTCTGGGGCTTACTGAGGGAGGCCTTTCTTATACAAGCGCTCCTTCAACGAGCATAGATACCGCCTGTGGAGGGTTAAGGATGTAGTCAGGGTTTTCCAGAGCGGTAAAGGGAACTCCAGAAAGTTGGAATATGGATTAATGGTAGGATCCCCTTTATGTTACCTTAAAGGAGTTACGATAATGATATTCCAACTTTCTGGCTTCTACTGTAGGGTGTTACAGGGTCTTGTAAGGGTCTTTATTGTTTGACTTGAAAAACGTTCCTGTGCTTCTTAGAAGAGGGGCTTACGCAGGCCCAATAGGTTTAGGTCGGGCCTGCATCATCGTCTAGAAAAAGAATGCAAAAGTGGAGGGACAGTCCTAGCAACGAGTGTGGTTATCACTCATGCGCCTATATCAGGGCCCGGGTATTCAACAAATGCCACTACATATCATATAACAGCATCATACCTGATACAGTAAGATAAAAGATGTTCGAACACATAACATAATACCGTATGATATGATATGATATAACATGACATATTATGATATATAAAAAAGAATACGTTATATGGTATGATGTGTTATGTACAACTCAGGTCCAGGTCATGCGGACCGTCGCAAAGGGAGACAGCGGGCGACGGAACAGAGCACACCCACATATAGTTGGGGACGAAATGAGTGATCACGATGTCTGATTTGGCTAATGCCACCCAGGTGAAAAGAATCCTCGAAGTCTTCGGGTTGGACCAATTTGGGAGTTTCCGAAAATAGGGGTACCTTATCTTGGGGGTCCTTATAACAAGGATTCTTCTATTTGAAGTACTATATTAGGGTCCCCTATTTTCGGAAACTCCCATTTCGAGGATCCCCACTATCCAAGAAACTAGAGGGCTTGCTGGGGCAGTTTATCAGAAACCTTTCGCCCCAAAAAGATGAGAACAAAGGCCCGCTAGCTAGCGAGGTCCGTATTGCCTCTTCTGGGATCTGGTCGTTTCGGGCGTACAGCGGCACAGATTGCTTCGGATTCACAGGGTAGACTGCGGGATGAGGTTCTGGAACTGGGGTGCTTGGAGGTTCATGGGTAGTTGTAAATGGGTGTATAAGTCCCCTAATCGGGGAACCATAGTTACCCTAATTATCGCCCCACTTATAACTACACATGAACCTCTAAGTGGGGCTCATGGTCACCGTTTGAGAACATCCTTGTGTCTTGGGTTTGAGTATGGTGTAACCTAACCCTAAGGGTCCATGTGCCCAACTACTATATACTTTGGCCTTGAAGTACTCCCTGTATAGGTACATTGGGCCCACAGCATATACGATTTGGTCACATGGACCCCTAAACCCTAAACCCTAAACCCTAAGCCTTAGGGTAAGTCAGTGCTCCGAAAGTTCAGTACAGTTCCGAAGGGTCCCAAGAGAGCCTCGTTGTCCCCGAGCTTCATGTCAAGAATATCCACCTTGCTCTGGATCCGCACAGCCTTCAGTGAGAGCTCAAAGGATGAACTTAGCCGTAAGCCCTGAATCTTAACTCCCCTAAACCCCTAAACCCCCTTAGTAGACCCCCTTGGCAATTACATCTTCCCAGTGTAGTATGAAACCCAACCTCGCCACGAACATCTTGAAGCTCGCGAGTTCCAGGCATTGCGGGCTTCCGGGTGATGGGCTTGGGTAATCCGAGCGCCGACTAACGTACCTTTGGTTAGTAGGGAATCGAATAAGAATGGTAGTAATAGTAGTTATAAATGAATAAATGTACCCGATTTTTCCATTGCCTAGTAACCAAAGATAAGCTAATGCCCGACAAGGGCTTCTACCTGAAAGAATCTTGAGAAGCCTCATGCACTTCACGGTAGTCTCCTTCGGTTCTTACAGATAACATGGGACCTCTAGATACACCCTGAACTGTAAATGCCTTCACTATAAGGCTCCAAAACCCGCAAATTACTGAGTACGGGGTTTAGGCTCATCATTGGGTACTCGCAGTATAACCCAAACTCTTATTCCATTAACATCCTGGAGCCTGAACCGACATACTGGAAAACTCTGCTCTGCTTCCCTCACCCGTCAAAATAAACACAGGCCCCCTCAAAGCCAAGAAGCGTGAACTGAGAAGCCGTTCCGCCCTGAGCCCCATCCAAAACCATCCCGCGTCGGGTACTGAACATACAATTTGATCAGGTCCTTGGGGGTTAAGGCCCCTACATAGGCTTCGGGGCTGCAAGTTTGACATGTATTGCTTTGGGTGATATGGGCTGCAGGTTTAGACCTGTAGACTCTCAAGAAAAAGAGCACTCTTACCGAGGCCTGTCTTGACTGCGGTTGATGATATAAATCCTGCATCACCCATAATAAGGAGTATACCACACTTCCCATAGTTTCGGGTCCTTAAGGTAATGCAGGATATATATATATATATATATATATATATATATTATATATATATATATATATATATATCATCAACCGTAGCCCTCTTCACCCTGTCGCCAAGGCCGCTACGACGTGGGAGCCAGCAGAGCCGGCTATGCAGGCGGCTACTGGGACCTTCCGGCCTAGCGGGGCCTTAATAGAATAGGATTTTATGGGGCCCATTATACTTTGAGGAATCCCCAAAATAGTATAGGTAATTATTAAGGTTCAGGCCACTGTAGTAGGGTGCAACAAGACCAGCCCTCTGCAAGGACAGCATCTCACTGAGCAAGTGCTCCGTGCCGACGGTGCCCTGACGAACGCCTGTCCCAAGGCAGCCATGTACCCAAATAGTATATACTAAGGCCTCAAAGTAGTCCCTATTTCTGATGCTTTGGGGCCGAATTTGGGTACATGGATCCTTTGGGTGTGCGTTCCCCAGAGATCTCAGGACCCAAGCCCACTTGGAGAGGGCGTTGGTCACCGCCAGGTCAGAGAGAAGCATGCAAAAGGACTTCGATCGCGGGAAGCACACCAGACACCAGCCTCGGCTGTAGCTAACTCCGCGCAGATCGGTGCTCTTGGCCCCTAAACCTTATACCCTAAACCCCTAAACCCTAAACCCCTAAACCCTAAACCCCTAAACCCTAAACCCCTAAACCCTAAACCCCTAAACCCTAAACACCTAAACCCCTAAACCCTAAACCCTAAACACCTAAACCCCTAAACCCTTAAACCGTTGGGTGCCCCAGGGCCGGTCCGTCTCCACCGCTATGGGCCCGTCCACCAGCCTTGCGTGCTTGGCCAGGATCTCGCCGAGCCCGGCTGGCTGGTACATGGGAGTTTCCGAAAATTAGGGGTACCTACTTTCTTATAATAAGGATCCTACTATTTTGAAGAACTATAGACCATATTAGGCCTATTTAGGGGGTTCCCTATTAATTATGACGACAGAAGCATACCATTGAACCCTTACATAAAACTTAAAACTATTGCTGAGCTTGCAAGTAACCAAGAAAGGTCTAACTGTAATTGACGGAAGGAAACGGCACAACAAATCTCCGGAAGGAACTTGCGGTACTCCTTATGCTAAACCTTAAATGAGGGATTTAGGCTTAATATAGGGGCCGTAATAATTAGAACAGGGTTTTGGGGTATATTATACTATAGCTGTGACAAGGAACCCTCAAAATCGTAGACGCAATTATTTAGGTCCCTATAGTACCCTTATAGTAGCCCTTATAGACCCCTTTAAGGATCCCTTTAAAAGTACTGGTAGAGACAATAATTTAGGCCCCTTTTTCTTGGGTGCTGTCGGGCTTAAAGGTTTGAGGCTTAGGGATGTCCGTGCCGACCGAAGAGCCCGCGAGTCAGGATGCCCCGACGACGGTCCTTGGCCAAATGAAGCGTCCATTTAGGATTCGGCTTGAGGATGTCGATTCGGGCGATTACGGCTTTAGGATGTAGATTCGGGCGATTAAGGCTTCGGGATTCTATGTTTTCAGGGTTGAGGCTGTAGCATTTTCGGATTTGGGCGTAGGCAGGGTTCTAACGTGTTCCTTGGGGCGCAGTGGGATCCCTAAACCATGAAGCCTGCGGGCGGTGTGACGGTTTTTTGGATGGTTTGACCTCGTCGTTTCTATGCAAATAACCTTGGCTTTTTGGGCCTTGGGAGTTTCCATCAACTGCAGAGACCAACACCCGAGCATCTGACTCATGTCAAGCGAAGCCCAGAGACTCCAATATCCCTTAATTAAGGAATATACCTTAAGTTGTAGTAGGATCCCTAATATGATTTAAAGAATATTCCTTAGTTAAGGGATATTGGAGTCTCTGGGAGCACCTTCCTGGCTCGACCGATCGACAGAAAAGCAGACCCCGAACTCTGGTCTTGGCTCCGACGACACGGCAGCACCCTCAGCCTTAAGCACAGAGCCCATAACTCAACGACTGCTTGCACCTCTTCTGCTCCCCAGTTGTCACTGTCACAGTTACTACTCTAGTTCATGGTGGGATAGGATTTGAAAGTCTACATGTTTATTCCTTGTTGGGTTTAAGTACCCACAAAGATGCAAACTGTTACCCAACTTTGACAAAGTACTAACTATCAGTACTACTACCATAGTTGCTAGGAGTCCTCTACTTCTGCCTGACGAATTCTGCCATTGCTTTGCAGCTGTGCTCTGCTTATTGCCATTATCATAGTTGCTAAGTTCATCAGCCCCCCAAAGTGTACACTTTCAGTTTTAGAGCGGGTAATATTATCCCAAAAGGTGTAAACTGTATCCACTCAGCTACTGACTTATTACTAGTGCTTGTATTTCTTACATTCTATATGACGGTGTGCCAAGTTGCATGTGCCTCAACAATACAAACTTTGGCCTTACAGGGGTTCCATACAAGATCAAAGAATACACGCATGGAGACTTGCATCCTTACCGCCGCCACTACCACTCGTCTAAACCGTTGTGTTTTCCATGTTTGTGCAAGCAGGTTAGCAGCACTAGTAGTTGTTTGGCACATTTTCATCATCATCGTCATCATCATCACCATCGTCACCATCACGGCTATTGCAACGGTATTCGCGGTTGTCATGGCCAAGTGTTCATCACAAACTATTGACGAGTGCGATCAGTATCACTAGTACTCTTAAAATCAGTCTTCATGCCCTAAACCCTAAACCCCTAAAGCTCTAAACACCTCAGCCGAAAACCCCTAAAACCTGAGCCCACAAGCCCCTTAAACCGTGCACCGAGAGGCTGGAGGAGGCGACTTCGCTGGCGTTGTCGGTCTCTTCGGAGCCCAGGAGCACGCGGCTGGTCCTGAGAACAGAACGCAGAGAGGGCGTGAAGGGATCCCCCCTTTTGGGTATCTTAAGGCCTAAGTATAAGCTTATGATCTGGGGTCTAAGGGGTCTAGGGTTTAGGGATCCCCTTACTGGCCCAAAGGCTCCATGTACCTTTCTAGTAGATACTTGAGCCTTCAAGGGGTCCCTAAATGGGTACTTCAAGGCCAAAGTATATACCATATGGGTACATGGAGCCTTAGGGTGGTGTTTTAAGGCCTAAGCGTAGAAGCGTATGAACTGGGGCCTAAGGGGTTTAGGGCTTACGGTTTTCCGAAAAGAGTTGGGGCGTATGAGTCACTCGAGGACCTCGGGCTGTCGGGTTTAGGGGACTAGAGAACAACATAGCAGAAGAAAGAGGAGTCACAATTTCTGTAGACACTGATTGGGAATCCACCTTTCTAAGGGCTTACATGGTATTCTGTTGTCATCCCTTTTGAAGTAGGGCGGGATTGCATTTAGGACTTTGTAGGTACCCGCCATAGAGGCTTAGGATCCCTTGCGAAGCTTTTGCATGCTAAACAGGGGTGTAAGAGGCTTTGCCCCACAAGGGCTTAGGGAACGGGGCTTAGGGTCTAGAGTCTACAGGGGTTTCATAATTTTGTAGGGTGTGAGGCAGTGTCAGAGGCTTGGGGCAGTTTGGGCGTCTTGGGGATTTGTACTAACAATCTGCGCTGCCCACGATTGGCTTTGACGACAACCACAACAAAACCTAGCCTTCTCTACAGCTTCCAAGTTGGGAGAGGTCTTCGGGGAAGCTTTCGAAGTTTGAGGTCTGAAGTTTAGGGGTTGTACGGTTGATGATATAAACCCTGCATTGCCTTAAGGACCCAACAACTATGGGAATTATGGTATATTCCTTACTATGGGTAATGCAGGATTTAAATCATCAACCGTAGGAAGCCAATGCTAGTCTGTCTTCATAGAGAGGATCAATGAAAATAATCCAGTCGTGTAGAGGACACGATATCTCTCTGTCCAGGCTACCTGTACAGATGCTACACACAGGCTGCACGAGAAACTGTGCACAGTCTTGTACAGCCCCTCAGAAAATTCGCAACTCCGAGCCCGTGAACAGACAGTTCGTGTGGATTCAGGCCTCCGCTTCCCGTCCTGGGTCTTATCGGTTATTTCAAGCTCATCGTAAACCAAACCAAACTAATTTCATGCCACAACTAAAGCTACTTAGTCCCAGAGTAAAGCAAGCTCCATGAAGCCTGGTGCGCGTTGTTCGCTTTGTGGGTTGGGGCAGCAGCGCCTGAAATGGCGGATGGAAGTTGCGATTGAGGCCGGGGTTTCATAAGACACTTGCAGGGCTGTAGTTTCTAGAGTGCTGGTTCGAGGGTACAACATTCAGTGCATTCCCTGTGTCAAAGCGGACAAGGCTCCTTAATGCCCATCTGAAAGCCCCTCAACATACCTGCCGCAAAAAGCACGGACCCTTCAAGGCCCTTCAAGGGCGCAAACCCTGAATGCATCAACTTACCTATGTTTAGTAGAGAATGCTAGTAGTAGTAGTAGTAGTAGTAGTAGTAGTAGTAGTAGTAGTAGTAGTAGTAGTAGTAGTAGTAGTAGTAGTAGTAGTAGTTATAATTCTACCCCATTCCTCCATTCCCTACTAACCAAAGGTGAGAAAATGAACCCTCGAAGCACTCTTCCAAGCCCTAAACCCTACCAGGGCCTTCCTCAACACAAGCCTAGAAGACCTGCCCAGAAGTTGAGCCAGGTTGCTTTTTCAACTGAACCTTGAACCACTCGAAGGCAAATTGTTTGTGAAGCCGAACCCTTAACCCAAAGGGTCCATGTACCCAAATCGTATCAAAACAGTATATGCTTTGGGACCAATGTACCTATGTTGGAAGTACTTGAATTCCAAAGTATATAGTAGTTGGGTACATGGACCCTTTGGGCTGACCGTATATACCACTTCAAAATTGTAACTTAAGCAAGTTCGCTGAACAAGAGCCTGGAGACACCGTCATGCAACCATGCTGCGGTTGATGATATAAGTCCTGCATTAACAAAAATAAGGAATATACCATAGTTCCCATAGTTTAGGGTCCTTAAGGTAATGCTGGATTTATATCATCAGCCGTATGCATCCTATTGTAGCTCTAACCCCTTACAGCCTTACCAATCCCACCATGGCACCTCAAGTCTAAGCAACTTTCTCAGAAACCTGTTGCGGCACCTCAAAGAGCGAAAAGCCCAAGTCTGGTGTTTGCATACACAACCCCAAGAAAATCCCTAACAACAGATCCCCTGTGGTCCTGACTCGTGGGCACCTGTGCTACAATAGAGGGCAGGTAGGGGAGTGCGTGCAGCTAAGGTTCCCTGAACGAAGCCATGAGCCTGATAATTATAGAAGTCTGGACCACGACTTATACCATTCCCTAGACGCAACAGTTTGCTTAAATAACCCCCCCCCCCTACCCCCGATCCGAAGGACCAACACTACTCACCAGGGCCCCTGTATTACCCGCGGAAGGCCGCGCCTCTGCCTTGGGGGCTGCCGAAGTGCTGGAACGCTTCAGCGCCGAGAGCCCCTTGAGGCCCTGCGAGGGGTCCTGGTAGGACGAGTTGACGTCTTCTCCTTCCTTCTTGAGGTCTTCTGTGGTTGCGTCTTTTGTCTGGTGTTTGTGTTCTATGGATAAACCCGAGAATTTAAACAGTTACTTTACTTACATTTTGTTACAAACCCTACAGAAAGCCGTGTAAGACTCCGCCAACCTGCAACCTTTTCGGAGGACCGACCTCCTTCTGCTCGGTCTTGCTGCGAACGGTGGAGAGAAGCCAGCGGCCAAAATCGGAGCGCGCCTGTCTTGCGAGGCTTTCTCCCAAGCAGGTTTTGAGGTCTTTTGGGGTTCAGGGGTTTCAACCCTACACTGCCCTGAATCCTGAACGTTCAAGGCGGTTAACCCCTAAAGCCTATGTCATTTTGATTTTCTCCTGCCGGTTGAAGACTTTACGATTTGGGGCTTCGGGCTTCGGGATTTTCTGCAAGGCCTCGGGCTGAGGGTATTGGGGCTTAGAGCTAATTTCTTGTGTGCTTTGGGGTCGGGATACACGGTTTGGTGCCTTTGGGGCCTCTGGATTGGATTGGCTGCACATAAATGACGGTAACTCTTTACGTTAGGATTCTTTTGTAATGTGTAATGCCCTTTTCTCCGCAAGTCCAAGGGGATAGGGTTTGTGTGGTTTAGGCCATGAGGCCTGGCTTGCAGGGCTTCGGAGAGCGTGGGGAAGATAGCATGGCTCTTACGCACCGAGAACAGACATCGAAGTGCCTATGGTTCTCAGCAGTTCCGTTTGATCTGAGATCGCTCTTACAGTAGGGTCTAGGAGCTTTGGCTTTACACAGGTTGAGTGGTTCAGGGTTTAATCAGGTGTTTGGTTTATGGAGTCTGGGGTTTGGGCTTGACCAGGTTTGGCAAGGCCTCCTTCAAGCTTTCCACATCTACAGTAACATGTCGAGGACATGCACGGGAAAGAAGTACACACCTTTTCCGAGCTACAGCTCTACAGTATATATATATATATATATATATGTATATATATATATATATATATATATATATATATATAATGCGGAGCAAACCCTGCTTAGAACCCATAACGGAACCGATAAAGGACCGAATCAGCCTCGTAAGTCACTATGAGGGACTCGGTAAAGTTACTGAGCCTCATCCGAGTCCGGCAGGTATTTCAAGTCCTGGCTGCCAGGCATAGACGGCTCGAGGGTTTAGGGTTTACAATTTACAGTTTAGTATATGACGAAGGAGCCTTGGCTGTTTGAACAGATGCAGATTCATTTGGAGGCTGAGGTCTAGGGCCTAAGAGTTCTTTTTTTTTTTAAAGTGCAATGGGGCCTTTTTCTGCAGAGGTCCAGCCGTTCTTACGGCTTACACTGTAAATGGCCTAAGAGTTCAGCGGTTAGGGAAGGACTCCAGTTCAGGATTGGTCAGTTCCGCATATCTGGCCCTTCAGGGTTTCGGTTCTCGCCTGTTCTGTTTTTGCACCTCATGCGAAAAGGCTTCGCAGCCGGGGGGGGGGGGGTTACGATTTTAGCTTGACCCTTTTGCCTGGTCCGGTGAGGGCATGGGTTAAGGTTTCGGCTTCAGAGATTTGAACCATGGTTTGACAACGAAACCACTTCAAAGTTATCTCACAACATTCGTGAAGCCGTTTACATCTGCTGCAGCACCGACAAACAACCTTCTACAAATCCAGCGAATGTCGACCACGATGCTTCTTCTGAACGAAGGAAGCAAAACACCACAAGCGCCACAACATAAACTGAACGAAACATCCTGGACCATCCTAAATAACCCCATCTGAACCATAATCACCCATGGTCAAACCCGCCGAAAAATCCCACAGGCACCTGAAGAAACCCACCGGGACATCCCACGGTTCACAAACCCCAAACCCTAAACCCTAAAGCCCAGACCCCTAAACTCCCTAAACCCCTGAACCCTAAACTCCCTAAACCCCTGAACCCTAAACTCCCTAAGCCCTAAACCACTGAACCCGGAACTCCCCTAAACCTCTCCTGCAGCAGTCTCAAGATGCCCGCAACTTCCAGCTCTCGCTCCTCGGGAGTATCGGTCCTTGGCAGAACCCCGGAGAGCCCAGCCCAACGCGAAAGAATACCTTTAAGGGCTCCTTTATAAGGAGGTCCTTGAAGGGTTCCTTTAAGGGAAACCTTTAAGGGTTCCCCCTTTGAGGGGGACTAAAGGGTTCTGTACTAGATTCCTTTTGAGGGGGTCCTTTAAGGGCTCCCGTTTAAGGCTTCCCTTTTTACAGGTCCGGGAAAAGAACAGAATGTGCCTTGAGGGGCTTCGGGTGTCAGATTTTAAGGTTTTAGGGATGCCTACATATGTGTTTATATGTGTGTGTATATATATATATATATATATAGTATACACACACACATGCGCACACACGCACGCACAACTGCAATCAACTTCAGGACTCCGCTACTGTTTGTAAGTCTACAGTATATCACGGTATATCCACTGAATTACTCTTTTCGGCTTTGAGGCTTGGCTTGAAAGGGCTTCAGGATGTTTACGGATTCGGATCGAGGAAGCGCCTTGAACCCAGAGCTTCAGGGTGCGCGGAGGGCTTTGTGGAAAGCCTCGAAGCACCACCTTACACTGCCAACATAAGTCTTCGTAAGTTCGTAGTTTTCAGAAATGAAAGGACCCTATGCAAAGGTGTTAGTTTATGACGGTTTCAGACAAGGCTAGCGAGGTAATTCGGAACCTCACAGGGGTTCGCTGCTGTCGATCACGAGCGTGCACCTCCTCATAAGGATTCGGAGAGCCCTCTTGCTGTAGAGACGTCTATGAGATCGTGCATTGCAACCCTGCAGCCCTTATCTAATCCTGAGACCCGCCTAGAACACCGTGGAATACTCTTGCAGAACCCGTATCAAACCACACTTCTAGAACCTGCCAAGGAAGGATAATGGTGTTTAGCCGTTTAGCCACGGAGGCAGATCTAGCATATGGGGGAAGCACCTCGCGCTGGGCACGGTGCTGCCCCAAATCCGCGAAGAAACACGGCCCGGGGCCCCTCTCCTCGTCGAGCTGCGTATTAAAATCTAAGGTCGGCCATAGAGCGTCTTTGCAAGTCGCAGATGATGGGAGGCCAAAAAGGGGGCTTTAAGATTCTTGGGGTCGGGATTCCTCAATCTGAAACCCTATTATGGGAACCCTAATCCCTACTAAACCCCCATAGGCTAAAATCCCTTTTGGCCTCCGATGATACCCTTATAGATCCCTTTAAAGGAACCCCTATAGATCCCTTTAAAGGAACCCTAGGGATCCCTAACCCCCTATAGATTCCCGAAAGCCAGGGTTGATCAGTCGATGGGCTGCATGCAGTGTAAGCTCTTGTTTGCCAGCGGATGGCTCAATCGAGCCAATCAATGGCCCTGCGAGTTAGGCTGAAGCAACATGTATAGGCCAGCCTAGCTATCAAGATCGGCCGAAGCCAGCAAAGGGCTTTAAGCCATAATCAGCAGAAGCCAGTCGCACTGAGGTCTTTGCGTGTAAAACAATCGGTTAGAGCCTCTCGTCGATGCTTGGTGCTTCAACAGCATAAACCCTTGCCCGAGAGCGCCCACAGTCGGAACCAGAAGGTTCTACAGGTTATGAGCGCCCAAGCTGCCAGCGCAGAAGGTGCGGAGCCGCGAGGGTCTGGTGTGCGAGATGGAGTTCCCGCTCAGAACGTTCAGATGAATGGTGTTTCTGCAACAGAGAGAGCGAGTAACAATCCTGGAGAAAGTGGTGTGTTCTCGGAAAATCCGAATGTTCATGACCCGAACCCGGGAGTGCCTCGTCAGTCTACTGCAAGAGATCCGGCGTCTGGACAGATGTTTCTGGGAACAGCGGAACCGCCTTATGGAAATCTACCGGATACGGGCGCGAACGTTATAACTACGGGAGCCCATGAACCAGGTGTTTCCACGCCAGTCCGCAGGGAGCCAAGGCCTGCGGCGACGCCTACGAGATCGGCCGTGAGAGTGCAAGAGTTCTACTCGGCTGAGCAAGGTGATGGAGTTCAGGGAGCAGATCATGGAAATGTACGGTGGATGGCTAGGTTCACTGAGTTCTTGAGGACTACGGCGACACGAGGGGTCACGGGAGTGGACAGGTTTCTGGACAACTTGGGATTCACGCATCAAGGTGTGAGTATGCTTCCTTCAGACCCAAGAATGCAGCGATCTTTGAACTCCCCGTTGAGATTCTCCCCACCAGAACCGCTACCTGAGCACCAAGAACAAGCAGCACCTCCGGTTCCTTTGTCCTGGGCGAGCAATCAACAGCAGAATGTGCCTCTTTTTGGTCCTGCTCAGGTTGCTCAGCTTCGACAATCTCAAAGAGACTACCCTCAGCTCTATGGCTACCAAGCAGCTTCAGAGGGAGAAAGTGATCGGTCCTCCCGGTTACAAGCGGAAGTGCAAAGACAGTTGGAGGAGTACAATGTACGGTACCAGGCTCAGCTACAAGGTCTCTTACAAGAAGTGGAAGTCCTAAGAGCTGAACGTCGGCTATGGCAGCAACAGCAAGGAGAAACCCGAAGCCTATGCCCTGATCCTACGGTACCCCAAGGGAATCCTCAACATCAACCTGAAAGGCATCCTCCGCAGATACCTGGAGCTTCTAACGTACCACCATGTGATCCTCTCTCAGCTGTTCAAGGCCGTGCTGTTCCTGTCAGTGATCCTGTTAACGTACAAGCGGGTGATCAAGGACTCAGTACGGAGCGTGTGGGAATCGAAGATACCAGAGCATTGGGACAAGGAGAAAGCGGGTTGTTAGGCAGCAGTCAGAGGCCTGATGATCCAACTGTACCCCGAGGGAATCCTCAACATCAACCTCGTGGTCTTTTTGAAAATGATAGTCAAGCACGTGGTCAAGAGTCTGGTCCTTTTGTGAGTCAAGCACGTGGTCAAGAGTCTGGACAGTCTACCCGTAAAGAGCAAGAACAAGCTCAATCGATGGAAGGATCTGGGCACGGCGGACCCCACGACCCAAGACCTTCAACGGAGGCGCCAACGGCACAGCAGTGGTTGGGATCGGCACCCTCTACAGATGCAATGACTTTGATAGCAGGTGGTGTGGCGCAACTTCAAGCTGCTATGTTGAAACAGATGTCTGCTGACAAGAGTGGTGAGAGAACTCCGGAAACCGTGAAGCCGGGGACAAGCACCCTTCCGGTTTTGCCTCCGGTGAGATCGGAGTCCTCAAGCGTGGACCTGTTGGATTGGCTGGAGCTGATAGAGTCTCCAATGAGTGATCTTTCAGATGGGAGCGCGTCCTGGTGGAAGCAAGTGCGAGCATCTTCGAAAGAGGCCTACGACTTGTGGGTTGTCTCAGGGCCTATTGAGCGTCTCGGTGTGGTACCAGCTTCAGGAGGAGAACTTGAAGAAGGAAAATGGCCCCGTGTGAATTCCCGGGCGGCAAGCATGATCCTGACGGCCCTTGATGAGTCGATCCGGTCGGAGTTGGTTTCAAGGCGGATGACGGGTTCGGTGACCTCCATAATCTTCAGGCTTCTCACGCTTTACCAACCTGGCGGTGAAGAAGAAAAATACCGCACTCTCCAACAGCTACAGAACCCTCCGAGGGAGAATGAGCCCCCAAAGGCCGTTGAGAGCCTTCGTGCGTGGAACAGATGGCTGAGAAGGTGCAGAGAGCTCAACTTACAGGTTCCTGACCCAAGCCTACTTGTTCGAGGACTTCATGCTCTTGTTCGTGGAGTACTTGACAAGAACAGTGAGGCTAGCTTCAGAACAAACTTGGTCCGTTCCAATTTGAAGATCGACTCGAACCCCACAATGGACAATGTCGAGAAGTACTACAAGCACTTAATGGGTGAATGTGAGTCCTTAGCAACGGCGATTCCAGTGATGACCGGAACCACTACAACCCCACCTACTCGACCGGAGCCAAAGCTGAGGCCGATGAAGACGGAAACGAGAACTACTACCACACCGCCTTCAACACCCTCTGCCCCAACAAGAACCACTACAACCAATGCTTCGAACTCAGGTGGAGAAGAGGAGAGGGACAAGCGGAAGGAGACGCCTTGCAAGTTCTTCGGCAAGACCTATAAGGGGTGCGCTCGAGTTGGAAAGTGCCCGTTTCTTCACTCGTGGGAGGGCTTGGAGAAGGAGCGAAGCTCAAGATGCTTGGCTTGCGGCGGGAAACATATGGTCAAGGATTGCCCGAACAAGAAGCCTCCAGGAACACCCGGAGGAGGATCTGGAACACCAGAAGCAAAGGGGCAACCATCGACACCGAGGCCGCAATCCTCAACCTCTTCTACTACAACGCCCCCGGCAACAAAGACGGTGCGAATCGACGACAAACCGGAGGTTGAGAATATAGAGGGAAGGAGCGCGGAACCAAAGGGAGATGCTGCCCCGGTGGACTTAAAGGAAGTGCTTTCGGATGTTGGAAAGATCCTCAAGGCCATGCATGCTTCGTCTATCAAGAAGTTCGCGGTGAATGGCAAGGAGGAGACGCAAAGCGTGGAACCACAACCGGAACCAGAAGTTCCACCTGACCAACCAAAGGTGGCAGCGTTGGAGGTTTCTGAGGATGAAGGTGGCACGGGCTTGCTGGATAGTGGAGCAAGTCATCCAATGAGGCCTGCAAAGGGAGAAGAGTACCAACGCGGTGAACCAGTAAGGGTTACGCTTGCAGGAGAAGATGTTCGAGTTCTACGTCAGAACCCACAAGGGACAATCTTGGTTCAGGAGGAGGAAACTCAGGTGCAACCAATAGTGCCACTTGGTGCGGTCATAGAGAATCTTGGCTACACGTTGCACTGGAGCCCTCGAAACCTACGTCTTACGCATCCTTCGCGAAGGAGCGTGAAGGTCAAAATCAAGAACCACTGTCCTGAGGTGGCTGCGTGCGATGCTTTGAACCTGATCCAGGAGCTGGAGATGTCCCAGGTGAGGGACTTGAACACTCATGTGGAGTCGTTGCGTGCAAGGTTGGAGGTGATGAAGAAGGAGGAAAAGCGGGACTGGACCGAGCTAATGCGGGAGTTTTCTCGCACAGGTTCGAGGGCAACTTTGTTGAGAACTCTCTTGTTGTGCCCCTTCACCAAGGACCTGCCGGCCGATGTTCAGTCGCTGTTACTACGGAGCTTCGATCCTACGGGTGGTGAGAGGTATTTGAAATCTTTGCCTCTTACCAGGAGAAAGCGAAAGATGTTGATGAGTTCTAAAAGTTGGGTTGTGAGTATGACTTCGTTTGCCAACGCTTCAAGCATGACCCCTTCGAGGCCATCCCGCTTTCAGGAAAGGCCCTTCTCCAGATTGACATGGCTCAGTCCAAGTTATGGGATCCTGATCGCGAGGAAGGAGTTTACTCATTGCTTTTGTGGGCAGCGTCTACGGGAAGGATTTCGGATGTGTTGGCGACTCCTCCATGTGGATCTTGGCCCAACTCTCTTGCGCCGAGGAGAGGACCGAGCTCTTATCCGGTGAGATCAACGAAGGAGCCCTACGGGATCACGGGACTTGCGACCTGGCAAAGGCAGGAGGTGAGTAAGGAGACTGCGGCTATGGCGAGGCCAATGTTGTTGTGGACTATGGCTCAGCTTTGTGGCCAAGGAAATGTGGGCTTCCTGATGGATTTTCCGTCCGATGAAGAACGACTACGAGACGATGATCCAGTGCGGGCGTCCCCTTGGGAAACTGAGTTGTGGAAGTCCTTCAAGTCCATAGCGGGCATGACTAAGGTCTCCTTCTACATGGGCGCGTATGGGCACAAGGCCAAAAGACCTACGACAATGGCTACCACCTATCCTAGCTTATGCCAGATCGACAATATCTACGACTTCCATGATGGGTGTGTTCCGCCTTCGTTGTTGAGCCATGAAGAAATGAGAAATTGGTCGTATCCTTTCAAGGCCATGGTGGCGAATGCGGTGTGTGACTATCAAGTTGACCGCCAATGCAATGAAGAAGAGTTGGCGGAGTTGGGTGTGAAGCTGACCAAGCTCACTAAGGAGCAACGAGAGTCGTGGCAACGTCATCTACTTAACGACCACCAACCTTATAGAGCCGATTGTGCTGTTTGCATCAATGCTCAGGCTACGGGCTATCAACATCGACGCCGACGGCATCCTTCCATGTACACCGTCGCGCTTGATTTGGCCGGTCCCTTCAAACAGAAGGGAAGGGATATGGATCACGAAGATTACAAGTACCTCATGGTTGCTGCCTACAGGTGCCCAAAGGAGTACCTCAACGAAAAGGCTTTGGCCTACCTGGACTCAGAGCTCTATGTGCCCGACGAGCCCGAAGAATGTGGAGGTGACGATCCAATGGCTTTGTCGGAGGAAGAAGTTGAGAAGGAAGCTGAGTCTGAGGAAGAACGTGGCGAACCATGTGGCCCAGAAACGTTGGATGATGCGGTTGAAGGCCTTCTTGAACAAGAAGAATGGACCACAATCTATGTGACAAGGCCAATGAGGAGGAGGACCACCCAGTATGCGGCTCAAGCAGCTAAAGAAATCGTGCTGCAACTGAGACAGTCTGGACTACATGTGAGCACTGTTCATACGGACAGGGCGCGCGAGTTCAAGGCCAAGTTGTTCAAGGACTGGACAGTTGAGGCCCAGCTAAGACATACCAAGACGGCGGGCGGTGATCCTGCAGGTAATAGCTCAGCAGAGTTGGGAATCAAGTGGGCAAAGGCTCGTGTACGGGCTCTCTTGGTTGCTGCAAAGGCCCCTCCCCGAGATTGGCCAATGGCAATAAGCCATGCTTCGTTGGACCTGTGGGCGAAGGCATTTCCAGACAGCCCATGGTCTTCACCACCGGCCACGGCTTTTGGAAGCGAAGTTTGGTTCAGAGCGAAGTACTACCAAGGCAAGTCGGAGAAGAAGCACGAGGCGGCAGGCATGAGGTGGAAGCGTGGTTGGTACCGAGGTCCTGCAATGGATGTTAAGAGAGGACACTTGATTGTTCGAGAAGATGGAGGACTAACGGTCGCGAAAAGTGTCAAGCTCAATGTTTGGGACCCCACGAAGGAGATGAAAGATCTTGTGCCACCGTCGGTTGCAGATGGACTTCCTGATGAACTTCTTATTTCGCCGGAACCTCCTACAAAGGGTGAACTCAGAGATGAGGTTGAGTTTAGATCCCGCATGCTGCTCGAGGAGGAGAACTTCGATATCAACAAGGCGGCAGAGTTGTTTAAGACCCTCGAGATTATGGGAGACACGGATCAAAGGATCAAGGCAAAGTCACCGTTTTCTTCATGGTATACTGGAGCCTTTGTCCATGGTGGAGTGGCTGGGATTCGGAACAACCTGAAGGAATTCCCTTACACTACCAAATACCTTGTGGGCGTGGCAAAGAAATGCTGTGGAGATGTGAAGTTTTCGGCCATTGGACTGGCCAAGAATGCACAGCTGGGCCTACACCGAGATTCCCATAACTACAAGCACTCCAAGAACTATGTGATCCCTCTTCAAGCCTTTGAGAAGGGTTCGCTATGGGTTCAAAATGAGAATGATGAGGACCGTGAAGGTGAAGAGAGGACTTTATCCAATGGGAAAGTGGTGTATGGGAAGCTGCATGAAATGCACAAAGGCATCCCTGTGTGTTTTTCCCCGCGCCTGTGGCATGAAGTACAACCATGGGAAGGTGAGCGTATGGTGTTGCTTCTTTACACTCCGAGGGCTACGAGGCTTCCCTCTGAAAATGTTGAATCGTTGGAAGAAGCCGGTTTTCCCGTTGATCGTGACTCCCTACTACCAGATGGTGAAGAAGAGGGTGATGAGGAGAAGATTGCTGAGTTTCCCATCCCGCTACCTGCTGCTAAGGTCAAAATGATGAAGGCAGAGGAGAATGTGGATGGGGCAGTTGCTTTTGTGGAGCTTGAGAACAATGAGCTGCTCAAGGGTGAAAGCGGTGACAATTCTCTTCAGCTACCCCCTGGTGATCCTCCCAATGCTGCGCTTCATGATATGGTCCATGTTAAGAAGATGATAAAGAAGGCCGAGGTTCAGTATACTCCAAACATCGAACAAATCTTGGAAGACATTGAGGCCAAGGGAGGACAGCTGGAGGTCACCCACACCGTGAGCCTTGCTGATGTCAAGAGTAACCTTGAAAAATGGAAGCAGTCTGCCTTGAAGGAGTTCAACAACCTGACGAAGTCCAAGCAGGCTTTCAAGGTGATGAAGCGGCATGAGCTACCAGCGAACTGCCGCATAGTGCCCTGTAAAGGGGTTTACACAGTGAAACCAGACAAAGGTCCACCGGGCTACAGAAGGAAAACAAGGTTTGTGGCGTGTGGAAATTACATCTCTGAAGAGTCTGCTACTATGGATCTTTTTGCTGCCGGGCTGGATGCTACTTCGCTTCGGACCATGTTAGCCTACAATGCAAAGAAACCGTGGCGGATTGGAACCACAGATGTGCGCCAGGCTTTCGTTCTTGCGAGGTGGCGAGGGGAGCCAGTGGCTTTGGAACCGCCGGGAATAGCATATTTGCTCGGCTTAGCAGTTCCAGGAGATGTATGGTTCGTGCAGCAAGCTTTGTATGGTTTGCGCGAATCCCCAGCCCTTTGGTCAATGTTTAGAGATGAACAGTTGAAGCTTGCTCGCTGGATAGTCAACATCAATGGCCAAGAAGTGAAGATGAAGTTGGAACAGTTGGTCTCCGACAATCAAGTATGGAAGATCATACCGGAGCATGGCGGTGAGGTCTACGGCTACGTTCTTGTCTACATAGACGACCTCCTAATCCATGCTCAGGAGGAGGCCATGGAAGGCTTCTTCAAGTGGGTATCAGCAAAATGGGAGGTTGACGATTTGGACGTTCTTGACTACAACCACCCCATCCGGTTTTTGGGCATGGAGCTTCATAAAGTTCAAGGAGGTGTAGAGTTGGCCCAGGAAGGCTTCGTCAACGAGATTCTCAGATCCTACCATCACGAGGGAGGACGTTCATACTCCCAAGGTCCGAGAGAAACTCTTCTCTTGACCGAGGAGGAGGAACGAGCGCTTATCGATGCGGAGCCCAGCAATGTAGACCCTAAGGACCCAGAAGTGAAAGAAGCACAAAAACGTGTTGGCGAGTTGTTGTGGCTTGTGGGTCGTACAAGACCGGATATTCAACACACTGTTTCGATAATGGCTTCGAGAATTACAAGGTCGCCTGGAATGGTGAACGTGGTTGGAAGGCGGCTCCTGGACTATCTCTCGGAAACAAAGTACTACAGGTTATCCTTCACCCAGGATGAGGAGGAGAGCGTCGAAGCTGTAAGCGTCTACACCGACAGCTCTTTCTCTCCCAGTGGAGGAAGGTCACATGGAGCGGTTGCGATCTTCTACGGGAACAACCCTTTAAGCTGGAGGGCGTCAAGGCAGCCGCTAACTACTTTGTCAACGGCGGAATCAGAGCTGGTTGAGGCCGTGGAAGGAACTTTGATGGGCCTTTCTACTAGGTGTCTTATCAATGAACTCAAAGGAGAAGAAGTTCCTCTGTGGCTATATGTTGACAACAAGGCTGCTGTTGCTCTCCTGACTACATCATCAGGGAGCTGGAGAACAAGGCATCTACGCCTTCGCAGTAATTGGGTGAGGGAAATGCACCATCGCAAGGAGATTGACATCCTGTTTTGCCCAGGTCAGTACCAACGGGCAGATTTGGGAACCAAGCCCTTTACCAAAGAACGTCTACGGCAACTGGTAGCCTTATGGAATCTACATGATCGGCGACCAGATGTTGAAATAAGGACAGTAAGAACGTTTGGGAATGAGGGCACATGGCTACAGCGTCTACTTCTCCTATGTCAAGTTTGTGGAACATGGGCACAGAAGCAGGAGTTACAACCAGAAATTCCCTGGGACTTGTACCTGGTGGTGTTGATCCTTGGAGTTGCAATCATTGGACTCTGGGAAGGATTGAAGAGCTGCGTCCGGAGCTCTGAACCAAAGGTCAAGGCTTTGAGGATGAAGGCTTCAAGAGCCACAAAGGGAAATCTCACAAGGAATGAGTTGAAAGAACTTCAAGTTCTACTCTCAATCAGTCCATCCGACCTCACTAAAGAGCAAAAGGAGAGGATGTTTGACTTGAAGGAAAAGTTTGATGACACCATGCCCGAAGGATGTTCTCCGATGCCCAGATGTTCACCCTCGGAATGCCTACCAGAAGTTCCACTTGGAGATTCGGCCTCTTCATCTACTACACCTGTGGTTGGTCGGAATAAGCAGCCCAAGCCAAAGGAAACCAGAGATCAAGCCACGCAGGCCGACTACGAGCCGGTTTTTACGAGGGTACAGCCACAACCACCGCCGCGGCGAGAAGTAATCTCGGGGCCCTTTTACCAGGTCCCTGGAAGAGATCACCTACATATCTTCCGGGAGTGCTGGGGTCTACGGAATGCTGGACATGTGCAAAGGGTGACCCTATGCCGATGTTGCCTGGAGAATGGCGGCAATCGAATCTATTAAAGCAGCGACTGAAATGAGGCTACCATTTTGGAGCCGCCCTGGCATCAATGTGGTGTCTCCCTATCGAGAACACCAAGGAGGAGTATAGATTCCCGAAAGCCAGGGTTGATCAGTCGATGGGCTGCATGCAGTGTAAGCTCTTGTTTGCCAGCGGATGGCTCAATCGAGCCAATCAATGGCCCTGCGAGTTAGGCTGAAGCAACATGTATAGGCCAGCCTAGCTATCAAGATCGGCAGAAGCCAGCAAAGGGCTTTAAGCCATAATCAGCAGAAGCCAGTCGCACTGAGGTCTTTGCGTGTAAAACAATCGGTCAGAGCCTCTCGTCGATGCTTGGTGCTTCAACAGCATAAACCCTTGCCCGAGAGCGCCCACAGTCGGAACCAGAAGGTTCTACACCCCCATAGGCTAAAACCCCTTTTGGCCTCCTATGAGCAGAGCCCACAGGTCGAGCTCCGCCCGTGCCGAGTCCGTCATGAGCACCACATCGTGACGTCAAGAACCGACCTCACCCCGTCCTTGCTAGGAGACCCAAAACAAGGAAACCCCGGCCCTTAACCCAAAGCTCCGAAATCCCTAACCTGGAAAGCTGAGCCCGAAGCAGTTTTAGTGCTCGTTTATGGATGAAAGGTTATAGGGTTTTATTTGTAAGGCTCGAATTCTTAGTTCATAATGGTTCCATTAAGAAAAAAGTATTAATTAAAGTATGGTACTCCAAAGCCCAGAATATGTCCTACTACGGGGCGGCCCTGCAAAGGATGCAGCTCAAGTCTCTGATTGAAGTGGACTTGGTTCTTCTTCTGCCGCACGGTGCGGAACCTGCGCCTGGAGAGAAAACTTTTGCCGGTATTTGGAGAGCTCTATGGGGTTTAGGGTTTAGGGGTTGGGGGTTTAGGGTTTATTTCCGTAAGGGTCCATGTACCCAAATAGTATATACTTTGGGACAAATGTACCCAGAGAGGGACTACTTTAAGGCCAATGTATATATTTAGGTACATGGACCCTTAGGGTTTGGAGGGTTGTATGGCTTTCGTAACGCTTGCAGATACATCTAAGATCGCTCTTGCAACCTGTACGACGAAACGAAGCTCACACCGGAGGAATGTCTTGTGACAACGGCGTAGCAGAACACTACATGAGGCTTGCACGGAATTACGTACCATTAGTAGGGATTTGGAGAGCTTTGCCAATATGTTAAGGTTTAGTCTTATCGGCAAGATGATTCGGGAGTAAGGGTTTTCGGGAAGTTGGGATTTAAAGGGCTCACGATTATAATAATGATCTGAAGCCCTACCATAGGAATCTCGATAGCAACGCCCTAACCCCTAAACCCATGCAGAAGCTTAAACTCATGCTCATAGCGGCTTCACGTTGTCCCTTTTTGGGTCCCTATTATAGTACGGCACCTATTATTTAGGGTACCCAGAAAAGGGGCCCTAATTTTGACAACTACCCATACAGTGTCTGGGGTATTCTGGGGTGCTACAACGGCAGTATGGGGTGCTGCCAGGTTTGACAGGGTTGAAGATTGAGACCTTAATCAGCCTCAATCCTTGGACTAGCGGTCAGACGCCGGCAAGTTCTGCAAAACCCTCCGCCTGCCCTAAGCCCCACCTGAAGTCTCGAAACCTTTCCTTCCGAAGAAATAGATCCCCTTTTAGTACCCTTGTAGTACCCTGTAAAGGAACCCTTACAGATTCCTAACCTGGGTCGAATCATTGTGAAGCAGAGGGAAAGTAGTAAAAAGTCACGAGGAAGTATGTATGAATAAACCCCCAGCAACAAAAAAACGGTGGCAGTCTTAACCCGAAGCCCTTAAAAGAAGTACCCTAACCCCTAAACCACTAAACCCCTAAACTCTAAATCCCTAAACCCTAAGCCCTCAACCCTAAAGCCTAAGTAAACTATCAAAAGGAGCTCCGAACAGGCTCCAGGCAGCAGAAAGACCCCCAGGTACATGGAAAGATACCCCAAGGGTCCGTGTAATGTAGGAACCATGAGGGTTCCTTTAAAGGGTAGTATAAGGGTACTATCAAGGTTTTTGGGGGGCTTGGTGTAGGAACCTCGTTAGAAACCTGGGGCTTGCATTCGGGTTCCTTATATGAATCCTATAATATTTTGGGGTTAGAGGCCCAGGGTTTCTTAATCAGGGTCCTACATTACCTCCTTTAAGGGGTCTCTTTTAGGGGATCCTTTAAGGGATCTATAAACATTTTACAAGGGTTTAGGGTATAGAGGTCCATGTACCCTATAAATACTTTGGCCTTAAAGTAGTCTCGACATAAGTAAATTGGGGCCAATGTATATTATACCATTTGGGTACATGGACTCTCCGGGATATAATTTGATATAGCCCTGAAGACGGAACTCGCAAGAAGCCCAGGCCTCAAGGTTTAGATGGGGTTTACGGCTTAGGGCTCAGATGGCTTAGGTGGGACTTAGGGTTTCTGGTCCACAATTTGGGCAGGAGCTGGCCTGATCCGCGAAAGTAGCGCGGGCATCTGCGACTGGCTCAGGGCCACAGACCTCTCAGGCTTCAAACAAGGCCCGTAGTGGGTTTAGGGATTTTGGTGGGTTCGTTTCGGGATCAGGGTTAATTAGGGCTTGAAGCTGCGTAGGGACTGAGAGTTTAGGAATTGCAGCCGGAAGTTCCGGAATGAAACCCTAAAGCCTAAACGAACCCTGTATGAAAAGCCTAAGCCCGATATTGAACCCCTAAATCCCTAGACCCGAGAGTAGCCTAGGAATAAAAAGGGTGCCCTTTTTGGTTTAAAGGGGCTTATAAGGGAACCTGAACCCCCAAAAAAGGGAATAAGGGCCTACTCTAGGTCCTAGATCCTATATTGAAAGCCTAGAGGCCTCAAGGATCCTCAAGGGTTCAGGGCCCGGGCTGTTCGGGGCAAGGGGGAGGCGTGGAGTCTACCCTGGTTTTAAGCTTTTGGGATCTGATGTTCAAAGAATATATGGGTTTTTTTTCCGAAAATTGGGGGGGGGGGGGGGTAACTTATTTTGGAATACTTATAAAAGGGGTCCTACTATTTAGGGTGCTATATTGGGGTCCCCTATTTTCGGAAACACCCATATAGACCAGGAGCTGTAGTAGCTGTTGGTGGATAATTTAGTGTATGGTGAAGGCCCTAGACGAAGGAAGCATGTGCTACAACCCTACACTCGAACTTAACAAGCCCTACAGACCCTAACACATAAGTCAGCACCCCGAACCCTAATCACTGCCGCTTGAGAATAGAACTCATCAGGGACCAGAATTTTCGGGATTGCTGCCGGGCCTTCGGGTTCGAGTTGTGAAGGAACCGAGAGGCAATCTGGGTTCTTGTCAAAGTAATTATCTTAAGTGGCCATAATGTGAAACCATACTAGTTACTATTTAACAACAACCCAGCCATTTCCGAAGTCATTGTACCAACTAGGCTCCCATTCAATGAACTGAAGAGTCAGGCTTTACATATCAAGGGAGTCACGAGAAATCAACCAAGTCAGCATGGGCGGTGGAACCAACAGCGGGAATGAGACTATGAACCCTACAGTTACAGCCCCCATGCATTCTTCGCTACAGCAGCAAAACCCCGAGTCGACAAAACAAGGTTGGCCTTTAAACACCCTGAAAAAAAAAATATATATATATATATATATGTGTATATATAGGGTCCCTTATAAACCCAAATAAGGAAAATGAACAATGGCACACAATCACACAATCCAACCTAGAAAAAACCGCGCGACTCGGGGTCTGTAACCTGAAACCATGAACTTGGATACTGCCCCCATACAGTAACAGTCTATAATAGGGCTACTATTAAGGTCCTAATATGTCTATATTATAAATACTATCCAACTGTTACTGAGTGGGAGCAGTATCCAACCATGAACCCAGGATCGGCATTGAAACATTGAGGCCGACACTCCATATCATACACGCTGACGCTGCCAAAACCATGGAACTTTCCAAAACAACTCCGAAAGCTTTAATTCCGAAGGTCTGTCCTAACAAAAACGCACTTCCAACATCCCTTCCTAAACCAGGCCCCAAAATCCGAATCCCTCTGTGGCGCCTTGCCAAGCGCGTCTGGTTGATCTGCGCCTGGCAACAACAACGCGGTAAGACACCACTCCGAGGTTCGATGTGTCAGGCAGTTAAGGCTCGGCTTTTGCATTCGGAATTAGGGCCAATTAGGGCATGGTTGAGGAGTTTAGGGTACTGGGTTCCTGGACACCCCAAACAAACAAACATATGAATAAGGATCGAGAAACCCGCATAGAACCCCTGTACTTGCATATCATGCTCATGTTCACTTCGGTGACCCTTGAGCTTGGCAACAATCGAACTCCGACTTGGTTGGTTAAGGAACGACCAAGTTGAGGATTTGGAGAACCTTGTGCTCCCCGTAGACAGGAGCACTAAGTTGGGGTAGGGCTGTAGGGATGCAGGGTTCAGGGCCCAGGGCTCCACCGCTACAACCAGAATACTCATGCCCACCATTCTAGATTCACGGAAGTTGACCCTCTTCATAAGAGAAACCCTACATCCAAAAAATCTACTCTCAAAAAGTTGGTTGAGAGTATGGGCTACTATTACAAAAGAGATATCTCAACCCGCCCAACCCTAGCATCTTGCACGATCCGCTTCTAGAACATACGGAAATCGAAAACCTCCTGAAATCAAGAGGCTCTCGCAAGTTGAATACTCCCCGACCCCAATAACCCATCAGGAATGCGACTTACATGATCTGGGTGAAGGGTCAGCGCAATTCAAGAATCCATAACACGCGAAGGTTTTGGAGTCTCTGAGCTTCCTACGCCCAACACGTACTGGACCTGAAGGGCTCCAGATGGGCCCAAGCGAGACTCTACAACACCATAACATGTTTCGCAGACACGGATGTAGACCCCTTCAAAGAAACTCCTTATTCAGTTGCTTTCCTTGCACGCCTCAACATTAGGATCCCGATAATATGTGGATGGTTCTCAACTTGCTATCTACTTAACTTGCTGCCAACACTGTCATTACGTTTACTGTCCCTATTCGTGGCTATTACCATTCTTACGGCCGCAGATGCTGAACTTACGTATTGTTCGTCTGCTTATTATAGCACTGTGCGTACCACTGGGAGACCTAACTTGTAGTCTTTTGAAGCTTGGGCCATGGGCCCCACACCTGGGCCGCGCTGCCGCCGGCTTGCTCAATTTCGTTCTCCTCTCTTCTCATGCTATGCAGGTGTCTAATGTAGGGTTTACAGCATCCTTTTTCCTTTTTCTGGGGGTGTAAGAAGGTTTAATGTGTAAGTATGAGGGATCCGCAACAGTATGACCCATGATTCAGGCCCCTGCAGTATACAGGGCATGGACAGCAACCAAGAAAGTTGAAGTATGCCTGGCCTTTGCCAGTCTAGCAAGACTCTGCTAACCCGGCATCATCTGAGAGACTACCCCTCGGAGGGCACCGGAAAGCAACAAAACACAACCAATGTAGCAACCGAAGTCTTCCCCAAGCCTCCACCACAAACGAAGCCCGAAATCCTAAACCTTTTGCGCCTTGAAGCTCCCAACTTCCTTCCAACTTCCCATTTCGAAAAACCGACAGTCACCAATATAGAAGCTTGTCGTGGCTTCTGAAATGGAACCGCTCTCCTCATCCGTCTCGCCATCCTGCACCTGATTCACAATATCCTAAATTACAACTCAGGTTGGCTTCGGCCGCTTCAAAGGATTCGATACGGGTTTCTGCAAGGGCTCTATAACTAACGGTCCTGATGAACAGAAAGGAGATGCTGGGGGGGGGTATGCTATTATGCTGCAAAGATATTAGGGAACCGTAGGAAGGAAGAGTATGTTCTTACTCCTCATCAGTTGGGCTTTGAAGCTTCAGGATGTATGGGGCGAGACTGAAATATTTCCCACGAACCCTTGATCCTAAACCATTTGCCCCATACTACAAGGGTTTATTCAGGGTTCTATCACAAGGGCTGCTTAGGGGAGTAGTATAGGGGCAAGGATCTATGGCCTACATTATTGTTTTTGTACACGGCCTGTGACGAGATACTAATAGCCTCAAACTCGGCTTTGAAGCTCTCGCACATCTGACTGCACGTGGTGCAGTGTTGCTTTCTTGAACTAAATTCTGCACTAGCGCGATGCTCGTGCAGGTACTAAACTGCTGGCTATTGCTCACTAGAAGGGCCACTATAGACTACTGATCACTGTCGCTTGAGCCTGTGGTTACTTCGCTGAGAGGATTCAACCATCAGTCTGCAAGCCCCCTGGACCCAGAGGCAAAAACTGAGCACAAACGATAACTCCAACCACTGTAGATTCCAGCTTTCTACTCACAGAAACCTCTGGGTCGAAGATACGTCTGACTATCAGGGGGTAGTGCCCTGCAAGTAACGGCCGAAAGGTAGGGTCAGGGGCTACAGGGAAGAGGGGCCCCAAGGCACCGAAACCTACGAACCACCATCAACCACCGTACGTCAATGGCCTTAGGCTGATTGAGAACAGTAACAGCATCCGAAGGTCCTCCGACGAAACGCGAAAGCCTCAAAACCCTAAACCTTGACAGACCCAACCTCTCACAAGATACAACTTGGCCCCCCAAAGACCCTCCAGCCCCATAAACCATCAGACCCTATGAAATCCTGATTTCATGCCTTGCAGACAGTAAACTTCGAAAACCAGATGCCAACCCCAATCTGGCGTCCCCACCCCGAGGCTCATGTTGACGATGGAGCGCCGTACGCCAGCCTTCTCCTCAAGCGCGCTGTGCAGCGAAGGGCTCCCTCCATATGTACACACACACACATATATGTATATATATATATATATATATATATGCATGTATATGTAATCTGATATATAATATTTAGATACATACACATACAGATATGGATGGAGATATCTACGCCAAGCGAACACTGAATCCAAGTTTGCACTTCGTAGGCACTTGGGAGCCTTTCGCGTCTGGGCAAAAACTGAGGTTTTCCAGATCTCAAAGCCGGACGAAAGGCTGCGTTTGCCAGCAGATCATTGGTTTAAGGTTTAGGAGTTTAGGGGCTTAAGGTTTTGGGCTTTAGGGTTTGGGGTTCAGGGGTTTGGGGTTTAGGGGTTTGGGGTTTAGGATGTAGGGTTTAGGTGATCTAGAGAAACCTGCGATCGTAGTGATAAAGACTGCTTGGCATCCACACCGTTCTTCACAGCTAGAACAAGGACCTAACCCAGCACGTTGCCAGCAGTTCGGTGGTCGGGATGCACAAGGTCTCCAAACTATAGGGTCCTTGACAAATACAGTAGAAGATAGCCCCTGTACTAACAGCCCACAGCCCAGTGCCAAGAGCTTCACGGTATCTAGGGTTTAAGGATCTAAGGTGTGGGGGTTTCTTATCATTCAAGGTCAATCTTGGGTGAGGCTACTCTCAAAACGATCGTGCCCCTCGGGCTCATTAATGGCGTTTGCTGCTTTCCGAACCCCCCCAACATGACCCGTGCAACTTCGACCTCTGATAGGGACTGAAACCGCGAGTTGCGAAGGTTGTGAAGGATGGTTCAATGTTTAAGTTTTAAGGATCAGGGTTTAAGGTAAGGGCGATGCTTTGTAAACAAGACACCAGATCTGCTCTTGACACTACAGAGAAGCGGCCAGCTCCAACGTTTCTGGCGGGCTCTGTAAGGGTATTGCCGATGTTCTACAAGGGAATTCTGAAAGGTCCAGAAGGGTTCGAGGATAAAGGATGGATTCGGCGCAAACACGAGGCAGGGTTCAGAGCTATGGATACTCTGGATCATAGGATTGAGATAGCAGACTAGAAGTACGAGCGGAAGCAGACATGTAGGCAAAAAGTTGGGTTGGAAGTAGGATATCCGACTATTATGGTGTACTTGATGATTTTGTTCCATTCTCCTTGGTGGTTAGAACAGCAGAGCTCTATTGGGGGTTCTTTAGCGGGAGGTATATACGGATTTTACAATGGTTCTATGCAGTGCTGTGAACGCAGGGGTTGGATTTAAGAGTGTGTAGGCAGGGATGATTAGAACAGCGTCTTGGAGCACATGCGTCAAACAATATGACTTGCTCAGTACAAAAAGAGCATGGAGCTTGGATTCAGGTAAACCTTACACAACTCAAAACGTTTGTAAAATCCTAGTTTCAGCACATTGAAAACCCTAGCAGTGCCCCCTATGGGTTTTTGTCGGTCCAAGTAGGTACTGGTAAAGCCGGGTATTGCGGCTCGGCGGTCCTCGGCGCTACGGGGAAGAAGCCCAGCATCCTTCAAGGAAACAACGGCTTCTGCAAGGGTTGCCTGAGTTATTTGCTACTAATGGTTGTGTAACTTTGAGTACAAGATCTTGTCGGGTTTGGTGGGGGTGTTTAGGAGTGCTTCTTTTGGGGTTCGTCGAAGGGGTTCTACGAGTGCTTCAGGGTATAAGAGTAAGTTTAGGAATGATGATAGCTTTGTCTTGAAATTTGGGTCTTGAAGTTGGGGCGAAACCCTGAAGACAAAACCCCACCCTAAATCCTAGAACCCCAAACCTAAACGCTTACAGACCGGAAACCCTGACCACAAAACTGAAAGCTAAGCCCCGGAACCAGACAACACTTTCGTTTAGTACCTGGATGTTTAGTTAGGGTTCCAATTGTTGTGCCTTTTTGGTAGAACCATGCACGCAAGTCTGCATGCTTTGGCATCTTCCCAAGGGATATCAATTTTGTACGATTTTTTGCAGGTTCCAAAGTATATGTAATTGCATATATCATATATACCTTGACGCTAGAGTGTTTGTGCCTAATTTTTTACCGCTGAAGTCCAGCGATACAGGCAATTCTTGTAGGTAACGGCACCCTACACCCAACTCCTAACCATGCTAAAACCTCAAATTTGTCCTCACTCCTCGCGAGACCCTACATCACCACACAAACAAAGCCTTAATACATCTCATGTACTACTAATTAAACGTTTATAAACTCCAAACATGACGAGCTGCAACATCCCAAACTCTAAAGATCCCCGCTAGGAAAGCAATAACAGAAACACGGACGGCTCTAGATGTCCATTACGAGCTTCCATCGGAAAAGCGTAGCATGCCCAAACTACAAAACCTTAAATGCCCTGAGCCCTGAACTCTGCCGCTTCGCCGCTGTCCTCCAAAACGCCACGAATTTCTGTCAGCTGCAATAAGCCGTCACCATCCTCATACCAAAATTATTTTGGTACCCGTCTTATAGGGTTTTATATAATAGGAGCTAGACTAGAGTTGTAGGATTTAGGGGGTTAGTGGTTGAAGCTTTTTCGACAAGACGTCTGCGGACCATCCAAGCGAGACCCAGGCGAAGATGCTTAACCGGGCGACATACAACACAGTAATTACAAAGTGCAAGCATTGTGCCGTTTGGGCGCGAGTTGTTTTAGGAATTTAAGGTTTTGGGGTTTGGGGTTCAGGGCTTGGGGCTTTTAGGGTCTAAGTCTAGGATGCTGGCCCCCTTTGCGTGTTTTACGGTCAAGGATTTCGAGCTGTTCGGGGTAAGTGTCTTCAGGGTGCGCTGCCAATGCTAACTCTGCAAGGAACCATAGGTTCAGAGGCTCCATAGTAGTTCATTTTTGGGAGCACCCTACAGGATTCTAAATATGAACCCCCAAAAGGAACCACTATGGAGCCTTAAAGTAGATTCAGGGGCCCCGAGCGAACGGGGCTTTTGATGGAAGTGGGCATCTCGGTGCGCAAAGCCTAGGCAGCTCATTATCACTGAGCCATTTACTTGGAGGTGCATGGGTGGTGATCACCATATAGTTACCCTAGTGATCACCCCACTCATAGCTACCCATGAACCTCCAAGTAGGCTACGCCCCATAACCCCAAGGCCTGAAACCTGGCAAGGCAGCCTAGCGCAGTGTACCATGCAACACCCAAAGGCTCGATGTACCTTTCTAGTAGATACTTAAGGCTTCAAGGGGTCCCTATATGTGGGTACTTTAAGGCCTAAGTATACACTATATGGGAGTTTCCAAAAACAGGGGATCCCAATATAGTACCCCAAATAGTAGGATCCTTATTTCAAGGACCCCAAAATGAGGTACCCCCATTTTGGGAAACTCCCATATGGGTACATGGAGCCTTAGTTGACAGAGGAAAGACCATCATGGTGGGGCCCACTGGCGAAATCCGTGTAAACACTATATGGGTGGTTGTCAAAATTGAGGTCCCTTTTTGGTAACTTAAATACTAGGTGCCGTATTATAGTAAGCACCCAAAAAGGATCCCTAATTTTGATAACCACCCATATGTATAAGCACAGAATGAGAGGACTTTGGATTCTCTGGGTATGATCTTGGAAGGCCATGATTTCATGGTCGGCTTCAGTGCCAAAGGACTTGGCTGACTTGGAAAGGTCTGGAAAACCCTGTCAAAGAAACCCCAGCACTCTTTACTTGATCCCTCACCTAAACCCCCAAACCCCTAAGCCCCCCTAGGCCGCCTAAACCCTAAATCCTAACTGATCCCCCCTTGAGGTCCTAAACCGGAAGCCCAAACCTTACCCGCCGGCACCGCAAACCCTGGCGGCACCTCGTCGTACCTCTCGAAATCACTGAGCTGCTCCTTTTGCGGAGTTTAGCCACAATGGGCCACGATTCAGGATGTAAGGGCTTAGGGTTGAGGGTCCCGAAATACCTACATGGGGAGACTTCAAGCCATAGGAGTCAGTGCTAATCTTCAAACTTTACTTTGCACTATGAAGGTACGTAGGACCCTTTGGGTAGGGTCGAAATGGGGTTTGGAGAAGTTACAGGTACAGAAAAACAAACCAAAGGACTAACATGGGTAGCTATTCAGGCCCGTACAGTTTTCACAATGACTGTACCTTTCTGTACCTAGAATGAATACTAAAGCCCAGAGCACTCACACATCGCACCCATCCCAGCAAGTCTTTAGCCAAACATGCAGCTTAGGGCTCATGGACTAGGGTCTAGGATTTGGTGTTTAGGTACAATCACCGAAAACCCTAGACTCTAAAGCAAACAGTAGCACAAAGTCGTAAAAGCCTAGTTAGAGGATATGAGCAGTGACATGAGTAGGATAATAGCAACTTGGAACTTTACATATAAACTACTTACAAAGTCCCCTGATCCATTCTATTTTTGTAACTCGGACAGGAAACGGTGTCTAAATATAGTATATGATGGACTCCATATGGTTCTCGAGTGCTTGACGGATAAAAAACTACAAATGCCATAATGGTTCTAGAGTGTTTAACGGATATAGGGGCCTTCATGGGATTCAGTGGAGTCATATACTGCATAGGAACTAAACGAAAACATCAGTATGGACTACCGCAATTGTTCGGAAGTCCTGTATACCCGTAGGCCCCATAGTAGTTCCTTTTTGGGAGTACCTTATAGAATTCTAAATCTGAGCCCCAAAAAGGAACTACTTCGGGGCCCAAAGGGTGTCGGGTTCACCAGGCTCCGAGACCTTACCGGCTGCACTCCTCATCTTTCATTCGAATCATCTCTGCAATCCGCTCACCTGCTTCTGATCTTCAACAAACGGGGCGGTTTGGGGTTTGCGCATACATACATGTGATTGCTAGCTACGTTTTGGTTAAGCTGCTGGATTTCGCGATATTCGGGTCTATGCTACAGTAAAAAGTGTGGCTTCAGGGCTTCTGGGCTCGGAGTCAGGCTGTAGGATGGTCATTTTGTGACCACGATCCCGTGTGACTAAAGGTTCATCCTCTCGCAAAACCTGATGCGCAACTTCTACAGAAGTTCTATGAAAGCCAACCTTTCAAGACCTATCCTATGTCTTCGCCTTCTAAGCCTCAAACCAACTGTTAAGCCACAGGCACATGAGTGCAAGGATCTACCGAAGGCTTCGAAGTCAACAGGGCAAATGCGGGTATTGAATGTCTGTGTGCAAGCAGCAGACTCATCTATGGCCGAACTGTGCAGTCATGCAGTTGAATATACGGATATCCTACGTTGCTAAGCCCCTCGAGCCGCAAAGACAAAACCTCTGAACCTCAAAGACGCATCAGCTTTTGCGTCAAGAATGCTCCTGGAATCCCGTGTAGGACGAAACCAATAACGTCTTCAATAGAAACACTGAATGCAGCCGTGCATTAGACGAAGACTGAAGGCAAGATGCCGTGTACGCGCAACTATACATGGACACCCTGAAATATTGAATCTAATACTTCAGGCTGCAGGACCGTATATAAATTAAACTAAACACTGATAACCCGGCCTTCCGCCTGGAGCGCTTGCATCGCTGCTGCCCGCGCTGAGGTGGGTACATCCTGCCAATGAGGCAAAAGGGGGATGCGACGAGCTTTGAGAGTTTAGGCAAGGGCTTTTGAATGCTGTAAAGGGCGCAACTCAGATGCTATGAAAATATAAGGTTGTGAAGCTCACATGCCGTTTAGGGTTGTGCAAGGGTTTGATAAATAGGATGGGCACACGGTCGCCTTGGTTACTAGTTGAATGAGTCAGTGCATGCAGGCTGCTGGTGTTGGATTGGTGGATCCTAACTAATGATGCAACTGTGCTACCAGCCGTCCATGCTGCGAGTGGATTCTTGAAAACCTCAGAGCTTTTGCATTGAAGGTTTAGGGTTCAAGTTTCGGGGCTGAGGGTCACGGATCAAGGATTTGGGGTTGAGGGTCTCGGTTTTAAAGAACCTTGAACATCTCGCATGGCCATTAACCCGAAATACACACCGTTGAAAATCTCCTCACATTCTGCTTGTAGCCCAGCCACCATCAAGTATGCTCTGGATCCTTAGTAAGGAACCCGGGAACCCGTGAACAAAAAGCCAAGACCAACATAAACCCTCTTTCAGTAACCTCATAGAAACAATGTACAGGCCTTAGACACAACCTGATGCAACCTCAAACAGAAGTCATAATAATAACCACATAACGTTTCTGGTAGCACATGCTCATTCATCCCTTGCCAACATAATCCTTATCGGTGAATCAAGGGGTACCTTACGCATTACAAGAGTTCGGCAAATCCGGGGTACTACATTGCCATAGCTCCTTCTAAAGTAGACACCTACTTTCATCAAAACCCAATGAAGTCTTAAGAAAGTCATAACAAACCTAAAGCCTTCACCTTAAAAACATGCTAGAAACGCCCAGTGGAGCGCCCTAGCGCCGCTGTTCTTGTGCTATAGAGCCCTCAGAAACCCCAAGAGGACTCCCTGAAACAAGCCCAAGTTACAAACCCTCCATAATCCCTCTATCATACAGTTTACCCCAAATGGGTCCTTAGCAGGGGGGGGGGGGGGGGCTCGTGGTAATAGCAAAAACTCCATTCATGACCCTCCATAAGGCTCGGTCTCTTGGGGTCTCCTAGGATACCCAGTAACCTAAGAATAAAAAGGTCTCTCTTTTTGGTATTGGGTAACTTTATAAGGAACCTAGGAGTACAAAAAGGGAATAAGGGTACTACTGGGCATCCTAGTCTCTGGCGTTCCCAGAGACCCCAAGACCCCTCAAAGGAAGCGAAAACACCTTAAGTTATACTGAAGACCCCTCTATAAGTTAGTGGAGCTTAGGTTTGTGCTAGCTGAGGGGCTTAGTCAGGACACCCACTCTATGAGTTACGATAGATTCCTTAACTCGGTGCGGATGTCAACAATTCCCAAAACGAATTAGTCAATAGGGCTCTATATGAAACGATGAAGGAAACTCAATAGTATCCCAAATCGATACCTACCCAGACCCCGGGGAGGATCTAGAAAGTAGATCCCCTAATTTGGGGCCCTATACTACTAAGGGTACTTTACAGGAACACCGAACACCCATTAAGGGATCTACCTTCTTGGATCCTCCCGGGGGTCTGGGTTCAGAGTTCTTTGCTTTTTGGGGGCCTTATACAGTAACTAGAATAGGCTTGGGGAGCCCACTCCACTATAATTACAACAACCCTAAGACTCCAACTAGCCCAAAGTAGGTAGTATTTATAGACTTTAGACCCCAAAGTAGGTACTATTTGTATACTTGGAGTCTTAGGGCAAGTGTCTGGGTAGTTGACGGAGGGGTCTTCTGTCTCTCCCTGGGCTCCCAGCCCAGCCTTGAACTTCTTATCCTTGGACTTCTCCTCCGCAGCATCAAAAAAACGAGGACTCTGGCTTTTCCTAGGGATCTCAGACTCATATATTAAGGCTTTCGGGCCCAAAGACTATACTAAATAAGGCTTTTGGGGCTTTTTTGATCCCTAGAGTTTGAAGACAAAATCGTGAACTTCGAAACATGAGGGTTCATGTTGCCTACTTGTCGGGTATCATGGGGAATTGAAGGTTAACCTTTTGGGATATATAGGGAAAATCTAGGGACTATACTACCTAAAGGTTCCCTACTCTACTACTAGGGTTGGGTTCAGGGTTTAGGGTCCAGTTTCTTTCTTTTTTTTTTGCGTTGCGGCTTCGGTCCTCAGGTGTTTAGGGACTTGTGTTCTATATCTGGTCAGGGTGTTCCCTAAAGAAGACTTGCGGAGAAGCCGTAAAGGTTCTATGGAGAGCTAAGACTCTAGTCTAAAGGGTTCCAGGGTCCAGGTTTTTCGGGTTTACTCGGTTTCCATTCATCCCCCAACGGTAAGGTGCCACTTCTTCTGGACATCCTGAAGCAAGCTGGCATAAGGGCACTACTGGGGAACCTACTTGAGGATCTTACAAATCCCGAAGACTTTTTCATGGCAACATAGACTTGGGGGCACGAGTTTGAATTCTAAGTACGCGAAACCCCACATACCTTTGCCACAAAATCGCCCCCTCATGACATCCACCTTGACAGCCCAAGAAATGCCCCCTCAGCCGCAAACCCTGGAATACCAAAAGAATCTACTTTAACCTCCCAGAATCCTAACCCCGAAAAGGCACCTGTGTCGCACAAGCCTCACACCTTTGGGGGCCCACACACAAGCCCTGCTTAATCGTTGTAAAATCCCCACACAGCCACATACCGCTACTGAACCAAGCCATACACAACCCCACGCACATGGGTATGCAGGACCGAGGGTTGGTAGTCGGGAGGTCCAGTAATCCCTAAGCTCGTGTTCATCGTGTGGCATGCAGAACCTACAGGGTTTAGGGCCATGGGCTCTGCCTTTTGCACCACACAGGAAGGAGGTAATTAGGTTTGAAGGATCCAGCGAAGGTTTTTACATGGTCAAACCTATTGTTCTACATGCATCGCGCAAAGCAAAGTTCCTACATGAGGAGTTACTACAAGTAGTTTGGTTTGCGCAAGCACCCCTCCATGGTGTTTAGAGGCGATGTACGAATCTCTAGCCCCTAAATCCTAAACCCTGAAGCCTTAAACGCATTGACACACAAACGACTCCTGAATCTCAGGCCCTGTTGACACTAAGCCATCTTAGTCGAACCCCTAGGCCCGAAGCTTTATAAAACCGAAACTTAGAAGCTGCCCCCTCCCTGTAATAGTGACTATAAGGATTATATATGATTATATTAGGGCCTATTATATTCCTACTATACCACTATTACAGGGTGGGGGCAGCTTCTAAACCTAAACCATGGATCAACCCTTCTCCTGCGCCAGCTTTTGCCGCTGGCGCTGAACCAATCTGCGAGCCCGGCCACTGAGGTTCCGCTCCTCGAGGACGGAGATTCATTAGAGCCCATAATACCTGCATTACTCATAGGCCCCATAGTAGTTCCTTTATGGGGCTCATATGTAGAATCCTATTAAGGTAATCCTAAAAAGGAACATCTATGGGGCCTATGGGTAGAGCTTATGGTACCTGTAGTCTCCATTATAGCTTACTTACTGTATAGGATCTTAAATGTAAGACTGCAAAAAAACAAAACAAGCAACTACAATGGAGACTACATGGGTAATTATGATGAACACGAGAAAGTTGGAGCATGGATTCAGGATGAGCTGTGCTGTGGGGGAAGCCTTCCCAGGCAGCGCCATTCCGGCCAGCGTGACATTGGAGCATCATCGGCGACACTTGTTGCTGATCCAAGTTCCTCCGCCTCTCCACCGCTTCGAGCGCCCGCCCCGCGAGCTTGTGGCGGGTCCGTTCCCCAAGTATGGAGGGTTCGTTGTCAAGGATGTCCTGCCAATGGATGCCAGCCACTTTAGACAGAGACACCCTCGCGATACTGACATGAAGTGATCCAGGCACTTCGTGAGCTTAGCCAGACTCAACGGCCGCAATAATGGTGTTCCAACTTTCTGGAAATCACTTTCTCGGCATCGTTATAATCAAAAGCTCAATGATGACAACTACCAGTACTATCTTGACAACCACAGGCGCGGCAACTGCGTTGCAACAGCTGCATACGCACAGCTTCTGAACTCCACACTTCTACCATTCTCAACCCACATCTACAAAATTGTGGTATTTCGGAGCCTTAAACCCTGCAGAACGTTTATAAAACCACGTAGAACCCGTATAGAACGCTTCTTTAGCCAGGGACTTCGGGAGGTTTCAGAACATATGGAGCTTGCTGGTTTAATGATCCTGGTTCAGTCAAAGCTCTAGAGCACTGAACTTAGGCTTTACCCTAAGGCCCTAAGGCTCCAAAGTAGTTCCTTTTTGGGGTTATATATAGAATCCTATAAGGTAATCCCAAAAAGGAACTACTATGGAGCCTCTGGGTAGGCCCTGGCCCGAACCCTCCAAGACTCAAGCAACCCCAGAACTTTTAAAGCCCCGCAAGCCTCAAAGACAAAACTACCCGGAGGCCCCAAAGTAGTTCCTATTCGGGATTAGCTTCTAGGATTCTAAATATGAGCCCTAAAAGGGAACTACTATGGGTGCTTAGGGTAGCTAATTGCGTTTATTCGTAGGACCCTGTATAGGCCCGCAAGGATAGCAGTATCCCCGCTCTGGAGTGGTGGGGTATTGCGGACCGCCTCGCTGGAGTTTTGGGCTTTGTGGCTTTGTTGGCTTAGATGGGCTTTTCATGCTTTCGGGGTACTTGGAGGATCATGGGACTTAGTAAATAAGGTTATAAATACCTTAATTGGGGTTATAAGTATAGTTACCCTAATTAGAACCGTAGTTACTCAGTCCCATGATCCTTTAAGTAGGGGTTCTGGGTATAATTAATTTGGACTATAGGGTTTTGCCAAGACTCTATACTCTATACTGCCAATTGTAGGACATGCTTGCTAACCTTGCCAATTTATACCTTAGCCTACCAAACCCTACTTTGTTGCAGGTTCTTTTTATGAACCTTAATATGGAATTTATAGGGACCCTACTTTTTTGTAGGGTTTGGTAGGTTATGGTAGGGCCTTACCACTGCAATTCAGGGACGGAGTGGCCCGTCACTGTGGTTTAGGGTTTAGGGTTCAATCTCGAATTTTGTCGAAATCCTTGGGAATCTGGAGAGCACACCTAGGAGGACTCTTGCCACTGCTCATCCTTCAACCTACTTGTCGGGTATCATGGGGAACTGAAGGATGACCTTTCGATACAGGGATTATATAGGGACTATACTACCCAAAAAAGGTTAAAGGTTACCTACTCTACCTAGGTTACCCAGTAACCTAAGAATAAAAAGGCCTCTCTTTTTGGTATTGGGTAACTTTATAAGGAACCTAGGACCACAAAAAGGGAATAAGGGTACTACCGGGCATCCTAGCTACTACTAGGTCAAGCAAACACGAGCGCAACACTGCGGAGGGACCTCGGGGCTGCTAGCGGCACTTCACTGCCAGATCTGATCTCTCCCCTCTCAACCTAGAAACCCCATAGTGTCATCACACTTTTTGAAGAAGGTAGCCTACCCTAAGGCTCCTGGACCCTTGTAGTGAGATCCCGGACCCTAGCCCCCAAAGCCGAAACCCTCCCCCAGAGAGCCCAAGACCCTCTTTGGAGCCTTAGGGTAGTGAATCATGTGGCTGATGATTACTGACCTCCCCCCCCCCCCTCCCCCCAAACTGCCTGGAAGAACCCCTCAACCTGAGCTCCTGCTCCTGCTTGGACGGTGATCCTGAACGTCCTGACGGCTCGTCGACCCTGGGCGAGACAGAATCTTTAAGGTTCTGACCTTCAGGGATCGAACCTTACTTTGGCTCGTGACGTCCGCAAGAATAGTAAGAGATTAGGACCAGGATGATGAGCACTTCGCAACATCTATCGAAAGCCGAAGATCCAAAACTCAAGCTGATAAGTCTTGTACTTTCTCGGGTGCATTGCCCAATAACCTAGATTTCCTGAACCCGAACCCCAAAGCTCGAACGCTCATGATGCGCCAGCTGCGTTTCAGCGACTACGACCATGTCTTTCAGAATCTGTTGGACTTCAAGTCACTATCATTGTGCAACCATATCAAGGCTAGCGATGCTCTTGGCACTAGTATTTACAACTCAATCATGCATCTCACCGATCTCAAGAATCGCATTATCAGTGTAACTCACCAATTATCAGTATCCGTAGGTTCCGGTTTCCTATGCAATGAGCCTTTATGCGTTGATGCTTTTCGCGGCCATGGGGCGTGAGCGCCTCACGAAGCTTGGCGGTGTCTGCGTAGTTGATCCTGAGCTCACTGGTCGTGTGTCACATTGCGTTGAGAGCTTTCGAGTTTGAAGGGTGCTCTGGTTTAAGTAAGGACTTTGAGTTCCTAATTATGATGCCAAGGGATGGTAGGCTTGCGGCTTCATGGCTTCGGATAGGGGATTTTGGCCCTGGGTTTGGGGGAATCAGGCCTCTTCGGGTTGAGGATTCAATCGTCTATCGCTCTTTGTTCGCCGCATGACAACTTCCCCGGAGTAGCCAACATACCTGAACAGGTGCTGTGTGCAAATGTTCCGGGTCGCTTCTTCGTTTCAGTGGAATTTGTTTACTTGAAAGAAGAGCTTGTTCAGACAACAACCTAGGACTTAGCTTTCGTCGGGAATCGTAAGGAAGCGATCTGCAAACCTCATCCTTCTCCTCGCAAGCTGACTGAATGCCCTTGCAAAGTGTGGCACAGCCGAAACCCTGAACAACAAACGTCAAAAAAAAACCGAGGTTCGGGGTCAGCACGAGTGTGGTTGTCAAAATTAAGGTCCCTTTTTGGGCACCCTAAATCGCAGGTGCCGTATTATACTAGGGACCCAAAAAGGGACCTTAATATTGACAACTACCCACGAGGTGCCGAGGAGTCTCGTTAGCCTTGGCACAAGTTCCGGCGACTTCTTCCTTTCCTGACCGCAGGACCAGCGTTGGGTTCAGGGTTCTCCTACCTTTAGTTAGTAGGGAATGGAAGAATGGTAGTAATAGTAGTTATAAGTGTACCCCATTCCTCCATTCCCTACTAGCCGCTAGTCAAAGGTAAGTTCTTCGTCGGTGGGTTTCCCTGCTAAAGGGGCCTTATGCATTGTCGGTGGATTTCCCTGCTTTAGGGGCCCAGTATACTAATAATTAGAACAGGCTTTTGGGGCCCAGTATACTATAATTTGCAACAAGGAACCCCTCGAAATAGTATGGGTATTTATTGAGGCCGCTGTAATATTACAGCCCCAAACACTGCAAAAGAGTGCCTTCTGCCCCCTTCATGACCGAGTCTAACCCAGAGCAGAACAAATCAAACCCTGAACCTTCAATTGTTCGGGTGCGCTCTTTGAGTTTTGACAGCCTCTGAGAACCAAACCTGTAAGCACACTCTCAACACCCTAAGACGAGCCCAGTCGTTCACAACCTTTCCTGACCGGCACAAAAGCAAGAAGCACTCCTGCTCGTTTTTTGGTTCATGTTGGTTGTAGATGGTTGTTTCACCTTTTTTGTTCAGAAGGTTTCGAAAGCCTACAGGGGAAGAAAGATGGGTTGCTGAACAATTTCGGGACCTCCTTGAAATCTCTGGGATCCGAGATCGTGGCTGTCAAGCGCTAAGCCCTGAACCCTCGAGCATAAATCCCCAAACCTTAAGCCGTCACATCTGGGCCTGAGCTTGGCATTTAAGCGCCGGTTCGCCCAGAAATGTAATTACCTAGAGACTCCAATATCCCTTAATTAAGGAATATACCTCGGACTATAGTAGGATCCCGAATCTGATTTATGGAATATTCCCGAACTAAGAGTCTTTGGGTGCATGGAGAGCTTCTGATCGGCCTCGTCTTTGCCTCATAGTAATTAACCCTGAACCTCAGAAAACGCCTGCAAAAGTCGCTATGGCCCGTTTAGAACACACCCTGTCGAGCCCTTACCAGAACCCACACATGGATTATGGAACACTTTTTAAGTGGGGCCTTCTGAAAAAAAAAACGCAAACTCCTAAGCCCGACCGTAAACCCGACCCTAAACCCCCAAACCCCTAAACTAGTAAACCCTAAACCCTTAACCAAGAAACGAAGGCCTCTCTCTCTTGTGTCGGCCGTTCGCCCAGCAGAGAGCTGCGACCTGCTCCCGCAGAGGCATTTCCGAAGGCTAAGGGCTCCATGGGTTTAGGGATTTCGGGGGTTTGGGGGTTAGGCTTGACAAGGCTTATAGGGTTAAGAGGGATTACGGATTAGGGTCCGGGGCTTAGGGTTTTGGTGGTTTAAGGCTTAGGGATTTCTGAGTTTAAGGGTTTAGGTGTTTGGGGGTTAGGGTTTAGGGATTTATGGGTTTAGGGGTTTAGGGGTTTGGGGTGTTAGGGTTTAGGGATTTATGGGTTTAGGGGTTTAGGGGTTTGGGGGGTTCAGGTTTAGGGATTTATGGGTTTAGGGGTTTAGGGGTTTGAGGGTTAGGGTTTAGGGATTCTTCATGGGTGTAGGGGTTTAGAGGTTTGGGGGTTAAGGTTTAGGGATATATGGTCACGCGCTCCGCGGCCCCCCCCCCCCTCCCCCCCAAAAGGTCAATGGTCCGGATATAGGGTGGGACCCCCCCTCCCCTGTGGTGTGGGGTGTGGGGTCCCTCTTCCCCCTGTGGGGTGGTTGTGGGGTTTTGGGTTTTAGGGTTTAGCTTAAGCTTTTGAGTGTTGGGTTTACGGTTACAAGGTATAACGCTTCGAGTCGACAAGGGCTTAGGGAGGATTTGCGGTGTATGTTCTGCTTTAGGCTTAGAGCCTGCAGTTAGGTGGGGTTTAGGGTTGGGTGTAGGGTTGGAAGTACAACTTAAGGTTACTCAAAACAAGGGCACGCGCTGCGTTATAGGGTTTACGGCTTGCTTGCGAAGGGCTTGCGTGTGAGCCCTTGCCGCCAGCACCCACCATCCAGTGACAGCTCCAACGGCTCCGACCCCTGTTCGCACACGCCAGCCCCCCCCCCCCCCCCACCCTAGCAGACCATACCATTGGGGGGGGGGGGGGGGCTAGGAACGCCAGACGCCTGACCATATATGGGCGTAGGGGTTTAGGGGTTTTTCGATTAGGGTTCAGGGATTTATGGATTTAGGGGTTTGGGGGTTAGGGTTTAGGGATTCATGGGTGTAGGTGTTTGGTTTAGGGGTTTAGAGTTTAAGTTTAAGGGTCTAGGGGGCTAAAGGGTTCCGGGGTAAGGGTTAAGGGTTTGGGGATTTAGGGGTTCAGGGTTTAGGCTGTTCGAAGGCTAAGGGGGCTTGTTAAACGGACTCCAATTACTCACTGACCCAAAACCAAAGGAAACAAGAGTTGAAACTTTCAGAATCGACTACCTTATAAGAACCCCAAAAGTTGAAAAGTTGAGTTTACGGCCAATACAAGGATTCTGGTAGAAATTCCATTACTGCATGCGGATTCCATAAGGGTAGTTGTCAAAGTTAGGGTCCCTTTTTGGGGTACCCTAAACAATAGGTGCCGTCTTCTAATAGGAACCCAAAAAAAACCCTAATTTTGACAACCACGCAGGGCTTTAGGCTCCCTCAAGGCTGGGTTGGTTTAAGGGTTCCTTCAGGCAACCCTTCAAGGGTTCCCGACAGGGTCCCTTTCAAGGGGCTTCATAATTTCAAGGTAGGGGGGCCTATTAAAGGTTCGCTTCAAGGATTTCTTTAAGGGTTCCTTGACCCAACAGGTTGGTTTAACGGTTTCTGTCAGGGTTCCTCTGAGGTCCCCGTTGTATGATGTTCTAGAACCTAAGGGTTCTACAGGGGGGCAGGCTGGAATGTCAGAAACCATTCAAGGTTCAATCACCATAGGCAGGCTCATAGTCTGGTAAGGGTATGTTTAGGGTTCCTACCTTCAAAGGCTCGTTTGTCAACCCTCTATTAGATGTGGACACTGAGGGAACACTCGAAGACTGTTACAGCGACTGTGACGGAATACCCTAGAGCCCCAAACCATCCAAAACGCCAAACAAAGACTGCTACAAATATCCCTCGCCCCGCTCCCCTCCCCCCCCCCCCTTCGAAGCAAACTCAACGCTTCGAGGCTTGGGGAGCCCGGATCCCTTGGTTCGAGGAGTCATGGTACTATACGGTAGAAGCCCAAAAGTTGGAAACCCAATAGCCTCGATCCGTAAGACATGTGTAGGGAATCCCAGCACTAATTGTCCTCAATCCGGTTTCCAACTTTTCGGTCTTTACTACAAGCGTATTTTACGGGTTGCAAGGGATCTCTTGGCTCGAGGAGTTCGGTTCTTGGCGCTAGGTCGTGCCATCTGCATCTGCGTTTTCGGGGGGGACTTTTGGTTATACTAGGGCTTGGGGCTGCCGTTTGGGGTTACACTAAAGGACAAATCGGCGCAAAATAGCCCAAGTCAAAAGCAGGGTCCCTGGTTTCAAGAGCCTTCAACTCCAGAAAATCGGGGATCCCCATGTTCACCCCTAAACCCTCCTAAACCCGAGATAAATAAATGGGGGGATCCTGGCTGCAAAGAATCCCCGGACAGCATAAGGCCGCGACGCTCACGGCGACGAAGCATCATCTGGACGTCCTGGACATTGCACCAAGCAAGGGGAGTTGCTTTTTTGAACGACCCTTTTCCTTCTCGCAAAGAGCTTCAAAGCGGTAGAAGGGGAGTTTAGGGTTCGGGGTTTAGGGCCAGCATAAAGACCTTGATAGCGGTCTTGACGGGCTACATAGCGGCGAATATGTGCTGACAGGAACCCTGAATACCAGGATGCTGATTCAATGAACACCTCAAGCACGACCCCAACTTGACGGAGGCGTACGTTTGTTAGAGTGCAGCTATGGGTGTGTGGGTTTTAGGGTTGGGGAGGACGATGTAAAGTGCTGATGATTTGGAGCGTCCGGGACCCTAGGATGTGTAGGACTGAGGAAATTTAGAAGAATGCCTAGCCTAGCATTAGTTGTTTAGGTTTACGTGGTTGCTGGCTGGGTGTTTCATTGCTGGCATTTTTGAATTTAAACGCTTAGCAGCTTACACGCAGATATGATCGCGGCACACGTCCTTTTTTTCAATCGACATCACTCATTATCGTCATGCTGATGCCCCGGAACAAGAAGGTGTCCAGGCAAAGAAGCCATGGCCAAAAGAACACACAGCAAACCTTTTCATTTGCTTTCTGCCGTCGCAGATGCAAGGAAAAGTCGACCAGAACTCCGTTCGGCCTCTCTCCCTACTTACTAAGGCCCCATAGTAGTTCCTTTTTGGGATTACCTCATAAGGTTCGAAATATGAACCACAAAACGGAACTACTCTGGGGCCTTAGGGTAAGTCCCCGAATCCTTAAGCAGCGGTTTCTTCTAGTACGCGTCGACTCCGGGTCCGCCTCAGGAATCCGCCTCGAACGACTTACGCCCTGTTACGTTGATGTCTTGGGTTCTTGGGTTCGGGGTAGTAAAGTACCCAAAGGCCCCGAAGTAGTTCCGTTTTGGTGTTAATACTTAGAATTCTATAAGGTAGTCCCAAAAAGGAACTACTACAGTATGGGGCCCATGGGTAAGTATAGCTTGAATTAGATCAGAACATGCCTTTTCGAACAGTTTCTGTTAACTCTATGTCTGCACAGACCCTTCCCAATCCAAACGCAAAATCCTAAAATTCGCATCGCCCTGGCAATCGGTCCTCCACGTCACCGTCTGCTCTGGCCTGGCACCACGAGCTCGTGTTTGGAGCTTAGGGCTTCAGTACTACGTATTCTGGGGGCTCCGTATGATATTTACAGTATGTGTTTGGAGCTTAGGGCTTAAGGTTTAGGTTGAAGTTCCGGAGGGGTTGAAAAGCTTGTTCAGTTTAGGGTTCAGGGTTTGCGGCTTACTGTGCAGGGTTTGAGGCTTAGAGTTAGAAGTGTAATTGTTCTGCATCTGTGCTCCTTTCCTTCGTGACATGAGCTTCCCGACAAGGGCGATTGGGAGCTGCAAAGCATCATGTTGCCAAGTCTGATACCGCAGGCCTCCCTTAGCCGTAGCCCAGCCGCCCGACCAGTCAAATCCGTCCAAAGCTTGGGTCATTTATCTGAGTTGTCCTTTAAGCCCTTTGAAAATTATTTGCAATTATGGCTCTCTACAAAATAGTAGGCGAAATTCAAAAAGATCCCAAAGGCCCACCCAGTTATAACATGGAGACTTGCGAAATTCGACGGAAGCCATAAGAAACTCGAAAGGCCGAAGCCAACTCGCGCCGGGCCTGAGGCCTAGGGGATTACTTCTCTAAGCGAGGGCCAAGGTCCCCTTTGAGGTCCTCTAACTAGTACGGCACCCTTATAAACGGGGATCCCAATATTGAGAACTACCCAGGTTATGTAGGTGACGATGTACGGACTGGGGTTGCACATTTTACGTAGTCGTCGGGCTGATCAGCGCGCCATGGCTTGAAGCTAGAGTCTGATCGGGTAGGGGATAACCCCAGCGGCCCAAGCCTTTGGAACTCAAGCAACCAAAAGTATAGGCTGTAAGGGCCCTGAGCCGCAATCAGACCCTAAACCCCTGAGCGCTGCAGACCTTTAAATAAACTCACGGCCGAAATCGCAATGGCCGCACGGGAGAGCTTAAAGCTCAAGAGGAATGCACTTCGGATTGTGCTCGACCTTTGATGGGGCATTTGGCCTCTCCCGGGTTTGTGGGGACATTGGTCTAAAGATCCGTACCTCAAACGTCACTGAACCGGAGTCCCTAAACGGGACGCGGTCCTCGCTCGCTCGATTCGAGGTTCTTCGCCGAGAAGCCTCTTGTCGGCTTCACTGGTTTTCGGGTGTCGGCTGTAGGGTTTAGGATTTAGGATTGCAGGGTGTCAGCGTTTAGTTCGTTGGTTTTAAGGCTTCAGATTTAGTGACCTGCGAACACTATCATGACATGGCTTTTGCATTTTTACCGGTCCTACAAGAACAGCCAAAGTATGCACTCAGCAACATTCCTGAGGAGATTTATCCAGATCCTGAATATCCGATCTCATTCAGTGCCGTTGTATCCTAAACTATACACTTCTTTGAATAGAAAGCTTAAAAAGGTCGTAGTTCAAAGCGGCGAAACAAATCCCTGATCGATGAGACAGTTTACGGGATTTAGGGCTTTGAGGCTTTAGGGTTGCAGTGTAAGGGCCTTAATAATTAGAATAGGGTTTCGCGGTCCATTCTGCCACAATCATAATATGGAACCCCCCCAAATAGTATTGGTAATGATTAAGGCCCCTTTATGCGGGTTGGGGTTCAGGGGTTTCTGTTGGGATTTCCCGCGCTGTGTCAGGGCGTGGCAAGCCGCACGAAACCGCAATTTTCTGTCCTCGTGAACCCCAGCACCCCTTCAACTGCTGAAGATACCTTAAATCACATTGAGGGCCCTGCTACTTATTCCTTTACTAATTCAGGGGGAAGTAGGAGTCCGGGACCCTGACTCAAGGCATAAACCAATTCCGCTGCCTTGAACCCACCATCAATATCGAAAGGGTCAAAATACCAAATAATCGTAATATACTCTCCCGCTCTCCTCAATACCAACCTACATGACTCTCCGAAAACTCGCGTACTGCCAAGTACCAACAAACTCTCCATGGCCTTCTTCTCCTTCCGAGCGTTGGAGTACAAGGAGGGACTTCGCGAAACTTTTCGGACCAACCGCTGGGAATATTTCGACGCCTTGGGATTTCATGCTGGGCTTTGCAGGGGCTTAGCCGGTATGGCTCGTAGCTTGAGTAAGGTCTGGGACGTGAGGTTCGGAGGTGTCTGGTCTATATGATGGCTCAAAATACTGCTCAAAAAGTACCACAGCCGCCTGACGTGAGGTTTGTGTAAACTCCAAAGTCCCTTGTTTGACGCTACACCGGGAACCATAAACCTAGAAGAACCAGGCCGCCTATGGCTTTACAACGCAGGACTATATGAAGAGGTTGACTGCGGACTGTCGAGCCGTCCCTACTGCGCCTCCATATGAACACGTTACCAATTCGCTCTAGTTGGCTTTCCGGTTGCAAAACATCTTTTCTTCTGGCTGTAGCAGTTGGGCCTCCAGGGGCACTCGGGAGGCTGGGCCCAAAGCATTTCGGGAACCACCACCAAGAGGGGCCTTAACGATTCGGGGGCTGAAGAAGGCTTCGTTTATGTAGGGCCCCTTGTAATTCGAATAGAGTCTTATGTGCAATCTACGCACACTGTTGTCATAAAAACAATCCTGCTTAAGGAATAGTAAAACGAACGAATGAACTTCAGGCTCATATACAGTAAGCCACCTTACTTACCGTTAAATCCAAGTTAAAACACAAACATGCAATCACGGGAGGCTCCATCAGCTTCAGGACACTGCCTGTTTCTCACGGGGCTTCTGTTGCTTAGGGTTTAGAAGCTTAGGGGTTACCTTAACACCCAAATCACCTACCTTTTGAGGGACTTATATAAAGAAATCATATAAGGGGGCCCTAAAAAAGTAGGTTATTTGGGGTTAAGCTAGGGCTTGCGGTTTTGGGTTTAAGCTCCGTTTCGGCCGAAGTAGCCGACGTTGCAGGTCCTAAAAGGCTTCTAAGGGCACTTGCTGCAAGACTAATAGTAGATCCCTTAATGGGGGTCCTACAGGGGTTCCTTTAAGGGCCCCTTTAAGGGATCTATAGGGTTTTAGGGTTTAGGGTAGATCCCCGAATTAGGGGATCTACTTTCTGGATCCTCCCGGTAAATTCATGTACGGCATGCATTGACAATTTACACCCTCAGCTCCAGACTACACGCCCCAAGCCCTACGCCCAAAACCTTAAAGCCCCAAACCATGAGAGTCTACCCATGGCCCCATCGTAGTTTCTTTTTGGGGTTACCTCATAAGATTCTAAATATGAACCCCAAAACGGAACTACTATGGGGTCTTGGGGGGGGGTTCCTGCTGGAGTACGGACCCAGCAAGAAAGCCCCGTGGGTTTCTGAGGACCCGGCCTCCTTTCGCCGATCTTGACCTTCGCTTTTGGGGCTTTGGGTCTTAGGGTTTACCCTACCTTCCTAGGGTTCCTTTTTATGATTTCCTTTCTGTAAATCCTTCAAAAGGCAGGTTATTCCGGTTTAGGGTTGGGGTATCGGGTTTATAGGGGTTTTGGGCTTTAAGGTTGGTCCTGTAGCGGTGCTGAAGGCACACAACCAGCACGGGCTGCGAAGCGAGCTAAGCGTTTCTTTGTGCAAGGTGCTTGGGGCTTGCTTCACTTAAAAGAGGACTGGAACCACTACATCTACCCCAGCTGTCGTGACGAATGTAGGCCTAGCCCTGCCGACTCTAGGCCCAGCCCTGCATGCAGTGGTAAGGACCGACCCAGAAGCTCGGAAGACAAACAACGAAGCACACACCCCATGCCATGCTTTTGGAGGTTCCTAGGAGCAGCTTTGAGTGAAACTGGATGGCAGCATCGCTTGCCGCATGGTAGATTCCATGCGGCACGCGAGCTCGTCCCAGGATCTCCAAGACCAGTGGCCACGTTAAACGGCAGCTCGTCAGATTGGATCTTCAATCTACTTTCTTTTGGCCAACATTTCTACGAGAGCTCATATTATGGGAGTTTCCGAAAATCGGGGACCTTAATATAGCACCCTACATAGTAGGATCCTTACTATGAGGACCCGAGAATAGGGTACGTACCCCTAATTTTTTCGGAAGCTCCCATATGAATACGAAGGAAAGCTGTCAGCAGAGAAGTTGCACAGGGGACCAGCTGCCGTACGTAAGCCGCCCCAACTCAGTTGCTGAGTTCATATGCCCCAAAAAGTGCACACTTTCAGTTTTACAGTGAGAAATATTATAACAAAAAATGTAAAGTGTATCCACTCAGCTACTAAGCCAAAGTGCTAGCAATCATGGTGAGAAAACCAAGGGTGCCTCAGGCCCCTGGGAGAACAGACCCGCAGCAGAGAGAACCCACAGCCAGCTTCCTGAGCCTCGTATGGGGGTTTCCGAAAATAGGGGACCCTAGTATAGTACCCTAAATAGTAGGATCCTTAGTATAAGGGCCCCAAAATAAGTGAGGGGAACGCAGAAGGGGGCAACGGTCTGTCAGGCAAAGGTTGACCCTTCGACGAAGTTCGTTTTTTCAAAAACCCTTCGGCGAACTTCTGCGAACGTTTTGGGGGTTCGTGAGGGGTTCGTGGGTTGTTCGGTTACAAGATAAAGTTCTGATATGTTGTTAAAATTCCCAAGTATATTAAAAGCTTCAATAAGAATTTACGACACTACACCCCGGATAGTCTGTGAAGTTTATATGTCAGCGAGATGAAATGATGATGATTTGCCACGCCTTTTTCTCTGCATCTTGCAGGGATTTCCTGCGAATGTCTTTCCAAAAATACGGAGTTTCTTGCGTTACTCTGGCTCATTAGCAAAAATTCTTGCCAGGGCCCGACAGTCGTTCAGTGCAGGTCCAGGAAGTGCAGAATCCTGGCGGGCGGGAGTGTAAAATCACAAATGAGGTGCGTCAAAAGGCTTGTTGCTCTGGCAACCCGTTTTCTCTCTTGCGACTTCTGCGGCCAGTGACTAAGGCAGCGTTTTATCGCAAACGGCCCGGCAAGGCGGTTGATCGCCAAAACTTGCCAGGTTCAGCGGCCGAGGACTCGATTAAAATTTCTTGCCTTCAGAAACAGCGGCAGCGGAATTCGGCAGAGTCAGGCCGGGGCGCTCTTGAAATACTTCCCTGCTCTCTGACCTACAGTCTCGGAAGACTCAGAAGCAGGGGTAACCCGAGAACACAAAAGCATGTGACACCAACTTTCAGCGATGCATTTTTTATGTTAAAAATAATAATGCTTCTTCTGTGTTCTTGCCCCTGAAACAATCTCAGTCAAGCTTACTTTGGCGATCCTCGCCCTCCTGATGCTGGCGACTTGATCGAGCTGACGGGCGATCCGGCGAGGGTCTTCGGACTCTTGCTAGGCGACGACTTGGAATTGATCTTGCGCTTCGGCGTCCGCGGGGGAGTGTTCTTGCCGTTCCCAGCTGCCGGTTGAAGCGCAGTCTCCGATTTCGCCTGCCACGATTTCGTCTTCTTGCCATCACCAGAACCGGCTTCGGGGGAGGAACCCGTCGGGCACTCCTTCAGAAAGAACGGGCTCTCGGGCAAGGTCTTGCCCTCGTTGATGTCGGAATTCAGGATCTTGCACACCGAGATGTCCACCAACCCAGCACCTGACGGAATTGCTATGCAACGAACAACTGAGTTGGAAGAAGTGGTTTCAACATGTTCTGAATAGACGAGAGAACTAGAGAAGCGCGTGCTTAGATAACTTGATCTGAAAGATTCGCACATTGCAGCTGAGAAACTCAAGGATGTGTTGAAGTTTCTTGCGCACATGACCTTGATGTTGTCGATGTTCTGCATCTCCGGCGGAAGCTTAAACATCAAGTCGGTCTGCATGTACCGCAACTGACTCTTGCCGTCGTCCTGCTTCTCCAGCCTCCAGTAGCTGCAGGAGGGATCGTCACAGAACTCCTTGAGAACGCGGACTCTTGGGCTTGGGTGAATTTAAGGCCAACCGATCCGACAAACAAGGCAACGGTTAAACCGAATTCATTCAACTTGAATTTTCACTGACTTGGACTCACGACCCCAGCCGCATGTTGGGCCTAAGAGGCTGAGCAATGAACAGGCGGCGGAAAATCACGATGTTGCAGCAGGATGCCTTACTTAGGCGGGTTAAACGAGTAGGTCCTGGAAGGTCGTCTCTGGCCCCCGTGGCTCCCAGGTTTCTAGCCGGCTGCCGTAGTCTGTGAAGCGCTTCATCATGAAGTCCTCAAGCGCGACCATGCTCTTGCTCGGCAACGCGCTGTTGACGTCGCAGTGAGTGATGAACCTACGGCGAGTGAGGTGTTTTGCACTTTTCTTGCTTCGGCAGAGGCAAAGAAGATTTGAATGAAAGATTGTTTTACATGTACTACTGATTCACAGCCAAGCTACGCGAGCAGGGTCGCCAGGAAAGCACGCTCTATCTTGCATCTGAAGTTCTTCTGCTGTTTGTCCAAGAACGACATCACTTTGGGAATCATCTTGCAAAGCAGCGGTCGCGTTTGCTCTTGCCCAAGCAATCGGAACTTGTTCATGTAGGGCTTCAGCTTCTGCTCCGACGAGTCGTCGTCGCCCACGATCTTGCCGGAGTCCAGCGAATCAAAGCTTCCCATACCTTTATGCCACGTGCGCTCTAAAGACAATGAATCACAGTCAGTCATTTCACTCAAGTTCAACTGAATTTAAAGAACCTAGCTCGCTAAAGCTTCACAGTACTATTTTTCTTTCCCAAACATACCCAAAAAAACGAAGAACTAAAATTCTCAGCGACTGAAGCCCCGATGGATGTGTTCCAGTGCTTTCGGCCGTAGGGCAAACCACGCATCGAGCTCCTGCCTCATCGTGACCAGTCTGTTCTCTTGCGCTTCAAGATTCGCTTTCTGCTCTTTGCGCAAGGCTTCCTCCGCCTTGTCCTCAGTTCACGAATATTCGGACATGTGATTAGCTTGATTGATGGGATCATATGTTTAAAGTTAAGGGGGGTCGGAAGGTTGAAGTGTAGACGCCTTGCTTGCAGACAAAACACTTTCAGCTTCTTCTCCTTCGAAAGCGCCTTCTCTTGCACTGCCTTGGTTTTTGACTGGATGCAGCTCTTCTTCGGGGCCATGGCTGCGCAAGCTCGGCCAGCAGGAAACAAAATTATCCAAGACTGAGATGCTTCAAGGCTTCTCTTACTTGCTATCGAGCCGGACATGTCACCGGCAGTGATGACGGCTGGGCCGGTGCAATTTCTCATCTCTCACAACCTCATCGCAAACAAACAGGCTTCCCTGCAGTGTCGTTTCTGAATCTGGCCGAAACAATCCAACAGGAGGCGGGCAGACCTTGCAAGCGACGTAGGTCTCTTGCAGGATAGACCGGTGGAACCGGCACCTGTTAGTGTCTGACTGTGTCTGATTGGATTGGTTTGGCTTACTATACATCAGAATGTGGAAACCAAGGACAATCGCAAAAGCTGCGAGCATCGATCCAGCGCAGGTGAGTTAATCATTTCAACTATTGACTTGAATAAGCATCCGCACACCGTCTCTATGCTCGCAGATGCGTACAGGCGCAAGCGTGCATGTATGTTTACGTTTGCGTATGTGGGTGGGCGCTACTATACAACTTAATAGTTTATTAATAAATTGTGCGTGCATGCGGTTGTGACCGGTCGCACTCTGGGTTCGCGGCAGGAGGACTCTGGCCAGACCAGTGTAATCAGCAGGGCAGGAAACTCTCGCAGGAGTCTCCGCCTGCAAGCGTGGTGATATGCAAGACCCGGAAGCTTACTGTATTAAAAATTGTTATTATGAAATATGCATTCATTCGTTACTTCAAGACAGTCAGGAGTAGTAGTCGTCGTCGTAGTAGTAGCACTAGTTATTAAGTACTAGTAGTAATAATAATCGTCGTTTACTAGCTAGTTTAGGGTTTGCTTTTGTGCTGAATCTGGGCAGAGGAACTTACGGAAGGTCTGGCTACGAGGGTGCCACTCCTTTACTTCCAAAGACTCAGATTTGCAGATTTGAGCAAAGAAGGAGAATCTTAACTGAGTCTTACTGGCCTTGTTTCGGTTGCAACTTTCGAGTAAATTACATTTATTACATTATGCCTGCAATTATTGCTTGGATGCATCTTGCGGATCTTATGGGTCTTGCGAGTGGGCGACTTAGGGGGGAGTGCCCATACCCTAAACCCTAAACCCTAAACCGGAATTATTATTAAATTACTGAAACAGAGCTTCAAGATCAGTCCCAAAGACCCCGAAACCAAACTTGAAAGCCCGGGAAAGAAGCCCAGCCCCTGAACGAACTATTGTAAGTGCATTGTATTAATGATGTTTGCGCTCTTGCTTCTTACTTATGCTAATATTAATAGGGTTTAGGGTTCAGGGGTGTAGGATAAGAGAGAGAGAGAGAGAGAGAGAGAGAGAGAGAGTGAGAGTGAGAGTGAGAGTGAGAGAGAGAGAGAGAGAGAGAGAGAGAGAGAGAGAGATCTCCGCCGGGTCGATGTCGATGTGGAGTCCGCCAGTCCCAGCCGAACACTCGGAATTGGTGTCGGCAGCTGCTAAGTAGACGAAGTCTCGCAGCCCGGCAGCCAGCAGATTACAAGGATCCACGAACGGATCCATGGAGGCCTTCTGCCAAGGGCATCCTCCAGCGAGACGCGAACCAGGTCCAATGTGAGGAGAAAGCCTTTTTGCCTGGGCGTCTTCTGGTAGCGGAAGTCAAACTTCCCGACCATGCGGTTGCACCAGGTCCGGTGGTCAAAACCGTTCTCCACGATGGAATTGGCATTGTACCCTCCAGTGCTTTCGGAGTGGGGCTAACTACGGTGTTCCCCTGGGCGGACAACCCTAGTATGTCTAGAGAAGAAAGGCCCGCCTAAGAAACCTTCCTCCGCCAAAGGGACCACCCCTATTTTAAAGGTTTCTTAAAACAACACCCCCTACACTACACCCAATTCACCCAATGCCTTAGCCATTTAATTAGTTCGGAGGAGGCACGGTGGAGTCCTACACCGGGGATTCTATTTCAGGAGCCGGAAGGCGAAAACTGAAGCATCCCCAGGGTCGAAATGATACCCTCCGAATGTGAGTTCGGCCTCCTGAAGTGAAGAAACTGAAACATTAAATCAAGGCTTTCTGACAGGGCCCCATAATGCTTCGGCAAGGGAATCTTACGCAGTCGAGGTCCACCCTGAAACGGCTCCTGACATACCATTCGGCAACGGGTTGGGCCTTAGGGCGGGGGGCTTAGACTACAGCCTCCGAACTAATTAAACTCAACCACCTACCGTACACGCCAAGAGCGGGACGGAGCTGAGCGAACGGCGCCAGCGGCAGCAGCCGGGCAGCGCAGAAGGGTGGCCTGCGATTGGAGCTTCTGATTTTAAAACGCGGCATATAACGTAAATGCAGATCTAAAGCTTCATTTGTTGCAGACTGCACAACGCCGTTTGGTGACATGCCTCTATCGGCATCGGCTCCCTCTGGCAAACGGCGTCTGGCACGGACTGGACCTGAGCGAGCGTCGGCAACGGTGGATATGAGCAATCAATGTCGGCACTGCTGCGGCCAAGTGCTTGCCGCCACAACGGCAAGTGGCTTGTTTGTTCTTACATCCTCTTTTCACTTGCCTGTCACCCTCCGAAAGAAGGCACTTCACAAAGCATCAAATTCATGACCCCGTGGCAGTAAAGTTCTGTTCTGAAGACAAAGACCCAAAATGACTTCCCCAGCTTTGGCAGTCTAGCCCCACTGAGCTCCAGGCGTGCCAAAGAAAACGGCCGCAGCAAAGTCCTAGCAAAAACGGGCGGTTCTATTTTAATGCGGCTCGCTAACACCACTGCTCTGGGCCTGCGGACATTGATTGCTGCTTCTTTGAAAGTCTGTATCTGCCCAGCACCTCATCTAATAATATCGACACCGCACTTTTTTGGTCCTCGCATTCAATCATCGACGAGCAAGCACTGACGGCGACGATTCTTCTTGCCAGCGGCGCGGATTTTGCAGCTTCGACTTTAGTCGTGAATGGCATCGAAGTCGAAAGGACACTGAACACCGGGATGCAAATTCCCGTGTCTGGCCCAAACCGACTCGAGAAGGAATCTGACGGCGTGAGCGTCTCCCTTGCCTCCCCAGCTCCTGCTTTGCGACCAGCGAGATCGGCGGCAAGAGACTCGGAAACACTTGTTGAACATGTCCTTATAGCACTTGTAGTTCTCTGGCAGAAACTGCTGCATCTTTCTTGCGTCCCAGGTGTCAGAAGAACGGAAGGTGATGGGCTTCCTCTTGCCGTAGGGCTGCTCGGCTTTTGCCGCTTTCTTGCGAATTCGCCTGATGCTTTTGGCGATCTGTTTGAGCACCGGTGCGTTCTCCTCATCTTTCTCCGCAGCTTCTTCTGCAAGCTCTTGCGCCTCTTCGCCATCGCCATACTTGCGATCCTCTTCACCTCAGATCTAAATTGTAATTTGATTTATTTTCTGATGAATCAAGCAATAACTGACGAAGGCAGCAAAAGACAATGACAACAACTGAACGAGGAAGTGGAATCTAATCTAACAAGTTAAGGGGTTTTGGGTTCAGTGTCAACCTTGCTTGGCCAGGCTACCCAAAAGGTTCCCCAAAGAGTCTGCATTATTCTGGCACCGCCAGAACATGGATCTCTCCAAGGCTTGTGCCACGAGCTCCTCCGTGGTGGCCAAAGTTTGTCGGATGGATTCTTGCAGAAGCCCTGCAAAGTCATCAGCCTCTTCAACGACGCCGTGCTCGTCCTGTGACATGAAGGATCAATGACACCGATATCAGTTCTGTCAACGTCACTGTTGCTGCATTGACAGAACTATTTCACAGAATGAAGCGCTCTGAAATTCAAGACTTCAAGGAGTCAAATTTGTGAACTGAAGCTGTGCCAGCAGAAGTTCCTTGAGGAGGCGCTTCAGCATGGACTCCGGGACGTTGAAGAATCCTTCTCTTGCGGAAAACTGCAGCAATGAGACCGATGTCTTGCTTCTTTCCCACAGCAAGCCAGGCAAGGGTGGTACGACAAAGTTCTCCTGCCTTTGGTTTTTTTTTGGCGCCTTGTGTCTTCTTGTCACCGCGACAGTAAGCGGGGCAGCTGGAACTGCATCTAGCACAACCCAGTCGGAGAAGTTGATGACTGCCTCGAAATGCAGCACCACCGGGTCTTGCAGCTTCAAGAAGACGAAGGACTCTTGCTCGCACCTTTCCATTCTCAGTAATCCCACAGCCGTGTTTTGCGGCCAGGGCCCGAGACTGAGCCAAACCTTCGCTGTGTCGGTCTTCTTGCGGACGACCAGGCCAGCAGTGATGAAGGCGCTTCTCCAGGAGGACATCAAGGTGTTCATTCTGGCGGGGGGCGTGTTGACCATGAGGATTTGCTCCAAGAAGGTCGCGTGGTAACCCATGCTGCTCAAGTTTGGCCAAGAAGCTTTCCCCATGACCTCTTGCAGCTTCGGGTGCCCATCCATCTTGCGCGTGTGGTGCACTGCTTTGGGGATGGGCTCTTGCGCGGCCACAGTTTGCCCGTTCGTCTCGATCTCGGGGTAACCGAAAGAATGCAACACCTTCGACGTGCAAACTTGCGACCAGGAGTCTGCCGGGGCGAAATCGTGCATCTTGCCTTCTGCTGATTCGGCTTCCCTCATCTTGCCAAAGCCCTCCTCGTTGTAGGTGAAGATCATGGACCCGAAGCAATCTCTGAGATACTGGACCAGCTCTGGCGTGGCTTTCCAATCGTTTCTTGCCGCAAATCTTGCCAGGTCAGAGACCCATCGGAGGCGCATCGCAGATCTGGTAGCTGCAAGTTTGCACCAAGGGTTTTCTCTTATCAATTCGGTCACCTTCGCATCAGCTGCGGCAAAAACTTTCAGCTCTTGCAGGACCTTGTCCGCCGCCTCGACGCTCTCGCAGCCTCTTGCCAAAACCAGCGGGAAGCAGCCATGTGAAAGCCTGGGCGCATAGTTAAGTTAGGGTTACCGGAGCTGGGACTGGGGTCGGTTTATTTCATTCAGTCATCATAATAATTTTAATTTAATGGGATCATATCCAAATTTGTAGTAGTAGTGTGAGTCTGACTCTGACTGACTGAAGTCTGCAGCATTCGAGGAACTTGAGCTAAGTCCGTCAACGATTGGTGTCCAAATTTACTTGTTCTCCAGTGACCATTGTCGACACATGGCCTGGTCATGCTTCCAAATCTTCAGGTCGCACAATCAAGGTTAGCCCAGAATCAATCAATGCTGCACATGTTCGACAAGCGACTCGAAGAGACAGTGGAATCTCATCATTGCGATCGCATAGCGGAAGAGCCGCTCGTAGAGGAAGTCTTGCCAAGTCAGTTCTGCGTCGTCTGGCTTCAGCGAGAAGTAGTACAAGGAGTTGCCAGCCGCCAACGCGTCAATGATGCCCATGCTGCGGTGGTTCTCTGGCAAAAGTGCCTCGTTGGCGATCTCTTGCACCTCATAATTCGACTCATGGTACTTGGCAGACAGACTAAAGTCGTACATTTTTTCTGTGGATGAACATCGCTAAAATTATATTAGTAATTCAGCCAGAGTCACGACAGTTCGCCATCGCCCTTGTGCCTGCTCTGCCAAGTACCTCCACGAGCCCTCTCGTCCTCTTACGCTCTGGCGAATCCTGTTGAGTTCGCGGGATACCGGAACAGAGACGCAGTACCAAGCATTCACGTTTCCCAGGACCTCTGGGTCGCACACTAGGTGCATTATGGCCTGCAGCTTGTTTTTGAACTTCGACAAAGCTGCAGCCTGCTGCTTCTTGCTCTCCGCCAGGGTCTCCGCACCGCTGGCGATGGCATCTTGCATGCTCGACAACATTTCCAGTTGCCCACCATTCTGGCGCAGCCAGCCGTTCTTCAACCCGAAACTGACCAGAATGATGCCCAAAAGGCCTGCTTCTTGCCTGATGTTGTGCCAGGCTGAATGAAACTCATCCCAACGAGATGCATTTCCACTGCCGATGTGCTTCTTGCCGATGCTGCTGCCTTGCAAGAGGCGGATGATGTCTGGCACACTGAGATCGTGCTCGGCGACACCAATTTCCATGGCCACGTGTGGAAGAAAGAACTTCATGATCTCCCATTCTGCAGAGGTCTCTTGCTGTCTTTGTTTCTTCTTCAGCGTCTCCAGAAAACTCGTAACTTCTTCTGCGACGATGCGCTTCCACTTCATGCCACCCCAGGGACCTCGTGTCCAGCTTATGAGCGCATTGGCCCATCTTGCGCTGTAGTTTCCATAGGTCTGCGCATTCTGCAGGACACGCTGTAGCTTGTGCCTGGGGTCGTAGATGAAGATGCTGCGGAGTCTTGCGTGGAACATGAGGAACATCTTGCAAGCTTGAGCATCAGTGCCGTGGTCTGTACAGCACACCAAGACTGGTGTCTTGCCCAACGGTTCAGCGTCTTGCATTTTCTCTTCCTCCTCATTTTCTGGCGCAAAAGCCACGAGTCCTCTGGCGTTGTTGGTGAGCTTGACGATGTGATCCAAAGCCAGCACTTGGTCGTACGTGCTTAGTCTGCAGGCGGGCTTCTTGCGGCTGGACAGAGTCTCGGCTTCAGCATCTTCCAAGTCTCGTTTGCGATCTTGCCCTCAGCTTCTTAAGCAAATGGTCGAGAGCAAGCATGCCAAACTAAACTGACCGCTTAGATCTACTTAGACGTAGTCTTTGGCGGACGTGTATCCAGCCTCTTACGTTGGTTTGCAAAAGAACGCCAACTCAGCTTGAATGTCTTCCATTGACAGCCCAAGGCTCGAAGGATCGACCTGACATCGATGGGCCCAATACCCGCAGTTTCTAGCGAGTCGTCTCTCTGGCCAGGAATCTGGTGGCCGGAGTCCTGGTGCACCTGAGGGAAGACAGAAGCGACTCCATTAGTTTAATGAGCCTTTTAACATTATTTATTAACTCTTTAATTAATATTAATGAATTTCTGGCTCTGATTGGCCTGCGGTGGTGCCCAGCCACACTCGCCACTTGCCAAGTTCATGCAGGCGTAGGACGTGATCTTGCGACCACCGACGCGGGAGGAGTCGAAGCACACGTTCAGGTGTCTTGCGCCCCAGGTTGCCGCCAACAGAGTCTTGTAATAGGAGGCTCTCTCCAGGTCCTTGTCCTTTCTCGTCAGCAAGCTTCTTGCCACAATACTTCTTGCCTTGAGAGCTGCTTTTTGCTGCCTTGTGAGCTTGATTTTCTTGCGTTCACTCTCTTGAGCTTCATCTTGCCGCTTGCGTTTTTTTTTGTCTCTGGCATTCCATGCTTTCTGGCGCGCTTCCACGACGTTTCTCACACGCTGTACCGGATCTCGACGGTGACCTTGCTGCGCCATATCTGGCGTGCCGTCCTGCCAATCCACGAAAAACATCTGTTGCTCCATTGCAGCAGCAAGTTGCTCCAGAATCTGGCACAAAAGCCATCGCATTTTTTCTTTCAATCGTATGTCTCTCAGAAACTGCAGAAGATCATGCTCTTTACTCAGGCGCAGTCCCTTGACGCTGATGTTTGACCTCTTGCATGCTTTTGCCAGCTCTTCGAAGTGAACTCGACCCTGGACTACGGTGACCTCCACAGGTTCGTGGTCGGAAGGAGGTTGCAAAGTCAGCCTCACTTCTGTTGCAACAGCGTTCATGACTTTGCTCAGCCAGTCACCGCAGGCCTTGCGCGTGGTCGCATCCTTGCCAGAAACCGCACCGGACAGAGTGACAAGGAGCACCAGAACTGTGCTTCCGCAGACTTCATGTGCTGCCATCTCTCCCGGCATGCCGTGGCGATCTTGCCGGGATCTGTCCGGCCACAGGAAATGCTTCTGGCTTCCCAGAATGGCAGAAGCCATCTCGGACCAACTCTTCTTGCACGTCCCAAGGAAGTTGTGAGGATTCTTGCCTTTCTGGAAGTTCTGTAAACGCCACCAGAAATGATACCCGTCCAGCGGCAAGGCAAACTGTAGCACAAACAGCGGCTGCTCTTGTTCGTGGACGCCCCGGAAGACCTGTCAGGGCACATTATTTATTCACCAGGAACTGCAAGCCAAGGCCGATCGATTCATCACCCTAACTGTTTAACTGCATCTTAACGTCTTTGCTCTGACCTTGGCCTCGTGGTCATCTGGCGGGTAGAGGAGGAGACGATCCTCCTGAAAAGCAGTCAGCCACTTCAGTCTGACCCCGTCCACAGTCGACATCTTGGCAAAGAGCTCTTGCGAGGCCGCGTCTCGCCAGACGGACCAGGAAAAGACCTTGTTAAGCCACTCTGTGGTCTCGCCAATGCGAAGGTACGCCCAGCCGGTCTGGCGGCTCACACGTACGATTGCCTGGGTGTTCTCTGGCTCATCGAAGAAGTGGCTTTCGCCAGTTAACGTGTTGCTGACTCTTGCCCGTCCGGCGTGCCTGAGGACACGGAAGGTCTCCGCGTCATGCTTCACGCTCAGGCAAGAGTCGGCATCGAATCTCGCGTCCGGGGGCCGCTGGCCTCTTTCCATGGCAGACGACAGCGTGATCTTGCTGACCGTTGTCAACGCAGTTGTGATTCCAAAGTTGTGGCGTTGCGGTTCTGCCACAGGCTGACTGACTGAGTCAAGGGTAATCATGTGAAGAACTACCTGATAATCGAAACTGCGAAGACTGCACGAGACATAAAAAGACGGCGTGGAACATCCCTAGGCGCCCCTCACTGGAAAGAAGTGCTGCAGCGGGACACTGCAGATCGTTCTTGGATGCACAACTTTATCTGCAACATGAACTGCACTTCTCTGGTATACACGGTCCTGAAACAGCCGCAATGCTGTCTTCGGTCGAAATGTCGGCAAAGCAGCAAACCTGACACGAAGAGATGTCATTGAAACAAGTCTGCTATACAAGCTAAGGTGCTCAGGCAGGAGACGCCTGCATAGTAAGGTTCAGAGCGTAATTGTCGTAATTGCAAATAGCAGTGTAGTAAGAATAAATCAGGTAGAAATAGTAGTACAGTAATCATTGTAGCAGTTAGTAGTAGTAGTAGTAGTAGTAGTAGTAGTAGTAGTAGTAGTAGTAGTAGTAGTAGTAGTAGTAGTAGTAGTAGTAGTAGTAGTAGTAGTGGTAGCAGTACTGGTAGTAGTAGTAGTAGTAGTAGTAGTAGTAGTAGTAGTAGTAGTAGTAGTAGTAGTAGTAGTAGTAGTAGTAGTAGTAGTAGTAGTAGTAGTAGTAGTAGTAGTAGTAGTAGTAGTAGTAGTAGTAGTAGTAGTAGTAGTAGTAGTAGTAGTAGTAGTAGTAGTAGTAGTAGTAGTAGTAGTAGTAGAGTGTAGTAGTAGTAGTAGTAGTAGTAGTAGTAGTAGTAGTAGTAGTAGTCGTAGTAATAGTAGTAGTAGTAGTAGTAGTAGTAGTAGTAGTAGTAGTAGTAGTAGTAGTAGTAGTAGTAGTAGTAGTAGTAGTAGTAGTAGTAGTAGTAGTAGTAGTAGTAGTAGTAGTAGTAGTAGTAGTAGTAGTAGTAGTAGTAGTAGTAGTAGTAGTAGTAGTAGTAGTAGTAGTAGTAGTAGTAGTAGTAGTAGTAGTAATAGTAGTAGTAGTAGTAGTAGTAGTAGTAGTAGTAGTAGTAGTAGTAGTAGTAGTAGTAGTAGTAGTAGTAGTAGTAGTGGTAGTGGTAGTAGTAGTATACGTGACTACTACTACGATTGTTATTGCTCAGTTCTACTACTAGTACCACTACTAGTACTACTACTACTACTACTACTACTACTACTACTACTACTACTACTACTACTCTACTACTGCTACTACTGCTACTAGTACTAATACTAGCCTACTACCTACTACTACTACTACTACTACTACTACTACTACTACTACTACTACTACTACTACTACTACCACCACCACCACCTCCACTACTACTACTACTACTACTGCTACTACTACTACGACTACTACTACTACTACTACTACTACTACTGACGACTACTACTACTACTACTACTACTACTACTACTACTACTACTACTACCTGCTACAACTACTACTACGACGACTACTAGTACTACTACTACTACTACTACTACTACTACTACTACTACTACTACTACTACTACTACTACTACTACTACTACCACCACTACCACTACTACTACTACTACTACTACTACTACTACTACTACTATGACTACTACTGCTACTACCACGGGTATTAGTAGCAGTACTGGTACCAGTACTGGTACTAGTACTACCACTTGACGAGCACCTAAGGTCCTAGTTAAGTAGTCATCAGTAGTACCGTACCAGTACTAGTACGAGCACGAGTAGCAGTGCACAAGTGCTCCTACTTGTACTAGTATTACTACTCACTGGCAACACTAGTAGTTAGTAATGATAGCACTTCTCCTTGTAGGAGTGTTGTCGTGCAGACTTACCAGACATTGAAAAGCCGCTGCTCCGACGCACCTTCGACGGCTCTGCCACACGCTGCAAGCTCTGCCTGGGCAAACGTAGCTGTGTAACAGGTCTGGCGAGGACAATTTCTGGGCCGGACTTCACCATGGCCGTGTTATCTCTTCTGACTCTTGCAGCATGCAAACAGCACACAGCCAAAGTAAGTCTCTGCTCACTGGAGGGGGACAGTGAATGCGGAGTTGGGTTTCCGGCCTTTCAGTGAAGTGAAGAAGCCTGAGTCATGAGGTAGTTGGTTAATGACATGACTGACTCAGAGATGCACGCAATGTAGCAACTGAGAAGATGGGCGCATCCTTTTCCTCCATTGTCGTAGCTCTTACTGTTGAGATGCTGATTCTGGCAGGATCTTTTCTGTACTCTTGCTGGCATCCAACAGGCTCTATTGCAGCTGCTGGCAGCCAGCGATCTTGCCGAATCAAAACAGCAGCTCCCAAGAACTATCAATCATGTGTTTCAAGCGCAAAACTGCGAGAACGTCCTGGCTGGCTGACTCCACGGTTCGCCACAGCTGCTCCAAGCTCTTGCCGGGTTCCAATATCGCCTTGTGTCTTGCAACCTGTAACACTGCGGAAAACCACTACGGATTCAAGGATTAGGGTGTTTTGCTAACAGCCCACCCAGCCTGGAGGAGGCCTTCCGACACTTGCTGCGTCATTCGCCACATGTCATGTCTCTCTCTTGCGCACTGCTCGATGTTCTCCAGAACACTGTGGAAAGGATAACCCTGCACAAAAAGATGATCTGGCGTTTCTTGCAGCACCGGCGCTGAACCGGCGGGTTCGAAGAGCACGTTGTGCGCCAGCGACCACAGCAGACTGGTCAGAACAGAGATATCTTGCCGAATTTTCTGGCGGTCTTGTGTGAGTACCTTCAAGAGCAGTCGGAGCCAGGCGAGGATCAGGTCCAGCGGTCCCTCCACAAACATCTTGCGGTCCTCTGGCCAACGTGCGGTCTATAAGCGACTCAAAGTAAAAACTCGCAGCAAGCAGTCCTCGTGTTGCGGGAGACTGTTTTGCAAAGACTGGACCAGGTCTGGCAGCAAGGACATGGCAAGCGCCCGTGCTCCGCGGTCCATGGCGGGTCCTACGTGGCTGCCAAGTTTTCAAAACCACTCAATCTTTGGAAGCAAGCGTTGCAGCGGCATCCGGTTGATCTTGCGAGTTTCTTTCCACACGCAAAGTTCGGCTTGGATTCATGATTTGTTTTTATGGGGCATCCTATGCTACTCTCGGGTCTTGTAAAGCTCGTGCGTACCAAGGCAGCCTCAAGGCAAGCTCACTACTTTTGGACTGCTGCAAACATGACATGCTTCTCCTCTCTCAGGCACTGACTCTTGCATCGGCC
>CAJNDT010000552.1:113123-184192 GCA_905221615.1 Symbiodinium sp. CCMP2592
GCGCCGCGCGCGGCACCCCCAGCGCGCGCCGCGCGGCACCCCCAGCGCGCGCCGCGCGGCACCCCCAGCGCGCGCCGCGCGGCACCCCCAGCGCGCGCCGCGCGGCACTCCCAGCGCGCGCCGCGCGGCACCCGAACAACGCGCCGCGCGGCACACGAACAACGCGCCGCGCGGCACTCCGAGCACGCGCCGCGCGGCACTGCCAGCGCGCGCCGCGCGGCAGTTCCACCGCACGCCACGCGGCACCGCTGTTGCGCGCGAGACCCTCACGCTGGCACTCCCTATCGCATGCTGTGTGCCACTCGCGTCGCGCGCTGCGGGGCCTTCCCAGCACTCGCCGCGTGGCACTTACTTTCGACTCGTGCGGCAAAGCACTTCCGCAGTGCGACTGCCGCGGCGTGCCGCTTGCGCGGTATTTTATTTATTTGCCCGGCACATGGCAAACGATCTGTTTAATATGTGGCACCCCTGCGCACTGCCCACGTTCCATGCGCGGCCCGGTCCTCAAGTCCACGCCCATACCACGCGCCGCACGTGCCCGGCATGCGTGCGCTTAACTTCCCAGTGCGTAACACTCCCGAAACGGCCCGCCCAACGCACGCCACGCACAGTATCCATGCAGCGCTCTGGCCGGGATTAATAGCACCGCTGTCTGTTATGTATATATATATATATATATATATTTTATTATTATATCATATAGTTTTACCGAACACGTTTTCCGCTAAGTTCCTTTCCCCGACTCGACACTCGGGCCTGGGAAGTCCTGCATCCACACGCTGTCTTCGTGCAAGCCTCAGCATGAGCATGACATGAAGCACTGTTTCTGCACCGACTTTGTGCCCATAACACAACTTTGACCCCCTCACTAACTCTTGACGTTAACCGTTCAAGCAAGCTCGTGAAGTTGGAGTCCATTTGAGTCAACTCTGAGTCTCCCACAGGCAGAAGACAGCAAGCTAGGTGAGCTTCCTGCCGTGGGACACTGAAGCTACCAACTGCTGCTGGCTACCCCACGCTGGATTTTCGACGTAATCTTGCTTGCGATAACTTCAGCCAGACGCCGCATCAGTTTAGGCTTTCTTTGCTGCATTGCTAATCTGACTTTGCACTCCACTCACATCACCAGGGACAGACCCAGAAACCTTCAGGTCTTGAAGTCTAGCATCTGAATTTGACAATGTACGTGAACCGAACAGTTGGCACTTGGTAGTCCCTGCCTGCCATGCAAACCAACAGCATAGCAAAGGCTGCAAGCCTCTCAGATGTCTGACTCTCACTCACTGACGCTGGCCCAAAATTCTACACCTTGCATCAACTGACTGTGAACTTCGGATCAGGTGACACACAGAGTTCGCCCCGCCGACCTGCCTGCTCTGACGAATCTGGCCAGGTTCCGCCGACCGGCTCTGGCCCATGTAGCCAGGTTCCGAAGCCTGGCACGCACCAAGATATCAATGCTAGCAACCGCAGTTGCTAATTCTTGCCGTAGTACGACTCAGCTTCCCAGCCGGTGTTCTTACGACCTCACGGCCGGCGTCCGATGGACGTCTTGCAAGCACGGCGCGACCTCCCGGTCGTCGACCCGGCTCGCTCAAATCTTACTCCCCGGGCACGACCTCACAGTCGGCCCATTTACTCCTATAAAAAATACATCATGCTATGGTTTGAAAACGAGGCTCCTGCACGCTCAACCACTGAAGACTTCGCAACTGCACACAACATGCCAGGAACTGAGCGAAACAGACGTGTTTTGTACCGCTGAGGGTCAAGCTGTAGCGCGGACGGATGCCGCGTAACAATATCGCTGCTTCCCATGCTGTCTCCTAACCAAGCCGCTTGCAAGCGGCCACCAAACAAGCCCACCCTTCCGAGACATGCTGCCGACACTCTTGGCCAAGAATTGCGCTCCGCAGACCGAAGTGGTGCTCGCTTACGTGGAATATCTAAGGGCCAAGCCGGTAAAAGCTCGCAGACCGCTCTGGCTCCAAACCTGCACGGCAAAGAGAATCCAGCGTGAATGAATCCAAACTTCGAACGCAAACGGTGCATGTGCACGGAAGGTCAGAGCTTGCTTTATTTATCAGCTCGCTGCGCAAGTTGCGGGCGCTGGACTTCCTGTCAGACTCGTGACTCTTGCTTGGAGGCCGCATGGCAGAGCTGGAACTGGAATAAAATTACAGATTGGGGAACCCATGACTTCATTGATGCGGTATTTTATTTTCTTGTCCGGCCTGCCTATGGCATCATCTTGCCTGAGACTCACAGCCAGATCTTGCCCGGCACGCGGCAAGACTGCTTCATTGAAATCTATCTATGACGGGAAGCCGGGAAGAGACTCTGTCGACGTTCTTGGAAGACACTCAGGTCTCTCGCGGGGGCAAGCGCTGCACGGAGCAATTCACTTAAGAGTTCTTCCTTCAGTCAACTTAACTAACATTCTCCATTACATCATGTCATACAGAACTACAAATCAGCTCGATAAAAACTTCCGCCGCACTCCGTGCAGAAAAGATCTTGCCGCGAGGCCCGTCGCACGGGCTAAAAGATCTTGCAAGTCTGACAGCAGCTAGTACCAGCCGGGACGCCGGACACAGCTCATCATATTGTAACCGAGCGTTTCAAAAGCGTCCTCATGTTCTGGCGGTTCAGCTGGAGTCACTGCCATCGCCTTATTACTAATGGTGCACTTGCTTCATGAGAACGTATGATGCAATACCCACTCGGGCTTCTGGCGGCCCGTCCTGCTGTGGCTCCAGGTCCCTGTCATAATCGAAGACGTCGTCGGGACCGTCTGGCTCGACCTCGTTGTCAGCTGTCTAAGCAACTTACTTACTTAGGCTACAGGCTACAGGGGTCCGGCACCTCGTCGTCGGCCAAGCGAATCTTGCTCTTCTCCGCCATGGCAGTCTCTCGCTCATCAACACCGTAGGAGGCTGCCTCTAACAGCTTCTTCCGCTGATCTTCTGTCGGGCGCCCGTCTCCTCCCTCATGTGGCTCTGGCGGTTGCGTCTTCTGGCTGCGTCTCGCCTTGGCAGCGGCTGCCATGTCATGCAGCTCTTGCGCCCGAATCTGCATGATGTCCTTATCTCACGGAAATAAGGAAAACATGTACCACTTAAAACAAAATTGTCTTGCCATGTCATGTCTGACATGAATTTGTTTGCTGCCGGGTGCCTCTGAGTTGGGTCTCTCATACGCCCTGCGACCAGGTTCCATTACCCACAATTGCCAGGCTTCTTTGATTTCAATTGCAGGTTCGGTCGGTGTCTTGCTGGACATCGGCGACTCTGTGTTGGACTCATCGCATTCTGCTTCGTTTCTACCTGCATGCACTGCTGCTTGAAACTTCTTATTGGTTGCTGCCGGGATTCTGGTGACCCTCCGTCGCCTCGAGGCTCCTCAAGCAATGGCTAGCCATAAAGAGGTGCACGCTGCTCTCTATCCAAGTAAGTGAGTCAAACGACCACTGCTTCTTTTGGACCAAGACTCATGCTGGGCTTCGTCTTCCTTCTTCTCGGAAGTGCCACCTCCGTGAGCCTTGCCAGTGCCGGACGTCGTGTCCTCGGACTGACAAAAACAGTTAAAGTTATGAACTATTATTTATATATGTTTATATTATGTTATATAATTATATTATATTATGTATATACACATATATATATATATATATATATATATATATATATATATATAGATAGATTATATATACATATATATATATATATATATATATATATATATATATATCTTTTATAATATGTATTATATATATATATATATGTAAGTACGTATGTATGTATTATTAAATATTATGTATTACATCTGAGAAACTGCAACTGTAAGCAAAGAATCATGCTGGACTTCTCCATCTCCCCCGGAGGAGCCACCTTGCTGACTCTTGCCAGTGCTGGTTTCCGCCTCCTCGGAGTGAAAAAGTTGCAGGCCTAGCCAATGAAATATGCAACTTACAGCAGACAATGCTTGAGGATATAGCATGAGACGGAGCGTCATGCTTTCCTGCTTCGCCCCCTGAGGCTCTCTCCTTGGCGTTACACGGCTAACACTTAAACCCTGGCTCTGGATATCATCATCTTGCGTACCCAGCGTCAGCATGCAGGCCACTCTGTTGGCCTGAATTCCCGTCCTCGGAGATGGGCTGTTGCTTCTTAGGTTTACGTTTTACGTGCCACACCGTTTTGGAGAGCTCTGGAATCCTTTCGAAGATTCGGCTGAGCCCTGACGATCCTAGCTTTCATCCTCGGAGTGACATGCCGAATTGCAATTAAACGTGTTCTGATGCTGTTCTTGTAGCTTCCTGGCGTCCTACCGCAGACTCAGTCATGTGAGCCCTGACCAGACCAGGTTTCTGTCCAAGGTACAAGGGATGCCGAAGTTGAAAGGCTGACTTGTATTTTGGCCAACAACTGCTATTCGGAGCATGTTCTACTGAGCTCTTGAAACAAACGTAAGCAGTATTGTATAGAATATCCTCATGCATCTTCAGGCTACCGAAGAAGATGGAGCTCTAGCTGGCGCAGTTCTTTCGGATTAACTGTCTGGCTCTGTAGCGGAACACTCCTGCCTGCTCTTGGAAACGATTCACGTTGGCCTCCTTTGCCGACTCGTGACGAGCCGTGCTGACGATTTCCGGGCTGGCAACTTACCAATAACGACCTTCCTAACCAGAAACTATCATCGTGACTGAGCCCGTGCGGACGAAGGAAGAATCTGAGAATCAGTAAGTAATAAATAGTAAGTATGATTTCTGCAGTTTTGAAATTTAGTTCCAGGACTGAACCTAATACCTGCTCTTGCGAGCCAAGAATCATCATTTTGGGGCTGCTCCTGCTCAAAGTCGTGCCAACTGCTTTCCTCGGAACATTAATAATTAACAATGATTGATTGTGTTGGTATTAAATATTGTTAAGTAGTTGCTTTCCGAATATTCATGAAACCTTGCCCCTGTGTACCAACCAAGAATCATCATAGCCTGGCCCTTGTCCCCACGAGCTCTGGCTCCAGTCTTGCTGGCTCCAGCCTTGCTGGCTCCAGCCTTGCTGGCTCCAGTCTTGCTGGCTCCAGTCTCGCTGGCTCCAGTCTTGCTGGCTCCAGTCTTGCTGGCTCCAGTTTTGATGCTGCCGGGAGTTGCACCAACCGCTGTCGGCCTGAGAATGAAATCATCTTGAATCAAGACACACTCAGCACTAGTTGATTGCTCATCTTGTGTGTGTGTGGTAGAAGTCAGACAACGTCATTCGTCGTGCTAAATCAATCTGCTCCAGAAGCAGTATCCTGACCCAAGTTTATTGCTTGCACCGGCAACAGGGATATGTGGCAAGCTTACTCCCGTTGACTCTCAATTGTCAATCCTGCAAGTTTGAACCAAGAATCCGCTTCCCAAGATTCATGGTAGCCTGGTAACTAACTAATTAAATTAGAATATACATACTAAGTGTCAATGTTAGCGATTGTAGATGTCCGAGTCATATTCAGGACCAAGAATCCGGGTCCTGCCTTGCCTGTGAGGGAGGGTAGTAGCTCTGAGATCCAGCCTCGCCAATACTTGGCAAGTATATGATATGATGACTGCTACATTAATTATATTGTGCTACATCGTCGAAATGAAGTCTTCCTCTCGCGGCACCCCATGCAAGGAATCAACCACATTTTAAATTTACATCACATCCAATCTAATCTACGAGAACAAACCTGCGACATCTGGCCGGCACCTTTCGAACCCATTCTCACTTGCTCTTGCCGACAAGAATCGTCTTCGTGCGGCTTCTGACGCCCGTCGCCGGTGGTTGCATCCTCGGAAAAATATAATTAACAACAAAATCAAGCTCATCTTGGACGTCTGACATGTGGTGTTCTGACCTGCCCTTGCCGTCAAAGAGTCCTGGTGCCCGTGGCACACATCGTGCGGGGTTTCGTCCTCGGTTTAGACACGGTGCGATTCATTATTAATATATTTATTAACTGGCACTGACTGATGGCGCGGCAAATCTGAGTTTGGACACGCACATGGACCCTATACTTACCTGGTTTTGCTTCCTGGTCTCAAGTGTTAGTTAACTCATTATTAATGTACTCTGTACGTATTACACGCTGAAGCTGCGAGATGTGACGCACACCGGATTCTAGCTGCTCTTGCCGTCAAAGAAACCTGGTGTCCGTGCTCTTGCCCATCCTCATCGCACGGCACTTCGTCCTCAGAAACCGGCAATATAAGGGATTAAGTAGTTTTATATATAATAATGCCGCAGTGTAACTTCTGAAAAAAACTGACTGTCTGTGGACATGCGGCTGTTGCAGACAAAAACTCGTGTTCTTGCTCTGGCTGCTCCTCCTCGTGGTCCTCAAGGCCCACGGCTGTGTCCTCCGAATAGATAATTACTCACAAGGTTGTATATCTGACTTTGGACATATTAATGGCAGAAACCCTACTAGTCGTACCTGGTTCTGCCTCCTAGCCTTATTAAATTAAGGTTACACGCTAAAGCTGCGAAATGTGGCGTGCACCGTATTCTGACCTGCTCTTCCAAAGAGTCCTGCTGTTCGTGCCCGTCGCCCTGGTGCTCTTGCCCACCGCCCTGGTGTTCCTCCTGCTCATCGACCGGCATTTCGCCCTCGGGTTACGGCAACCGTTGAAGTTAAGGTGCTGAAACAGACCTGGACATGTGGCTCTTGCCGACCAAGACTCTTGGTGTTCTTGAGGGCCGGTTGCTGCGCCCTCGGAATAGCAGTGTCTCAAGTATGGCAAATCTGACCTTGGACATGTGGCGCACCCCCTGTTTTAACCTGCTTTTGCCTGCCAAGACTCGCCAGCCTCTTCTTCATCTGCTGGCCACTCTTCCTCGAGCCAGCGTTCTGAGCTGATGCTACTGTGCCAGCTGTTGACACTGTCATCAGCATCCTGAGTCGATATTTGCTTGGCCTTCCAAAACTAGCTCCGTCGAAATGTCTGTAGACCGGGGCGGGTGTTGTTTGTTCCTCAGAATCTAATCTAAGTCTAAGTTGTTGTCTCTCGCTGGTGTAGCAAGCAAATCTGTTGGTTGCCGGCCAAGACTCGCCGTTGTCTTGATTTTCATCTTGCCAAGGTTTTTCAATATTATGATTTCAACACCAGACCGACTGCTATATCCGGCCGTACACATCTGAGAAACTGCAACGAGTCTCCTCGTCTGGCCCCACGATGTGGTCCTGCAGGTTGATGCGAGGCTGAAACTCTTTGCGAGACAAACAGAATCACTGTCCTCAGTTGGAGGTCGGGCTTTGCCAGGCTGATAGCTGCCCCAGGCATCATAGCTTAGATCGTCCTTATAGCACGGTTGTTCAGAGCATGAGGCTCCAATGGACCATGTGTTTGTTGCCTGAGGAGGGAGCCATGGTCGGGAACTCTTGCTCTGAGGGCGTCTCTGGCTCCTGTACAGAGAGCAAATGGCTTCAGTGTAAACGAAAATTGCTCTGAATCCAGCCCAGCTGCGGTTGGCTCGTCTGGCACGGGTGGAGGACTTGCCTTCGGCTGTGCCGTCTTTTTTGGCGGAGGTTCTTTCATCTGAACCGCCTGATCAGGAATCGCCAACGCACAGCAATTCATCAATCTATGTTTCACAAGTCGCCTTGGCAGGGCCCGGCACCACCGCCGAACACTGCTTTACCTGAGCCGCAAGGGTTACTCGTTCAAAGTGGAACTCATGACATTGTCGTGATTCGATTGGATTGTGCATTGCAGCGCAGGTCGCCTTGCTCCTGGATGTGGGCGGCTGTGCCTCGTGGATGGGGGCAGTGGTTGTGGCGACAACTGCGCAGTACCCACAAGTAATTAATGACATTTCTTTCGCGTCTGAAAAATCATTATCTAATGCAAACGAAGTTGAATTCATTGTTGTTTATTACTTACTGCCTCTATTCACATAATAAGTACTGATGGTCAGAAGTATTTATTTACACCATTTATTCAACTAAATAAGTCAAATCAAACCTAATGTACATTACTTATCTTTGAAAACCACTGTACTGTTGATATTTGCATTATCGTAATATTTTTTGTTAATTGCCATTCTCAGGCAAAACTTACATTGCAACGTAATGCAGCGGTGAAAATAATAACAATAATAAAGTAAATAAATAAATGAACAAATAAATAAATAAACATATATATATATATATATGATACTAATAATATATTAATATATTAATATATTAATATATATATATATATATATATATATATATTTATATAATATATATATATATATATACATATATTATATATTAATTAAAAAATAATACTAATTTTTAATACTAATACTAATAATTATTAAATTATAATGATAATATACTGATAATAATATTATCATGCCAAGTCACGTCGGCCTTGTCTTGCTGGCCTGGAAAAATGTCCAACAACGGTGGTGATGCCTGATCAGAGATGAGTTCTTGCAGCCACTGTTCAGTCGCTGCCGTCGCAGCGGCCGGCCAATTAATGCACATGCACTGCAAGGCATTTGCGGTAGTTGTTCGGAACACTACAACACTACAACTAGACAGAATTCAACAAGAATTTTCCTGGATTCATTGACCACCGATCCACAAACTCCCATGCGGTAATTGCATTACAAGTCGCGACGTTGGCGCCAGGAGTGATAGTAGGGGCCTCGTCATCAGCAGCGGCGATCAGTGACTAGTGCTGACTGACTGAATTACCCTCGCAGTGAATAATGAGATTAGAAGCCTCATGAGTGAACGGCGGCGGGGCTTTTATTCTTTGCGCCTGATGCAACAACGGCCAGAATTACACTCGACCAACCCAGCCACTCAAACACTCTCACTCAAATTGCAGTTGTGAGCAGTGCAAGTCGCCTCTGGCTCTGGCGACGTTGTCCCCTGAGCAGCAGCACCGAAGCACGCAGTACTCAAATGAGACACCGGTTTTCTTGCAAAGCAAGTCGCCGCCTGTTCCTCGGGAGCGGCGGTACGGGCCAGTTGTGGCTGTGACTGTATCACTGCCTGAACAGGTGCCACAGAAGAGCTCACACTCCCTCACGCTGCTGGGTTCTGGATTGCATGTTGTCTCGGCTTTTCCCGTCCCAGGCTGATCTGATGGAGGCTGAGAAGCACTCACCGAATAAGAAACTCTGGTTTCTTGCAGAGCAAGTCGCCTTATTCTTGGGAGCGGCGGCTTTCTTCGCGGCGGGCGGCTGTGACGGCGCCTGAACAAGTGCCGCCATCACAGAAGAGCTCACACAGGCACGCCGACACACTATTAATCTTTTAAGTCGTCTCGGCCTTTCCCGTGCCAGGCTGATCTGATGGCGCCTGAGCAGCAACAACGACAAGCACTCACCGAATAAGAAACTCGGGTTTCTTGCGGAGCAAGCAAGTCGCCTTGCCCTTGGGGGTGGCGGCTTTCTGCGCGGCGAGCGGCTGTGATGGCGCCTGAACAAGTGCCGCCGTCACAAAAGAGCTCATCCAGACGACGTGCTACAAAATAATTGTTGCCGCACAAGTCGTCTCGGCCTTTCCCGTGCCAGGCTGATCTGACGGCCCCTGAGCAGCAACGATGATCAATAGCAGGCACTCACCAAGCAAAATCTTGCAATGCAAGTCACCTTGTCATTGTCCTTAGGAGTGGTGGGCTGCTTTGGTCTTGCCTTTGCAGCGACAAGATTGTCATTGTCAGAATCGAGGAACACCAATAATTAATACTGTACTTGCAGACCAAGTGGCTGCGTCTTGCTCTGACGACGCCTGAGCAGCGGCACTGGAGAAGGTTGGCTGCTGGGACACCACGTGAACAGTGAAGTGAACAGTGGGGGCAATTTCCACAAATTGCATTGCAAGTTGCCTTGGCCTTCGCTTCCGCAGCCTGGTCTTGCGGCAACTGAATGGGGGGATGCTATAAATTGTTGCCAATGAGTCATTCTCTGACACACCAACACTGAAGAATATTGCCGCAGCCAGCTAGCTTCAATCACTGCCCTCAGGCGCCTGTGCATTCGAACCGTAACCCCAGGGGGGACGACCCGCAGGCGGAGGTGGCTTCTTGCGGTACGGGTTTTCTTGCAAATAGCTCGGTTCCAGATCCGTCTGGACCGGCTTGTCCTCCTTCGGGACCCTGTACCACTCTGACTTGTCGTAGTTCCACTGCTGCGGGTGCCCCGCCACTTGGATCGCACAGGGTCAAAGCAAATCTGCAACGCTATGCGCATACACACACAGAGATCGGACTGACTGACGTGACTGTCTGACTGGCTGACTGGACACCACTACCATGTCTCTCTTGCGAAGAAGCTGCTGAGGAGGTAGTTTTTCTCATGCGCCCAGGCCACGCAAACTCTGAACACGTCTGGATAGACGTGTGCCTTGTTGAAGGCGAGCCAGTGGCCTCGCAGCAATCAGTCAAGTCTGACGCTCACACTGCAGCCTGAAAAAACCTTACTGGCTAGATGAATCACGCTAAGTCTCGGAGCAACTTGTGCGTGAGCTCCTTGGCGAACGCCTTCGCGCGCTTCTGTCAAGGGTGGGATCTTACCGCCAAGACCGCCTGGGATTGCGCAAGAAACATTCTCGCTTGAATTGCAATACAACTTTTTCAGCTCTTGCAGCCAAGGAACGGCCCACGCCGGCATATCTATCTGGAGTTGAAGCATCACCCATGCCAGATCCGGACTCAAATACAGCAGCTCTTGCGTCACGAACTTATCGCACTCTTGCGCCGATTTGTAGTCTGGCAGTGGCCAACTGCTTGTCGGCCGGGTCGTTCGTGGGAGCTCATCCCAGTCTCAGTACGCAGGGAGAGAACGGTCGAGTCTTACAAATGTAGCAATCTGATATGTTGCAGTCGAGTTGCAGACCTCTAGCGCCTTCAAGAGCAGCCGGCCTTGTTCTCCATAAGGCGGCTTGAGGCCACCCAGGCAGTTGGCCAGTGTCTTGCGCCAGCGCCAGACCACGTCTGGCACCTTCTTCTTGGGCTCTGGCTCTTCGGCCATGGCAGCGCGGGCGACTCTTCTTGCCCGCGGCTTCTGACACCCATTCACTTTCTTGCTTGAGATCAAAAATTCAAGGCCCACATGTCGCTCAAGACTCATGCATGCATCCAGAACCTCAAAGCTGACTGACTACTGCTTCTATGTGCAGGGCTGGCCTCCAAGTCGTCTCTTGCCGAGGATGTCTGTCACCTTGGGACAGTGACCGAAGAGCGGGGCTAATAAATGATTTGAAGCTGTCCCGCACCCTGCAGCCTGCGGCCTTGCCCGGTTCTGGCCTGCATGTCGGTGCCGAGCCAGCAGCGGCCCGAAGTGAAGAAGCTCCTGGAGTGGGTCGCTTGGCTTATTGGGCATGCTGCTTATGCTTCTTCGCTCTTGCTGATTGGGCCAACCAGAAAGACTCTAGCTCATGGACGTTTAACAGCCTGGCAAGTGGCTTCTTTTTCCAGCTGCTGTCTGGAGATGTCTGGCGATCAGCAAAGCAGAGAAAATGAAAAGGACACCGGATGGAACCAAGGCGATGTCGTCACACGCGCCATAATTTTTAAACAAAACCATGTAGCATGAACCTTGGCTTGTCTTACTAACTATCTCAGCTAGCCTCGATTCTTGCGGTGTCCTTCTTGAATTGAATCTTACTTCTTGCGACTCGACCCATCTCGTAGTCTCCGCATGTGCGTGCTGATGCTGCTCGATGTCAGGGAAGGACTGGGAGTTCTTCTTGAGGACTTGCTCTTCTTCTCCTTCTTCTCCTTCTTCTCCTTCTTCTCCTTCTTCGTCTTCCTGTCCGAGCGCTGCTTCTTGCCCCTTTTCTTGCCGCCCTTCATCTCCTCCGTCTCCGTCTCTAGCTCCGCCGGCTTCTCCTTCTTCTCTGGCGCCGGTGATGGGGCTCGTTTTCTTATTATCGGATCGAACGGACTCGTCTGGCTGACTGGCCTCTTCTGGCCAGCAGCGTTAAATGCAGCCTCCAGCATTGTCTTCGCCTTCGCCAGCTCTTCCCGGGCTCTGTCCTCTTCCAGACTCACCTGATCAGGGAACTGTGCTCAAACTCGAGGACGACCACGAGTAAGTACTAGTACTAGTACGACTACTAATACTACTACGACGACGACGACGACTACTACTACTACTGCTACTTCGTGCGGCTGCTGGCATTTACTCGGAGGTTTTTCTTTGACATGTCCAGGCCTGCTGAGCCCGAATTTCGTTCTTGGCACCGCGTTTTGCCTCTTCCATCCTGCACTGCTCGGCATTGAAATAGTTCTTTTGCGAGTCAGACCTTGGGCGGAGTTGGGCAACGACAACTGTTGCTTTTTATCAGCTTCGTACAGCAGAAACGATTGCTAGCTGTAGCGCAACTGTGTGTATAAAACAAATATGTGTAGAGTTGTAGTACTAGTACTAGTACTAGAAGGAGTACTTCGACTACTACTACTACTACTACTACCACCACTACTGCTGCTACTACCCCTGCTGCTGCTGCTACTACTACTACTACTACTACTACTGCTACTTCGACTACTACTACTACTACTACTACTACTACTACTACTACTACTACTACTACTACTACTAATACTACTACTCCTGCTACTACTACTACTACTACTACTACTACTACTACTACTACTACTACTACTACTACTACTACTACTACTACTACTACTAGTACTAGTACTAGTACTAGTACTAGTACTAGTACTAGTACTAGTACTAGTACGACTACTACTACTACTACTACTACTACTACTACTACTACTACGACGACTACGACTACGACTACGACTACGACTACTACTACTACTACTACTACTACTACTACTACTACTACTACTACTACTGCTACTTAAAGCTACTACTGCTACTGCTACTGCTACTTTAACTACAACTACAACCACAACTAACTAAATCTACTACTAGTGCTAGTACTAGTACTAGTCCTACTACTACCACTCCATGATGCTACTGATTGAAATTACACATACCGAACCATCACACACATGCAAATTGCGGTTGAGTAGCAGCATTGCTGTCGTAACCTTGAGCAGCGAAGCCATCTGCTCACCCACTTCTTGCCCTTGAACAACCGGCAACGGCAGCGGTGGCGGCGGCAGCAACGGATTCGCCAGCGGCGGCATCGGAAAGCCGAATGGCACGTTCAACGGGTTCAGAGGCTGGCTCACGGGCGCTGGCTCTTGCTGCGGTCTTGCTCTCTGCTGCAGTGGCTGTTGCTGAGGGTTGAGCGGCTGCTGCTCTTGCTGCGGCGGGGCTCTCTGCTGCAGCGGCTCTTGCCGAGGGTTGAGCGGCTGGTTCACGGGCGCGGGCTGCTCTTGCTGTGATGTTCTCTGCTGTAGCGGCTGTTGCTGACGGTTGAGCGGCGGCTGGCTCACGGGTGCCGGCTGCTCTTGCTGCGGCGGGGCTCCCTGCTGCAGCTGCTGTCGCAACGGCTGCCACCGCGGTGGCGGCATTTCTGGGACCTGCGGCGGTGCTGCTAGAAGCCCTTGCTGAGTTTGTGCAGCTGAAGTTTGTGGGGCTGGTTGCTGTTGCCGTGGCTGTGCCACTTGCTGCGGCCGCTGCGAGGAGGGGGGGGAGTCTGAGGAGTTGGCGGGGCTTGTTGGACCTGCTGCTCTTGCTGTTGCTGTGCTGGCTCAGTTATTTGCATTGGCCGTCCTTTTGGCCGCGGAGTTAGCGGGGCTTGGGCTTGGTGCTGCAGCCCTGCTGGTGGTGGGCTTGCTGCGGCTGTGGCTGGACTTGCTCGTGGCATTGGCATGTCTGGTCTTGCTGAATGCCTTGGGTTTAAAAGGCTCTCAGGTGGTCTCCTTGGACTTGCTGCGGCTGTGGCTTGACTTGCTTGTGGCTTCAGTGCTTGTTCTGGCTGCGGCCTTGCTGGGGGGCCAAAGCTGACGGGTGGGCCAATTGGCTGGCGGGGCAATGCCGCAGGCTCTGGCTCAGGCAGAGGCTGGGAAGGCATGTTCACCTGTGCTGGCGAAGTTGATTGTGGCTCCACGGGCTCTGGTCTGTCCTCTGGTCTGCTTGGCTCTGCTTTACATCTGGCCACGAGTGGTCTGCTTGGCTCTGCTTTACATCTGGCCACGACCACTTGAGGAGCCTTGGCTTTGTTGAGGACCTCTTGCCGTGCAGCTCGTTGCCTGCAATATAACTCTTGCGTGCCAACTACCTGAGTCCAGCCATGGATGTGACGACTGAATAATATAATACTAATCTTTAACAAGTAAGTCTTAAAGGTTAGTTTTATTATCAAGATGCCAAGTCACGCCAAACCGTTTAAGCGTGTGTCGGAGTACGGCGCCTTCCCCCTTTTTTTTTCTTCTTCTTCTTCTTGCTCCGGTCCTCGTCGCCCCCCTGCTGCTCGGGCCAGTGCCGGTGTTCATTCCACTGCGTGGCACGGTCATTCCACTGCTGATCTTGCCACTGCTCATCTTGCCACTCATTCCACCGCCACTGCTCATCTTGCCACTCATTCCACCGCCACTGGTCATCTTGCCACTCATTCCACCGCGTGGCACGGTCATTCCACTGCTGATCTTGCCACTGGTCAGCCATGGAAGCGGAGCTACTACGTGTCAGTGTCTACTCGTCTTCACTCACTCTACGTTGTAAAAAATATAATTAATTAATTATGCTTCTGAGTCTGACTGAGACAACCTGGTCAACTGCGGACGCACTGTTCTTGCTGACTCAATTCACCCTTGACGTGAAGCCAAATCTGACAAATGGTCAACAACCGCTGATTCGATTATTGATCTGATCAAAAGCCCACTGCAGAAAACCAAACCACCCGGGTCTCCTCCTGCTAGAAAGCTGGCACGACGAGGCATGCGGAGGTCTGGCCTCGGTAGTCAATCTGGCAATTCACTTAGCATGAATTTTGTATATTATTATTAATTGATTTGAATTTTGTATATTGATTGATTGCCTTGGGCAAGTCTCTAACTAATGTCTAACATTTTTTACAAATGTTCTTGCCTGTTTGGAGATTGGTCGCGGTTTAGGGCTCGGAGTTGGGTCTGAGGTCAGGCAGAGTTCAAGTCTGATGGCTTCGGGCAGCTAGCAAATCGGAATCTTGCGCGGGAGAGGGTGGTTCGGTTTACACGTACGACTTACATTCAAAGCTTGCGGAAGCTCCGTATTTATCAGGGGGCGTTCGTCATCGGTTCTTACGCTCTCGGCAGGGTTAGGTCTTGCCCTGAAATTCCCACATCAAGAAACACATCACAGTCTTATTATACACTGTAACACTGACTACTCAACCCAACAACCATCAACCAATGGCCAATAATATCAGTTCAATACGACGTAACTAGTTGCTTGCTGGAAGAATAATCTTACTCTGCATTGACCCTCCTTTCTAATCTTGCGACCGCCCGGTCGGCATCCTATGGACGTCTGTTGATCTTACACCTTACTCCCTACCGTCTCTCCATATAGTGACTTTGCTATCTCTTACTCGTACGACCTCACGGCCGGCGTCCAAATGGACGTCTTGCTAATTCTTGCCGTATTACGACTCGGCTTCCCCGCCGCTGTTCTTACGACCTCACGGCCGGCGTCCGATGGACGTCTTGCAAAAACGGGCGCGACCTCCCGGTCGACCCGGCTAGCGTAAATCTTACTCCTAGACCCGGGCACGACCTCACGGTCGGCCCATTAACTCCTAACCCGAATCCTTAGGCGCTCCCCCGGAAACCCTCACTGAGTACTTTGCCCGGGCTCCCAGCATCACCATGATCTTGTCCAAGACGTGAATGCTCTCTTGCTTGGGCTGGGCTTGCGGCTTCAGGAGGGCTGCATGGTGGGGTTGGTTTCTTTTCTTTCGGGTCTTTGGGAATAGGGTTCTTACAATGGACTCTGGCCAAACCCTGCAAGACTCGCAAACCCCAAACCCTCCCAACTGCAGCGAAGCCGAAGTCTTGCCCTGACTGAACCTTCCCCCCTTCCCAAAACAAAAAGACACAGCAGCACGCATGATTATGATGACGATGATGATGGTGAGTATCTATATGTGTTCATATTTGTTGTTGCTATTAACTACATTCTTTATGCTGCTAACAGTTAGTAACAATGTAATTGCCTAAGCCTCTGGCTACACTATTGTCAAGTTTGTTCTTTCGACTCAACTGTTGTTTATTCTTTCTGGTTACAAGCAGAGGGATGATCGTGATATTATTGTACTCAATCTTGCTGAAACCTGCTGATTATAAAATAGTACTATTGTTCTTGTTAGCCAGTATTCAGTGTTACAACAGGCAAAACCACGAATAATCTAGCTAAGTCAAAGTGTGTATTTAATTATTCATCACTTATACGGCAGTATGTTTTTATTAGTGTTGACATCATATCATACACAAGTTCATAAAGCTGCTTAATTATTATACAGAACCACTCAAAGAAAATAGATGCATATCCAGGACACACATGTTCTACGTCCAAATTAAGCAATCAGGAAACTGAGTTTTTTTATTATTGATACTATTAGAATATGAATTGGGATCGTACCGGTGATAGGCAGGCCCCTGTGAGAAATAGTGTGCTGATGATGAGTTATTTAAAAATTATTGTTTAAATTGTTACCACTAGCGATAGTATCACAAATTGAATAATAAGAAATAGCTAACAAACAATATACTTTATTGACAATGGCCTGTATGGACATTGATTATCAATTAGTAACTCTGAACAGCACACTAACAAGTATTCTGCAAGTTAATTGTTCATGACAGGGTTCCCATATTATTCATCTATGACTAAGAATACAAGCCATTCAGGCTTCGAATGCAAATCTATTATACTATGAGCCATTCGTGATAAGGTTAAAGTATGCACATTATTGCTAATACTTTTTAGTTTATTAGTTTTTCACATTCATTGTAATTTCACCTTTGTATTTTTTGAATATAAATATTACTAAAATTATTAATATGAGACTTAATAAATATTTGTATTTAATACATCATTAATAATACTAGTATTAGTAATATTTAATTACTAATTTAATTAGTGTATTAGTATTATTAGTTCTGTTGTTACAAATTATATTGAAATATCAGTATCATAAGTACTAGTATTTAAATAAATTTAAGTATAATAATAATTTATGTAACATTAGTATTAGGATTTAATTAGTATTAGTATTAAACAAATTAGTATTAGCATTAATATTAGTATTAGTAGTTATTATTAGTAGTATTATTATATTAGTATTAGTATTATTAGTATTATATTAGTATTCGTATTATTGATATTAATATTAATATTAATTATAATTAAATGAATATTAATTAGTTATTATTAGTATTATTAGTATTAATTAATATTAATAATATTAGAATTTAATAATAAAGGTTCGAAGGAGGGGAGGTGTTCGGCGAGGGTTCGGCGAACGCCGGCGGGGTTCGACGAACTTCGGGCGAAGGGTCGGGTCTTGCCTTTCCAAAGTGTTGCCCCCTTCTGTGTTGCCCTGAATAAGGTACCCCTAATGTTCGAACCCCAATCTAGCCTCACGGACCTGGCTGCGCCCTTCTAGCCGGATTTTTTTCCATTCACATTTCGCCACTTCCTGTCGTACTACGGTTGATGATATAAATCCTGCCTTATTCAGGAATATACCATAAGTCCTATAGTTTATATAGGGTCCTTAAGGTAATGCAGGATTTGTATCATCAACCGTAGCCGTCATGACGGGCAGAACCTGGCAGCTCCAGCGCTGCGTTCGCGTTCGCCTGGCCGTAGTCTGAGATGACTTCTTCCGCAGAGGCCGCATCGCCTCGGTGATCAGATCCCAGCCCCGCCGCTCCATGTTCCATGTGTGCAAAAGCTCGCGTCAAGCTGCTATCTTTCTGCTGCACACTGCACATTTACGAATACTATTTCTTGGGCGGGGTCCTTGTAGTTATAGTATATAGATATATATAGTATAATTCATGAGCCTCAAAATAAATTCGAAGCGTTTCGTAAGCCCACTTCCAGTCCTTCGCGACTCTCCGGGCCGGTGGTTGGAGCATCCGCTGCTTCGGATCCTCTGGCGAGCTCTTGCAGGTCCTCAAGGTCTAGACCTAAGAGTAACCCAGGATTCAAAAAGGGTGCCCTTTTTGGTTTATAAAGGGGGTTGTATAAAAGGGAATAAGGGCTTACTGTGGGTCCTGAAGGTAGGGGAAGTCTGGGCCTGTGTGTAGCGGCTAACATGGCGGCTCCAACATTTTTTTGGGGGGGTAAAGTAAGGTATAAGCTTTCAAGATCTACCTCCCTTCGTAGGTGAGCTTTGCAACATAAGTAGAAGTAACCAAGGAATAGGATACTATACTACATGTTATAGCCGAATCGTCTAGTCTACTGTACATATATACATATACATATGTATAGTTACATATGTATGAAGTATGCTATGGTATACTATATAACATTGGAAACCCTGGCTCCAAGGGGGCTCTACGCCACTCGCGAGGGGCTACCGGCCTGAGGACCAGTAGACCAGCCGGAGACCTCCGCCCCGCTATCGCTTTCGATGTCCTTTCTGCGAATCTTCGTTTCCTTAGAAGGGGCCCCCACCCTGTAATCGTGACTATAAGGATTATATTAGGGCCCTCTTCTATTCCTATTATACCACTATTACAGGGTGGGGGCCCCTTCTAATCTTTTCCTTACTTGTCCAGTATCCTCGGGGAACTAAAGGTTAATCCTTTGGGATTCTACAAGGGCTGAAATACTCCCCCAAAAAGGCAAAAGGTTCTGCGCCTACTCTACCTCTAAGTTTCCGGCGTGCTGTGCTGGAAGCACGTGAAGTCACCGGTCTTGCAGTCGAAGCAGGTGCGCATGAGGACGTAACATAGAATGTTGAAGACCAGCAGGCCCAGCAGCCCAGCTACCTCAAAGACTGGTGTGTGGCCACACTTGGTCTTTGCCAAGAGGAAGGCCAAGAGGGCACAGCCTGCTGTCTCGATCCATCGCGGGATCAAGCAGCGCCGTGTGGCAAGGTCTATTCTGGCCTCACCCGTCTCATGAAACCCACCCGGGAACAGTATCGGAATGAGGTAAGCCGTAAAGAAGGCCACCAACCCAAAGCCAATCTTCTCCCCACAGCCCTTGCTGCACTCCGTCATCGTCCAAACGTAGACCCCGCAGGTCGTGAGCACGGCCACGACGAGTAGCAGGATGCCGTAGGGCCGGACCTCTGAAGACAAAACCAGGGCAATTCCTGCTGTTCGCATGGCCTGGTCTGAGGCCAGGTGCAGGAAGGCCACAATCCGGAAGGTGGTCTTTGAGAGTGCTATGACGTCGGAGACTTCGACTTCATCGCCAGATTTCGTAGCTTTAGCCCTTTTATTGGCACGGACAGATTTAGCCCTAAAGATGCAGAACTTGAGGACTCCGTGGCTTAATGAACAGACTGAGAGGAGGACTGAGGCGATCTTAAGGGGCTCGCTATGCGCTGATAAGATGAAGAGGATGTACGCTTGAAAATACATTTGCGGCGTACTCTCGAAAACCTTTGTGCAAAGGTCTCTTGCAGCCAGACCTGCAAGGCGCTCTTCATCGTCATCCGGTACCCCTTCACGTATGGCCATCACGATGTCGACGGCATAGTGGAGCTGGAGTAATGCCAGCATAAACAGCGCGAGCGCTCCACACATTGTTGGCTCGTCGCCGTATACGCCCTTCAGAGCACCTAGATTGCCTACCAGCCATGCAACACCTTGCACCAGGTTGGAGACGGTCAACATTGTCACACCAATTCCAAGCCACCAGGGGTGGGGCTCACAGATCCCGCTTGCTGGCCCCTCGGCTGCGCCACATCCGGTATGTAGGCTGGAAGGCAGCAAGCACCCGTATTGCAGAATCACGAACCAGTCCGACACGAAGTCTGCCAAGTTGAGAACCGCAGTGAAAACCAAGTCAACGAGGAACCTCTGAAACTTGCTTGGAGCCCAGGCTTTGCATCCGCACTTGGGGGCTGGGGCCGCTTCTCCCGACGCAGGCGGGGTGTCTGCCATGCCCACTGAAAGCACACCAGCCAGACAGCTTAGGACCTGCGAAGACGATGATGAGGATGACTCTCGCTTAAAAGTGCGCAAGCTGCGATAAGTTGCAATGCTGGCATGAGACCCCGTGTGCTTCAGGCCTGATGCTAAGTTTTCGGTGCGTGCTTGAACTTCTGAGCAAGACGTCGTCAAGAAGGTCCCAAACGTTGGGTATGATTCACGATTTATGGTTTATGGTTTAGGATTCAAGGGGGTTTCGGATTAGGTATAAACTGTTGCCGAGTTCCTGGGAATGGCGCAGAGCCCCGAACTCCATAGCCGAAACCGCGATCTCGACACCGCCCTAAAACCCCGAGCTCTGCAGCCGGTTAAGGTTTTGGTGGTAATTGTTTTACAGTGTAACTGGTGTAATGAGGTGAGTAAACAAGCAGCTGGATGGGCTTGCATGCACTTAGGCAGGCAGAGCGAGGTAGGCGGCACATGGGAGTTTCCGAAACCAGGGGATCCATACTACTGTACAAGGACCTCCAAATATGGTACCCCTAATTTTCGGAAACTCCCACATAGATACATCCAGGCTTCGAGGGCGCACTCGGAACCCTCCAGGTGGAGCCGTCCTGCTCCGAAAACAAACCATCAAACTCCAACTCTCGAGAAAAACCCAAAATGTAACACAGCAGACAGCCCTGAACCCCAGAAGTGTTAAGCCCTGAACCCTAATCCCTAAAGCCTCGCAGGCCTTAAACCCGTAATCGCCAAACTCCACTTCTGGGCCGAGCTGCTTTTTATGAGCTCCGTGGCTGCATGCTGGGCTGCATCGGCCCGAACTATATCCTGCTCGAGGTTTCTACCTATAGTCTCCATTGTAGTTCCTTTTTGGTGTTACCTTATAGGATCCGAATTACATATTTGGTTAAACCAGAAAAAGGAACTACAGTGGAGACCATAGGTAGGGCTTCAAGTTTGTAGGGTTTGGGGGAAGGGCAGAGCAGGGCAGAGTAAGGTGCCAAACCCCGGCCTAGGCCCCACCCAGATTTGAGCCTTGCCGACTGTAGGGTTTGGGGTGTAGGGTTTGCGGCTTTGGGTTTGTAGTGTTTAGGGTTTGTAGGGTGTAGGCTTTGTAGGGTTAGGGCTTGCAGGGGGTATGGTTGAGGGCCTATGGACCCTAAACCATGGGCTTGTCGCGTGCTTTTGGCACGGGAGGTCATGCTGCTTTTTGTTTGAGCAAGGACAAGGAGGTGGTATCACTTTGGGGCAGAATGTTAAGAGTTCCGGGCTTAGAGGGTTCAGGGCTTGAGTAGCTGAGCATTTGCTGGTTCGGGCGTAGTTAGTACAATTCTGGGTGCCTGCATCTTTCGGAGAACAGATTAAGTGTACGTGGTCTAGACTCCTGAATCATCAGTACATCTATTCCTGAGGGTTCCTTTTGTAAGAACACTAGAATAACCCCTATAGACCCTATGCTGACTAGAAAGGTCTTTATGTTAGTGCTTGTGTTCTGAAGCAGGACATGCATTGACAAACGATGTTGAAACTCGTGCACCCAGTGTGCCCTTGCTGCTCCTCGGCCTGCTACTACTACTACTACTACTACTACTACTACTACTACTACTACTACTACTACTACTACTCTGCTACTGCTACTGCTACTGCTACTGCTACTGCTACTGCTACTGCTACTGCTACTGCTACTGCTACTGCTGCTGCTGCTGCTGCTACTGCTGCTGCTATCATTCTCACATAGTAATTGTTAACCTCGTTGCCTTCTCTGTGGCACTTTTCTGCATTACTATGAATGCAGGCGACTTTATGTCTCACAGTCTTGGCTTTCCACAATAAACCCAAACTCGCCCTCGCGCCCCCAACACGTCGTGGCATAGAGGAAGGGAAGCAGTTTAGTGAGCCTCGCGCAAGACGACCGAGGCAGGCATGTGCATCTCGATGAACCTGAAACCGAGTCTTTAAAGGTTTAGGGTCTAAGGTTCTTGGGTTGCAAGGTACACTCTCTGTGAAGATTCTGCACCTCGGTGCAAACCTTCGGCTACGATAAGTTCTGCACCCTACCTCATGCATAACATGAACCCTCAACCCTAAACCCCTGAAAACAGTGGCGCAGCGCTGCCCCAGTAGACCATGCAGCGGTAGCAATGAATGAGCTACTTGTGCACTTGCTCCAAGACAAGCCAATACTTCTTGTAGTAGAATACCGTACAGTACTTTCTAGTATTACAGAAAGCGTCACCCTCAGGGCCCGGTTTTGTCGTATTCGTAAAAATAATCAGCCGACATACACTCTAGTATTATGTACTGTAGTCTAGTCTAATGTACTATATTATATAGTACATTAGACTGTACTATGCTACATAATACTAGAGTGTATGTCGGCTGAATATTTTTTTTAATATACTATCGTTCAGCCCAGGGGCGCACGGCCGAGACTCACGTCCCCGCCCCGAAAGGCCCGCTCTCGGCGCTTCTGGATGTCGCGCTCGATCCTTATGGGGGTACCCGAGGGCTCCAGTTAGCGAAAGAGTAGGTTGCTGAGGATCTATAAAGGTTTCCTTAATTTACGGGTTCCGATAAGGGATCTATGAGGTTTGGGGTTACCCAGAGACTCCAATATGCCTGACTTACGGAGTATACCTTAATATTTAGCAGGATCCTAACATGATTGAAGGAATGTTGCAAAATTAAGGGTTCCGGTAAGGGATCTATGGGGTTTGGGGTTACCCAGTCACTCCGATATGCCTGACTTACGGAGTATACCTAAATATTTTTCCAGGATCCTAACATGATTGAAGGAATGTTCCATAATTAAGGGATGCTGGAGTCTCTGGGTTAGAAAGGGTCCATGGGGCTTCGCGGTTTCAGGTTTTAGGGATTGGGGTTCCAGACTTGGTTCTACAAGGTCCTTGAAGGTTTCTACAAGAGTTCTGCAAGGGCTCGGGTTTTCTAACGACAATAGATAGATAGCCGGAGACAGAGAGAGAGAGAGAGAGAGAGAGAGAGAGAGAGAGAGAGAGAGAGAGAGAGAGAGTGAGAGAGACAGGTGCATGCATATATATATATATATATATATATATATATATACAATATGTGTATACATATATATATATATACATAAATAATCCCCCCGATGATCTGCCTTGGCCTTTTCTGAATATGTATCACCCATAGAAAGCACCGTAAATTTGTGGCTGTGGGTCCGGCAAGTATGGCTTATCGGCATTTGGAGAAGCCACGGATCCTTCACGTTAATATGGTAGTTGCTTCACGTTCATCGCTTGAGAGCCAAGGGGCTTTGGGCTACTCTTCACGGCATGAACTTAGAAACTCCGCTCCCTTTAGAAGGCAAGCACAAAAGGATGTGTATGTATACATCTCCATATATACATGTATACATACGTGTGTATATATATATATATATACAAATATATAGGTATACATAACCTATCTACATATGCGTATGTATATCATATACTTGTGTAATTAGCAAGGCCTATTAAGCACACATGTGTTCTGGAGATTCTTTGAACAAGACTATGGGTGGACAATAAACCGCAAAAATAAAGCAATCGAGCACCCAACAGCAAAGACGAGTTTGTAGGGCTTGCAGAGCTCCTTGAATTCCCCAAATCCTCAGAGTCAGCCATAGACAGCGCAATGTACCTAGTCCTCTCATACTAAGCCCCTTAAAGGAAGTAGCTCAAACAAGCTGTTGATCTCTATCGAAACCGCAAAACAGCACAATCCTGAACCCACCTGAATCCTGAACCCCAAACCTCAAACCGCTAGCCCTAATCCCTAAACTTAAACTGCCTACTGCGCCCTCTGGAAAACCCCAACCAAGTTTTGGAATCCCAGTATGCCCGGCCTCGGATCACGTCTCCGGAAGCGGCCACCCACCGGCCCAGAATAGGGCGACGGCGCCCGATGAGGCCGCAACAGCGAGAAGCCTCCGAGACTTCCTAGAGTCTCCATTGTAGTTCTTTTTCGGGGTTACCTTATAGGATCCTAATTATATATTTTTGGTTAAACCAAAAAAGGAACTACAATGGAGACCATAGCTAGAGCTCCGGAGTTTCGGGGCTCTTGGGAACTTTAGGGCGCCTAAGCTACGGGGCTTCGGGTTTGGGGCTTGAGGCGTTTAGAGGCCTCAGGAAGGCGTGGCCTCAAGGTCTTGGGGCTGTAGATTTTTGTTTTGGTGTTTGGGATTCGGGCTGTAGGTTGTAGGGCAGGGAAGGAAGTTTGGATGGATAGTGCTGGGTTTAGGATTAACCGTTGGGGTTTAGGGTTTGGGGTTCAGGGTTTCAGCGTCAAGGACTTAGGCGTTTGAGGATTGCCTAATGCGAAACTCTTGAACCAGTCCTACAAGGCCTTGAAATAAAACATGTGGGTGGTTGTCAAAATTATGGTCGCTGTTCGGGTACCCCAAATACTAGGTGCCGTATTATAACAGGGACCTAAAACGGGACCATAATTTTGACAACCACCCATGTATGAACCTGCACCATGAGCTCGTTCTGGATGCGGCCCTAAGCCACTTACCTGCCCTAAAAGCCCTACTTCATTCCCACTATGGGCTATTAGACTCTAAAGATCCCTATTAAGACCCTATCAAGGGTAGATTAAGGTACCCATAATGTCTACTAGCCCATAGTGGTCATCTCGTGAAGTACCGCACGATGTAAACGTAAACGTGGCAGCCGCACACCATGAATCACCCGGTGTAGGGGGGCACCTTACAACTACGCCTCAGGGAACTGCAGCCACAGGTTCTTATGAAGTGCTGTTTTGAGGGAAAGCGCACAATACTTGCCCAGGGAAACTAGGGGGTACCAGACCCCTTTATAAGATCCGTCATCCTAGATCAGCAACCCCTGAACCGACAAGTCAACCCTCAGCAGACCCTTCAACAACAACGGTTTCAAACACAGCGCGCTGTGGCTTATAATCAGCACACTCAACAAAGGGATTAAGTTTCGGGCAGAAAGAGCCCTACCTTAACCTACCAAACCCTACAAAAAGTAGGGTCCCTATAAATTCCATATTAAGGTTCATAATAAGAACCTACAAAAAAGTAGGGTTTGGTAGGCTAAGGTAATCATATGCTTCAAGATAATTAGCAGGTGCTTGGATCCTCCAGGCTACCGCTGCAAACCTAAGCATGCTCAAGCCTCACCCATAAGGCTCCATAGTAGTTCCTCTTTGGGGTTCATATTTAGAAGTCGATATGGTAATCCCAAAAAGGAACTATTATGGAGCCTCTGGGTAGCCGTCAAGCGCTAAAACCCGAGAACTCGGCGAACTTCTTAACACGAATGAAACTCGTACAACAAGATGATGCGAACAAACTCTGAACATACATCCTTACATAGCTACTATAAACCTAACCTTAAGCCAGAATACCCTACGTTTTTTAAGGACTTATATAAGGAAAACGTAATAAGGAATCCTAAAAAGGTAGGTTCTTCAGGGTTGAGGTAAGCTCTAACCATCCCTAAACCCAAACCCGGCGGCCCAACTGCTCAGGGCTTTAATTCTCGGGCTTCCAAGGTTTATCGTCAGCACTTACATAACCGCAATGCGTGCATAGACATCCCACGGCTCCACCTCTTCCGGCAGAGGTTCGGTGAGGTTTGGAATGAGTTGGTACTTGCTAGCTCTAGCTCTCAGTGCAGTTCTCGATCCTGATGATGTCGAGCATTCGGAGGCCCTTGGATCCCGCGTCTTCGAGCATGCTTTGCCGTCTATCTCAGCTGGGCGTATGCCTGAGGAAAGCCCCAGCCCTAAGGGTCCATGTACCCATATAGTATATACATTGGCCTTAATTAATGTAGTCCCTATATGCATATATATATATATATATACATATATACATATATATATATATATATATACATATATATGCTACACCCCCCCCCATGCGCCTACCATGTCTGTGTTATGTTTGTTTGTATTCCGATATGAAGAAACATGAAATACATGAGATGAACAACGTCTGAAACCGCTTCAGGAACCGTGTTGCTTCGTGCTGAGGCCGTCGCCATGGCGCGAACTTCTACCCTGTTTCTATTGGGTCTCTTCCTTGTGTGATACCATACATACTCGAAGCAATTGACAAATGAGGCAGCATGATAAAGCAAGCAATTGAGCCCAGCAGGCCTGCACGTAAGCTACTGCAATGCAATCATGCCTGATGCTCACGATGCAGGCAGAACGTACTTGCACACGATCACGGTTTTGACGCGAGTGCCGGCTAATCCAACCAGTAGGAAAACATATCATCTGCTGTCGGTTCCTTATCGCCGTTCGGCGTGGACTTGTAGAAGAGGTCGCCGAGCCGATATACCACATCACCTGATGAGTGGAACTACTTTTTCAGCACGTGCTGGCATGTGCGAGACATATGCAAATAGCCAAAACTCACGACATATATTGCTGTGGTTTGACGGGCGGCCATTCGGGAGGGTACCAACGCGCACTTCCCACTGAGTGGGTGCGGATGGGATCGGCCCCAAGAACCGCTCGCCAAATTGGAAGATGAGTGCTGCGACATCCATGGGCAGCTTGCGAACGAAAGGCGCAGACATGGCTGTGGAGACAAGGAAAAGCGTCTTGTGCCGGAAAACTGCAAAGAAGCGATGAATTGAGATATGTGCTTGAATGAGAAAACATGCATACACATAGCGACAACAAAAGCATGCATGCTGACGTAAGCTATAAGAATAGTCTTGTTAAAAAAACACAGCAACATCAATAATCCGCATCGTCGCCATCACCAGCATCACCACCATCATTTTCATCACTAACACCTTTGTTGTTCACGAAATATAAAAGATATAAAACATAAAGAAACGACGGCACTGTCAAAAGCCAAGATTTTCAAGCGATGTCGCGACGCAGGCATAGGACGCTCTACAGTGAGTCTTTACTTGTAAAATTTGTCCAGGACCTCTGTGCACAAGTCTCCGCAGGCGAGCCAGAGGTCTTGGTTCTTGAACCAATACTCATACTGCGCCGAGCGGAGCTTGGCACGTAACAACGACGAGCCTGCTTTGCAGTGTTGGTTCATGGCGATACGATCCTTCAGAAACCGCCTTGAGTCCCTGACTTCACTTTCTGCTTCTTCTCAGTACCAGGGATCTTGTGGGTCACGATGCCGACGTACTTGGGGTTCAACCACCTGAACTTGCCGTTCACCTTCACCCGTTTTTTACAGTGTACGACTTTGTCGTGCAAAACTCCCCGAACTTTGGCTTTGTAACTTTTCGCTGAGTCCGTATGAAGGATCACTTTGCGGTCCAGGAGGAGTTCGTTCGCAATGGTGTTCCATTCTGTCTTACGGATGGCACCTGGGCCTGGTGCTCGTTTCACCGTAAGCTTTGGGATTAGCTTTCGCAACACCAAACTACGAGGGCGGCCACGTTGAATGACACCACCCCACTGCTCCCACATGATGGACTCGTTCTTTTTGGTGACCAAATGTTTCAAAGCAGCATCTTGAGCGATGTCTCTCTTGTCGAACGTTGCCTCGTCTGCCTCAACGTCCACCCACGTTTTCTGGTTGCCAAAAACGATGTTCTTTTCCTTCTTCTCAACGAAGTCTTTCCGAAGCTTGCAAAGTCGTTTGTCCTAAGTGAGCAAAGCAAATTTATGAGGAGACTAGTGATGAACGCGGTTGTAAAAAACTTACGTTATGCTAAAATCTTGTAAAGTTAAGAACTAAAGTCTTAAATAAAAACAATAAAAAACCTAAGAAAACATGAATACTATAAACAATCAGTTTCCAAGTCCTCCACCGCCTTGTGGTTCGTACCCATGGCGAGGTGAATGACAGATTGTGGGACATTGAGGAGCCTCAAGAGAAGAACGGCGGACTGCATCTGCAAGCTCTGCTTCTGCGGTCCTTGTCCCTCTGTGAAAAGCGGGTGCAAATGATGAGGATTGAGGCGGGCTTGACAATGTTTGTTGTTGCACCTGTGCTTCAGGACGTTGTTGCGCTTCTTGTCTGCATACAACTTGGACAGTACTCCGTTGGAACACCTAAGACATGTTTTTCCTTCCAATCGTGGTAGGATCTTGTCCGCAATGAGCAGCTTGATGATGGTTTTGTCGTCTGCCTTGAGTAGCTGGGGTAGTGTTCGCTTCCATTTGATTTGATCTTTACGTTGTCCGCGTGATGTAACTTCGGTCGCCTCCGTGACATACTTAATGGATTTCCATGTCGTGTCCTTGGATGCCGCGGGTTTCTTCATCACCTTGCGCAACTTGCCTTTCTTCGGGACAAAGTTGCCATTGGGTTTGCCCATGCTGGCGAGGCTTTGGGTAAGGACGCGAACTACAAGCCTGACAAGGAGCCACAAACCTGCGCTCAGAGGGAATGCGTGTTAATATGTGCACAGATAGCATGTTTCTCGCAAGCAGACATGGGGATCCGTTCGGACAAACTTGGTTTTGAACACAGACGCGCGGAGACAGACAGTTGCCATCACTCAGCTGTGCTTGTCAAGGAGACAGTGCCGTCTAGAAGCTCGTTTCGCATGTATTGAAGTTTTAAAGTAGTGTACTGTTCACATGACTAAATTGCGAGAGGCATGTCATAGTCCACACGAGAGCAAAATGTGTGAGACCTATACTGTCACCAAACACGTTTTTGACCGTGAAACCTTCAGTTCACGTTGTTTGCGTGGTCCATGTGCGTGTCGATGAAGTTCTCGTCGTCTGTGCAGCAGTCCATGAAATCCTCAGCCTCCGCAGCACGAGCATCATTGTTTTTGGCTTCCTCGTTTGCAAACTCTGCCTCCATCAACGTTTCAAGCACCCTTTCCAAATGATCATCTTGACTTGGCTTCACATCTGAGGAAGCCGCAAGCGTTGGAGGGCGTTTTTCGGGAGAGTCCACCAGATTGATGGCGATATTGCTGGAAGACAAAGAGCGAGAGAAGGCCGAAACGAGTTCTTGTTTGATTGCCGGCTCCTTGGCTGCCTTGGGGGAGTCATCCACGAGGATAGCTTTGCCAACGTAGTCGGCCGCGAGACGACGCGTTTTACCTGAGTGTGCATATTTAGAAAAGTTTTCAGAAACAAATAAACCAAAAGCAATCAATAACATCAGTATCGTCTACATGGTTTAAGCGAATTTGACTACCTACTCAAACAAAGTAAACAGCACATCTCGGATCAACCCAGATGCTAGCGAACGTATCGCGGGCAGAAGTCTCCAGCTCTCGCTTGGTGGGCACTTCCTGTTTGACGTTACTAACGGCGGCGGCGGTGTGGATGTCAGCGTCGAAGCTTTGGTGCAAGAGGTCCTTGACACGACGATGGTTTTGCTCGACGGTAGAGTCAGTAGACGTGGAAGGAGCACTTTGGAAAAGACCTCCACGGCGGATGATTGTGGCACGTGTGGGCAAGTTCACGTCGCCTGTCATAGCTTTTGTAACCCAGTCTCTCTCCCCGTTCACCTTCATATCAAAGTCCTGAGGCAAGTCTTTCCCACCCTTACGATGGTAATCACAGACTTTGCGGGAATCCACATGAAGGAAGTCAATCTTGTCGCCTAGGGGAATCCTGAGCACAGGGCCTTCGGTTTCACTGGCAGGTCGGATGTAGAGGCATTTGGATGTGTTGACAAAGATATGCGCGCGCTTCAGAACAGCCATGATGTTGGCGTCGTTACAGTCCTTGGAGCACCACGCATTCTCCAGTCTCTTCATAAACGCAGAGTGCGACACATAGGTAGCGATGCCCTTTTCGATGTCCAAAAGAGGTTGGTCCAAGGGTGGCTCCGTTTTCACGTCGAAGTCGTTTGAGAAGTAGATCCGCGTCTGACCCCGAACCCACTTCGCAGCACCCCATCGTTCCTTGGACATGGACTCGATATTGCCAACATCCGTGAAGGCTTTGAGCTTCTTAAATGGCTGTTCACAGAGACTGCCATCGTCGAAAATGTCCGGTCTTGTCTGCGTGCCAGATTGACCTTACAATGTGGAGTATACACGTATATGTAGACAAGGTTAGACAACGATACGACCATACCCCAAAAACGAAGAAAAAATGTATGCTATCAAGGAACCACGGAAGAAGTCAAACTCTGACGCCTGCCGAAAGGACGGAACGATTTCGTCCGTCTTACCCAATTTCGTGATCCAAAACCGAGAGAATGCCATAGCAACGGTTCTCGCGACTGGCGTCTTGCCCGCTCCGGGTGTGCCGTGAAGTCCGAGTGCCTTCTCTGTCAAAGATGAAAAAATAGTTCCCAGTGCTTTGAGGAGACGAGTGTCTAAGTCGTACAAAGTCAGAGGCCACATTTCACGTACCTGTGCAAGGACGCCGTCTTGGCTGAGATTACGAAGACTCTTCTCCACCAGTGCCTGGGGCCAGCGGTAGATGGGGGAGTCCCGGGTTGTTGTCTGCACTGTGACCCACCGAAGAAGACGATTGCGGACATTTTCTCGAGGACCTTGCTGCTCAATGAAATCGAACCCAAAGTCCCACTCTTCCAAGGAGCGTTCCTGCTCAGGTTTTCCCTCTTCTTCTGTACGAAGGACGTGATGCCGACACTGAAAACCACCTAGTAGTTCAAAGAGGAAGTGCAAGCTCTTCTTGACGGTGATTGCATTTCCGGACCAATCGACGGCATAAGGCCTACCATGACACAGTTCCCGAACTTGCTCGACGGTGTTCTTCTTGTCCTTCAAGTTAATGATCTTGATAACAGTGAACTTTCCGCTGTCTTGTGGGATTACGGCCAAGTCGATGCGAAAAGGAACGTCCAAGTCTTTCGCTAAACCAAAAGGTGTTTGTAACCTCATGAAGGACTGACTCTGCATAATCTGCTTGATCTCGGTTGAGGGAAAGCTCGGCACATCCATGATCACATCCAGGAAGCATTTGATGAACCCGCTGTTCGGCAAGTCTAGCAAGGGCAGGTCGAGGGTGGTGAGAGGGCCCGCTGTGGACTCGACAATGTGGTGCACATCGATGTTGTACAGCTTCAGCTTCGCATTGCGTTACGAACGTCACTCATAGCAACGTTTCCGGATTCCCACGACATGACGAAAGGGAAGGAATGATGATTGCTTTTGTCGCTTGAGGCTTGAAAGACTACGACATAACAGGCAATACGCGCAATGTGGAATGAGCAGGACGTACACTCATGCCAGTCCGCGCATGCTGACAGAGTAAGAAACGATACTCCATGGACATAAGTACAGTAATGGCCACCGAAATGAGCAGCAACAGCGAGATCAAAAACAATGTGTTAATTCAACGCACAGGTTTTCTCATCATCAATCACATCTATGATTATAATACACATGGACGACGCGACAACGGCGCCAGACAACGGTCGCTTCACATGTCACAATATTATATCTGCCAACAGGCACAATTCCACGTAAATCCAAAAATCCAAAAATCCAATATTTTGGAGGAGATGCCGGAGTGAAGTATGGATTTTTGGATTTGGGGAATTTTGGATTTTTGGATTTCACACCGGTTCCAAAAATCCAAAAATCCAAAATTCCAAAAACCCAAAAATCCAAACTTCGCCCCGCCATCTCCCCGAAAATATTGGATTTTTGGACTTTTGGATTTTGCAGGAATTGTGCTAGGCCTGCTTCTCGCATCCGGGACAAGGACAGTATATTTTTAAATGACCCGCTCGCGCGTATGATGAGATGCTCATGATGCCAGAGAGACGGATGCTCACGAAGCGTTAAAACCCAAGACCCTGAACACCAGGAGGCTGATTGAGCTCGAAGTCGAGTTACCTGACAGGAAAAGGGTAGGCACATGGGGGGGGGTACCATATATATATATATATATATATATATGTATATATATATATGTATATATATATATATATATATGTATGTATGTATGTATGTAGGTACTTTGGGGGCTCTATGTTTGTACATGGACCCTTAGGGCAGGGTCCCAACTGATGGAGGCACTATGAGGACACGGGTTTGCTGCCGGTCACTGTCGGGGGACAGACGCAAATCGTCCTCTGAACCCTAACCCACTAAACCACAGGGAGTCTAATACATGGGCGCTTCAGAAGTAGAATAGCACTCTTGGCGGTAAATTGCGCGGTCTTGTCTGTGAATATAGGGACTATAAGAGAACAGCTGTTTTCTAGATTTTCCGGACTCTGCATTCGCAGGTCCATCAGTCCGAGGCTTCCACCCAGAGCCCTCGAAGCCTAAATAATAGTAGTACTAGTAATAATAGTAATCATAGTAATTATAGAAATAACAGTAATAATCGAGATAATGGTGACAATCATAATAGTAACACTAGTAATAAGAGTATTCATAGTGATAATCTGCAGTAGAAGCCAGAAAGTTGGAATATCATTATCGTAACCCCTTTAAGGTAATTTATAGGGGATCCTACCATTAATCCATATTCCAACTTTCTGGAGTTCCCTTTAAGCCCACACCCCAAAACCTTCGAACCTGTGATCCGAAAGACCACGAAACGGTAGTGGAGAATCTGGACAACTTCGTCTCAGGTTCGGGTTTTGCTGCCGACTGCCTCCCTCGGTTGGCCCTTCTGAACGCCTCTGAAAAGTATTCCTAAATAAGATTCTCTTAAGTTCAAGAAAGTTAGGTAGAACATATCGAAACGGCCGGCCGAACTAGTTAAGTCGAAGTCCTGAAACCGAACGCTTCCTGTCCAGCCTGAAACATCCGCCGGAGTTGTCGCTGGCCTAGAGAACTCGGAGTTCGTAAACCCGATCATCACCCTAAATCCTAAACTTCGCTAAACTCTAAGCCCGAATCCCCCGAGTTTTGGGTTAAGGGACATTTCACGAAGGAATCTGTATCGGAACAAACCCGGTTCTGTACACCCTAGTTCAAGAACCCAGAAGTGAACCTAAAGCTTCATCATGCAGGTTCCTGGCAGTCTGATTATTACATGCGGGTTCTATCGGGCCGAGAATCATATTATACAGATCAAGAGCCCAACGAGAACCTAGACCCTCCATCTACCCTCTATTAGACCCTAAATGCCCCTTATTTGGGACCATATACCCCTATTTGAGGGTACAAGAAGGGTCCTGCAACACAGGGGATTATTCTGCGGGTTCATAAGTTAAGCTTGAAGCTCCTCGGGATTCAGGTTGAGAGCATCAGGTTGCGGGACATATTTTAGTAGACCTACATTGCTAGGAAGATAGCTGAACCCTATACCCTATACATATATGGCTCCTAAGCCCTCAGCTCCAAAACCCTAACCCTAAATACCCGCTTGACGAGCCCAAGTTCATAAAGGCTTTGACAAGGCCTTGCCACGGGTTGTTCGGTTTCTCAGGTATAGGTTTGGTAGAGCTTTTTGTTTAGGGCTCAAGTTGTTCAAAGTGTCCAATACCCTTAAGTGAGGAACATACCTCGAATTTTGAATCATATGGAGAAGCCTCCTGCAACGAAAGGCTACGAAGAAGCCTCCCACAACATAAGGCATATACCTTGATCTCGAGGGAATGGGCTCCGGGTATACCCTTACACTAGCCGATTTCACATGGGACTAGCGTAGGCAGAGCATCCAAGAGTAAAAGGAGGGACCCTTAATTAGGACCCCTGGGCATATACCCTTAATATAGCTATTATAAATTGTATTATACCCATTATATAGCCCATTATAGGGTAGGGGTCCCCATTAAGGGTCCCTCCTTGTCCCCTTTGAGAGTAGGCTCGAAAGAGACGGAATTTATAGACGAAGCCCTCACTTCTGCAGTGCCCCACCCTGAACGGTCTACCTTAGAAGGGGCCCCCACCCTGTAATAGTCGTATACTAGGAATATAATAGGGCCCTAGTATAATCCTTATAGTCACTATTACAGGATGGAGGCAGCTTCTAAAGTCTACCTACAACCAAACCCCTAAACTCTGAACCTACACCCCTCAACCCTAAATCCTAAACGCTGCCTGGAATGATGCGCCGAAGGGTCTTGGCCCAATAACCTCGGGTGGAATCGACACTTTAAGTCTTTACAGGGTCTAGGCTTAGGGCTTGGATAGTGGCGTGGAGGGGTTTCCACTGGATTCAACAAAGGCCCAGACCCCCCGCGAGGATCCACAAAGTAGATCCCTCAATGGGGGTTCCTATAACGTACCCGTAATAGTATACTGCCCCAAATTAGGGATCTACTTTCTAGATCCTCCCGGGATTCTGGGGGTTGAGATCTTCGGACCCGACAGAACCTAGCCTTCTTAATCCGCGGACGAGAAGAGCATAGGCTTCATAGGCTTCCAGGCAGAGGCTTAGGAACTCGGGAGTGTCGAACTCTATGTGGGTGGTTGTCAAAACTATGGCCCCTGTTTGGGTACCCTGAATATTAGGTGCCGTATTAGATTAGGGAGCCGAAGAGGGACCATCATTTTTGACAACCACCCGTGTAAGACAAGCTCAGTCAGAGCCTGGACCCCAACACCCCCCGAACCCCTACAACCCGCTAATTATAATCCTTGCAAAAAAAAACACCGTATATGGCCAAAGGAAGCCAGGCCCCCGTAGACTCCCTAAGCTCCATAAGCTCCCCGCCCTCAGCTCCCTAAGCTCCCTAAACTCCCTGGACTTCATAAACTCCCCCAAACTCCGTGGACTCCCGAAACTCCATAAGCTCCCCCGTAAATTCCCTAAACTCCCTAAAGCTTACCCTAGAGCGCCATAGACTCCCTAATCTCCCTAAACCCTAAACCCTAAGCTGTAAACCCTAAACTCCCTAACTCCCTAATCTCTCCATAAACCCCCAAAACCTCGGACGCCAAAGCGGCTGAGATCTCCTCAGTTCCAGGGCCACGTCGCCCCAGAGATCCTCGGGGCGTCGCTTCTTTCGAGGCCTTTCTTGAACGGTTTCTTATCTTTTTAACAGATTTGTGTTGGTTCTTAAAGGCCTTTCTTACACAGTTTCTTATTTTTTGAGCAGTTTGTTGTTTTGCTTCAAGAGTGGTGTGTGTTAAGGACCTTTTTGCAAAGGCTTCTTTCAGAATTTAGGGGTTTTAGGGGCCTTTTCCAGAAGTGTTTGGATTTTGAGGATTTGGCTTTATAGCGCGCAAAAGGCCGTCGGGTTTGGGGTATAGTGGAGGAATGTGTTCTGCGCCACACGCAACCCCTCAAAGTCCGTACGTGTGGTTGGAGTTGTGGAAAACGATTGCGCCCCTTTGCATGCGGATCAGTGGCTCCCGCAAGCCCTCCTTGCTTCGGGCGTAGACACCAGGCATCAATCAGCACATCATCCGCGAACACTTGTGGCTCAGAAGCCATGCTCGTGCTGAAGCTCGTCAAGGTCCTGGCTGGTCGCTCACCATCGAATAGATCTGCCTGCTTGTCACGCTTGGATCTGCGCCCGTGGCAAATCCAATGCCGTTATTGAGCATGTTCCTAGTGTTGAGCTCTGCTGCGCTCGCTGGCGCGTATGCCTCGTCAGAAGTGGTGACCAACAGCCTGGCCTTCGTCGAGTCCCTGTGGATCTCAAACTCCCTCCCGATAAACACAGTCTATGGCCAAAGGACTTGGACCTGCTCGGCCACTTGCCATCGCGGACGCAAGTGATTTTAGGGTTCAGGGTTTAAGTGGTATAGGGGTTTAAGGGGTTGCAGGCGCTCAGAAATAAAATTCTAGGTTAGGCTTAGGTTTAGGTTCAGGTCGACGATTAGGGTTCAAGGATTATCGGTTGGGGGTGCTCCGAATTCAGGTTGTACGGTGTCGGATCATGTCCAGTTTAGAGTATGGGTATAAGCTACTACAGGATTCAGAGATCCATATTACAGTCCCAACCAACATACTACTATTTGCTTAAGAAACCCCCAAAAATAAAAATAATAATCCCTATATTACCCCCATAAGGAATATATTTTTTATTTTTTGGGGGTTCTTAAGCAAATAGTAGCATACCCCAAAACCTTCAACCTTCAGCCCGAACCACCGCCCTGTGCACCTTATGCTCAAGCTCAAGTCGCAGCAAACGGCCCCAAAACCCTAAACTCGAAGCCCTAAGCCGCTACTATCGGCTCCAAAAGCCCCCCCCCCCCCCCCCCCCCCCCTCACCCCCCCCACCACATACCTACAAGGCATGATCCCCAAAACTTAAAACCCGAAACCCTGAACCTACAGTCCGTCCACAGACGCTTCTTGGCGTCCGAGCCGTTTCCTTCCACATGACGCCCGACTTGGGCATAAGAGAGGACCAAAAGCTGGTCGTCTGCGCGTTGCTTTCGGGGTTCGGGGCTCAGGGTTAGGGGGTTCCCTGTTTTTTGATGTGTGAGGGTTCAGGGTTTAGGGATCCAGTGAAGTCGTAAGGGTTCAGGGCCCCATTGAAGTTCTAGGTTTCACCGTTCAGGGCTAGGGTTTAATATTTAGGGCTTCGGGGCCCATTGAAGTCTAGGGGCTCAGGGGTTCGGGTTTCAGGGTTATAGGGTTTATGGTTTAGGGAGCCAATTGAAGGTTTCGAGATGTTTAGATTTGGATGTGTGGCACAACAACTTCAGACACAACGCTAAAGTCGATCACACGTAGTCTCCTGCGAGACCGGGAACCACCAGAGTGCAAGTACCTATACAACACATGGCACATGCCTTGATTCGGAGGTACTTATAATATACGACGCCCCGGGAACTGCTTGAACCCATCCTCGATTCTGACACTAAACTGCTGATTTTCCCAATGGCACCAACCTGCAGGGCAAAGCAGAAAAAGATAGAATCCAAACCCCCAACCCCTTAAGGCTTACACCATAAAACGCTCAAGCCTAAAGCCGTAATGCGAAAAGACCCTAACCCCAAGCCCCAAATCCCAAACCCCCTAGTTCCTAATCAATAAAAGCCCTTCCTTGGCTTCTTCGGCCTCATCCTGCTCATCCATGGAAAGCGCATCCTTCAGGACTGCTGCATCACTGCGTAGGATTCAGGAATGCTTGTTGACACGAACCTTTCAATGCCCACAAAAAAAGCCCAAGCTTGTTGAATTTCGGGGCCTAGAGCTTTTTATCCCTAACAGGGCAGCGGCTGCGGGCTGAGGAAGTTTGGTTTGTTTGTTGCGCAGTGGATTTCCTCAAGGGTGCAGGGCCCTTCGATGCTTGGGCCACTTGGGACGGCTTCCAGAAGTCTCCATCAGTTCATAAGGGTTCGTGTGGGGAGTCCATAGCCCACCCACAAACATCCTCTCAAAACCCAGGAACCACGAGCCCTAGAAATCAAACGAAGAACACTACGTGAGTATAACCTGATTTTACGTAGTCGTCTGTACACGAAAACTTATTGCAAAGGATACGCCAGGAGATCACGGCCGAGCCCCCTAAATTCCCGGCAAAACCTTATAAACTCTAACACTCCATCTGTAAAGCAAGCAAGACCTAAGACAAAACTTTTTTCAATGCCGCTGTAAAACGTAACAACGCATTAGAATCCGCCCCGGAGTCCTTGGAGAGCATCTCTGCGACTTTGGCAGAGCTCTTCGCATTCGCAACGCTTGTTTAGGCGGCTTGCAAAGGCTGAACCGTCTTTCAGATACCTACAAAAAATTCTAATTACACCGGTTCTCATGGAGGTGACAGGGAGTGTTTCAGGGTTCCCATGAGGTTCTCTAAGGTTCTTAGACGGGCTCTCTAGCAGTCTTTTTAGGTCGTCTGCGCTTCGGGTTCAGGGTTGCGGCTGAGCTTCGGGCTGAGGCGTTGTAGGGTTTGGGAAGCAGGAACTAGTGGAGCTCGGGCTTTATGGAGCTGGGGAACAAGGATTTCAGGTTGAAGCTTCACTTGGGATTGAACGGTTTGGCTTAGTATAAGTCCACATGGCCACGCTACTGGACGAAACAGATGAGTCTCCTTGTGTGCTTGCAGGGCTCAGGGTTTAGGGCCTGTCATTGACTTACCCTTAGGCTCTAAGGACTCATATTTTAAGGCTTTTGGTCCCAAAGACCATACTATTTAAGGCTTTTGGGCTATTTTGAGCCTTAGGGTTAGAGCTTGGAGTCGGGTTGGGGGTTTGGGGGACTCTGGGACTCTGTCGTTCAGGAGGAGCGGCGGCGATACAATGCGTCACGAGCCAGGCCTAAAGCACCGAAGCCCAGAACCCCTCACCAGACAGTTCTGCATGCTTAGTAGGACTTGCTTGGTATCGAAGTGTCTTAACCCGAGCTCTACACCCTGCAACTCTCAAGTACCTAACAAGCTTTTAAAGCGGCTCTATCAGGTTTACAGCCCTAAAGCCTATGAGCCCTAACACACCCTAAAGCCCCAAACCTTAAACCCCACAATTCTTCAGGTATGCGAGCTCCTCGCCTAAAGACTTGAACCTGAAAAAACTTAAACTATGGCTTTTCGACCGTTGGACCTCGCCCTTCTTAGGCGTTAGGGCTTAGGGGCTAAAGTCTAAACCTCCAGATGGCTAGTTCTCTGAATCAGGGTCATATTTTTTTTATACGGGTGCAGTATTAGTTTAAGAACCTAAAGAAGGACCCTAATTCAGCGAACTACCCATATCGCAAAATCCGAGTCTCCGTCACCTCTAAGCATTAAGCAAACAATCCAGGGCCCTCTCAAGGATGCCTTCATCAGGACTCTTCCTGAACGCTACGAAAAGGATCCTGACATCAGAGGTCCCTGATTTAGGGCTCAGGGTTCTAGGGTTTGGGGTTTGACAGAGCCCTTTAAATCCAAACTTCGCAAAAGCCCTGGCCTGCTCAGTAGCACAGCAAACACTGCTCAAGCTCTCATCGCCCTGAAGCCATACAGCCGCAAACCCCGAATTGTAAAGCCCCATTCCTTGATTCAGGGCACCTCGAATCCTAACTAAACCACAAACCTTTGTATTTCCGCTCAAACCCGTAACACGCCCCAGTATCCGCCAAACAGAAGCAAGCCTAAACTTGGAGCCCCAACCAAGACTTACTAGTCCAGTACCATGGGGAACTAAAGGTTAACCTTTGGGGTTATATAGAGGTTATAGTTATAGTACCCCAAACAGGTTAAAGGTTACCTACGTACCAAGACGAGGGTGTTGGGTTTGGGGCGCTCATCGGAACCTCAAAAGATGGGTTTCTGTTCCGATACTTTGCCGCTGGCTTCCCGACCCCTAAGCCCAATACAGGGCTTAGATAATAGTACTGATGCCATTTTTTGGGGGCTCCTTATTAAAATATAGTATAACGTGGCGCCAAAACCCTATTCAAATTATTCAGGCCCCTATATAAGCATGGGCCTCTGCGACGGAGGCCTTCAGCAACTCCACCTTGTTGGGCAAACCCCATTCAAAGCCTCATGCCCTGGAACCTACGAGGGGTTTAGGTTTTGGGAACTTAGGGCGGTAAGAGGTTCTTGGGTTCTACAGGGAGTTTATCGTCAAGTTTGCATGGATTGAAAACCATCATGGCCTAACATTTCTTTAAGGGCAATACGGACTGTAAGGAGATATCATTACACATTGTTTCGTATGCGCACGGGATGAGCCTGCATTGAACTTTCGTGTGTTTCAACCTTCGGGACGCCGGGTGCATCCGGAAGCCTGAATCCCTAAACCCTAAACCCTAAACCCTGAATCCCTAAACCCTAAACCCTAAACCCTAATCCCACTAAGGAAAAGCTCAGGGAGGAGTTGTCGAGCAGCCAAATTCTCGTGAAAGACGACGATGGCGGTGCGGGGGCGATTGACGCGCGGTAATGCTCATGGTGCTAATGGCACTGCTGCTGCGGATGATGATGACGACGATGATGAACAGATGTGTTGTTGCTGCATGATGATGACGATGATGATGATGAATATGTTGAATATGTTTAAGATGATGGATATAGTGGTCATGGACAGTACGATGATGATAATGCTGATGCTGTTGCTGTCGCTGTTGTTGTTGATGATGATGATGATTATGATGGTGAGGCAATGCAAACTGTAGATGATGATGGTGGATGCTACTGCTGCTCAGGGCATTGATCAGTCCAACCCCAAAGAAATACCCTGAAGGCCCTGAGCCTCCCGCACTCGACCCAAATACTGCAACACAGCGCCGAAGAGGCTGCTGAGCTGTGCACGTCTTTCAGCATCGCTGCGATCTCCTCCATGGCGCCTCGCAAACAAAAAACTCATAGGTTCAGCCTTCTCGTTGCTAGGTTCGCACGCACCCCCTTTTCTAGCAAGACCCCCAAAACAGAAAAGCGTTAGGTGCGATACTGGTCGACCCATACTAGACGCTTCTTCTTGCCTCCGCAGGGGCCTTTGTTGACGAGGCCTAAACCTTAACATCCCTGTTGGAAGCTTTAGGGGATCATGGTTCAGGGAACTATCTCACTCACAGCAGTGGTGGCTTAACGGGCACAACCTTGCCCTGCGAACGAAGACAGGGGATCCCAAGGGGCAGCAAGGTCGGCGACAGCAAGCGGAGCCAGAGCGGCAGCCAAAGTAAGCTCATCGGCGGCTCCACCGGGCAAGGGCACAAGGTCGGACGCAGAATCTAAAGCGGCATCGCTCGAAGAGGAGCCCAGACCGAAAGACTTTGCGAAGACGGCCATCAAAGGACGCCGGTAGATGAAAGCCGAAACCCAGCCCCCAAGAAGGCATGACTGAAGTTCAGGACTGGTTGCAGGAAGGCTGGCAAGAGAAAGGGAAATCGAGGCGAGCGAAAGACGCTTTGAGCGAGGACTCCCAGCAAGGATCATAGCAAATAGCATGCTGCAGATAGTCAACAGGGAGCAAAGGCAACGAAGCTCCGACGTCTATGACGAGTCTCCGAATAGGTTGCTTACGGAACGTGTGTCGGTATCCTGCAAAGAAAAAGCAAACCCTCAAACCCTAATCACAGTCGAAACAAGCGTTCAGCAGAGACTCACGGATGTACAAGAGTATGCAACCCCGGCAAAACACTAGAGATACTCCTTTCCCCAGGAGGGCAGCAGCCTCCGTCTTCAGCTTCTGCTTTGTGTCTCCAAGGCAGAGCACAGGAAAATGCCTTGCATGGATCCTTTTAAATAGATGTATCTAATTTACTAATACCATAATTATTTAATTCATTATTACTATAAATACATAACCTTGCCCTCTGGTAGCCGATAACTCAGCTCCTGGCCTCGTGAGGCGGTGAGAAGCCAGCGGCAGGTGGATGCGGGAATTGTGCCCATGCGGGGCTAGCCGAGGCAGGTCGTCGACCTCGAGACGCACCTCTTCTTTGTCGAGCTTGGGCACAGTGCTTTTCACTGCCTGGATGCATCTCTCCTCAATCCCAAAAAAGACCGCGGGCTTTGCCAGGAGTCATCAGTCAGGAACCACGACCGTGCCTGGTTGGCGGAAATCCATCCTCTCTTGAAGGCCTTCTTGATTTCCGATGTTGGCTCCCAGTGCTGAACGGCTGGATGAGAATAGCCAGAGACCCTGTCAATCATCAGGACATATCTGGCCCGCAGAACTTCTTACCCAGGCAGTTCCTCTCGGTTGGGCTTGGTGGTGCTGGTCCCACACATAAGTCACTTCATTCTACGCGCTTTGGTGCTTCACGGCACTCACAGAACCCTGAGACTGCCTTAGTCCAGACCCAACACCTTCCCCCAAACCCTTGACCCGAAACCTAAAAGCCTGAACTCAAAACCAACCTCAGCCCTCAACCCTCAACCCTAAACACTGTAAAGCTCAAGCTCGATTCTAAACTGGACCGACCATCCAGGCCTTCCTCAGTTCGACTCGCAGTGTCGAGTCAGGACAAAGGGGCGGGGACGAGTGCCAGGGTTGGGTTTAGACGTTGGGGGATTCAGGGTTAGGATGGTTTGGGGTTTTCGCAGGGTTTAGAGTTTAGGGCTCAGCCGTCTGTAGGGTTTGGGGTGTGTTTATAGGGTTGAGGGTTTCGGGGTTGTGTACTGTGTTCCCAGCAACCAGCTAGGCTCTTGAAGGGTGTAAACGAAGCTTCGATGATTGTGTACCAAGGCTGACCATTAACAGAAAGAAAGCCCTACTTCGTTATTACTACTAATACTACTAATACCACTATTACTACTATTACAAGTATTACGACTATTACTACTAATACTAATCTTAGCTCCATCTTGCCCTGCTTTCAATGCTGCTGGTGAAGTCGCGCTTTGGACCCGCACAGCTGCAGTCAAGGAAGATCGATTTCCAGAGACTTTCACAAGGGATCCTAGGCCCCAACAGATCCTTCACGTGATTCAACGTACACTAGGGGAGTCCCTGGCCACTATATTGGGAGCCCTCAAACTCGTTGTGTGAGTAGCTGTGTGCCCCATATGTACTCAGGATGCCTCGACTCTCACTGCTAAAGACTCGAGGCCAACAAAAACCACTGCGCTCCAGCGGAGCAAGTCTACTCAGTCTGCAGGTTTCTACCATGAACCACCGAAACCCTGAATCAAAGCTCCGGAACTAGATCTTTGGCTCTTTTGTGCCATTCGTCGCTGTCGGACAGGTCTTCAACGCCGCTTAGGCTGTAGGATGTCTGGGCAGGGGATTATGAGCACGATCCTCCGAACAGGTTTGTTAGGTTCAGCTGCTTTGCAACAGGATTGAGTTGCATTAGGCCCTGTGCCCTAAACCCTGCACAGTAAGCCTGAACTTGCGCAAGTCCTGAGCTCTGCAAGCCCTACAGCCCTAAATCCATGAACCCTATGCCCCAAACCCTTAATCCATAAACCTAAAGCCCTCCAACCTTAAAAAGTTCACATTTCAGCACCAAGAGCCTGAAAGCACACACGATGAAAAGAAGGAAACAAATCTATGCCAGAGTTTGCGGTCATCCTAAGACAGTGGCCATAGGTGCACCATAAGCGGAGACTACTCGTAATTCTTCTGACCTCTTCATTACAATACGAAACCGAAGCAAAGAGAGGCCCAAAGGAATGATAGTGCTAATTCTTGAGGTTTAGGGTTTAGGGTTACCATAGATTTGAAGCTTGAGGATGTACACACCTCACAGCATCAACGCATTCGGACACCCTTGGTAGACCATTCAGATCTCGTACTCAAACTGCCCAGGCAACTTGCTTTGTACAAGCCTCGCTGGCACACATGTCGGGTGTTGCCAAACACCGTTTTCCTATGTTAAAGTGTGTCATAATACAGTATGTGACTATCACATTTGGCTGAACGAAAGCCCGACTTGTAACAGTGGCCATTGTTGGAAACTACACGTTTGAGGCGAGATTGTAACTTCGGGAGAGGGGCTCAACAATCTGGTATATGCAAAACGGGCTGGTGGCTGCCCTAGCCTTGCATAGGAACACCCAATCCCGGCTTTTGGGTTTAGGGCTTGGGGCTTACGGTTTAGGGTCTTCAGGGTTTAGGGTTTAGGAAGTTTAAGTTTTAGGGTAGCAACATGTTCACAACAAACACCACTCCATCATGCCGGGGAAACGCGGAGGACATCATGGGACCAGGAACTTGGAGTAACACCCACATGGGACGCCGAGCTCGAGGCCAAGGTGAGACACGGCCTTATCATTATTATCAGTAGCCGTAGTATTATTCGTAACATTATTAATGACACGGTTGATTCTAAGATTCCTGCATTAGCCACAATAAGGAATATGCCATAATTGACATAGCGTAGGGTCCTTAAGGTAATGCGGGATGTATGTATATCATCAACCGTAGGGCCTGCGACTTCAGGCCGCGAATTGCCGGTGCAGCCTTTGGCCTCACAAAGTCAAGGAGACCCAGCCCACTCTGGCCAGGCTTTCCTTTGGGGTTTAATAGAGGGGCCTTAATAATTAGAATAGCGTTTGGGGGGATATGTTATAATAAGGAATCCCCAAAACCCTACTCTGACCCATATGGTAAGGGTTTAGGGTTCAATGTCTTAAAGGTTGGGGTAGTGGATTGGGACTTGTTGAATTTTACTGTCGGATACTGTGCATGGCGGGTTTCAGCCAACGGGTGTAGTCGCTAGGAGACAACTCCTTTTACTTCTATATCCTGCGTTCAAGCATGGAAGCCTGAACAATTTGACAGGGAGCTTTGGGGCTTCTGTACTATAAGTATTCGGGATCCTTGAAAAACCAGGGTTTAGGGCTTACGACTATGACTATTTCCGACCCATCAAAGCCTTGCAAACCCAGACCCTCGGGACATTCGAACCCAGGTGCCCCTTCAGGCCTTTGGAAAATCTTCCTTATACACAGACCCTCGGGGCATTCGAACCCAGGTGCCCCTTCAGGCCTTTGGAAAATCTTCCTTATACATGTACATAAACATAAACATATACATATACATATACATACACACACATATATGTACATAGATTTGTGTATATACAATTATATACCACGTCAATGTAGCCACACCCTCAAGGTCGGAATCGTGGGTGATGTCACTTCCCAGGGTTCCCGACAAACCACTGCGGCTTTGATCGTTAGATTAGGGTTTACTTCTTGGGGCGCGGGGCTCAGAAATTAGTCAGGGCTTAGGGTCTTGTAGGGCTGTGGGGCTAGAGGTTGTGAGGCTTGGGGCCTGGAGCTTTGCGTTTACACGGTGTCAGGGTTCAGGGCATCAGTCCGATGCTTCATTGTGCATCGTAGGATTGGGTTTTGTTCTGATTTCGGCTTGGTGGGCTTGGGCGTTGCAGCCTTTGTTGAATTGGCGACAAGTCTGTGCTCGGAAACGTCACCTCGGATGGAGCCAAACTCTGAGTTGCATCAGCAACACGCGCAGCTGTGGATGAAAATTCGAAGCCCTCGGCATCTCGTATCATCGCCGACTCTTTTGTTGTGGGCCTCCTTGCACTTGAAAAAGCCTCTCGCTGCAACATCTTGAGGATCTTCTGCATCGAACGAAAAACGGCTGTACCCTGGGCCGTAGACCAAGAACCCTAAATGAACCCCAAACCCTAAACCCAAGCCCATGGACTGTAGCCTGAAACCTCACTTGAGCATAGGGCATTGGGGGGGCTAAGGTTTGGGAGCTTTCCTTAGGACCTCCAATCCAAAGCCAAACAGGCTAGTCTGACTTGAAGTAGTATATCGCTTAAGGATGCTGAAGGGGTTCCGAGTATCCTTAAGATACAAGCTTTGCAGCTTCTTGGTTGGACAGGGCAGGGCTTCTTAAGGTTTAAGCTACTATGTAGGAATCCTTATGGTAAGGATCCACCTTCTTTGGTTCGTATTTGGGTCTTTCAGGTTCCGGGTTCTGTCCGGCTGTGGAGTTTGTACCTGCTCCAGGTGGCTGGGTTCTTGTGGTGAATTTGGGGGCTTGTGGGCTTAGGAGGTATTAGGTGCTTTGAGGGTTTTACATTCGGGCTTATCGGGTGCAGTAGGGTGTCCGCGCTTTGGTGGTGTTCTCGATTGTGGGGGTTGGAGGGTTCAGGTGCAAAAACAAAAAGTGACAAACCCTGACTCTAAACTACCAACATAGGGCCTATCTCATCGAGTGATCTGCGGATGTTGCAGAGATTTGCAGGACTTTGTCGGGGCTATGTAGCAGTATATGTCTAACAGGGTCGCAGTATACGTTTGGTAGGGTCGATAAGGGCGCGCAAGTTTATCATCTGGGTAGTTGTCAAAATTAAGGTCCCTTCTTGGGTACCCTAAACTAGGATACCCAGTAACCTACGAATAAAAAGGCCTCTCTTTTTGGTATTGGGTAACTTTATAAGGAACCTAGGACTACAAAAAGGTAATAAGGGTACTACTGGGCATCCTAGCTAAATATTAGGGACCCCAAAAAAGACCCTAATTTGGACAACCACCCATCTCTTCACCCTCAGCCCCAATAGGCTCAGATCCCGGGGATCCTGACATCTTCCTGCAGGCGGTCCCTCTACCTGTGCAGTCAGGGATACAGGGAACTCCAGAAAGTTGGAATATGGTTTCATGGTAGGAAACCCTATAATTTACCATAGAAGGGTTAGGATAATCATATTCCAACTTCCAACTTTCTGGCTTTTACGTCAGGGTTGAGGATCAGAAGATCGGATTTTGGGTTCGAGCCGGTCCTGCGCATTTTACTCGACATGGAGACTTCAGAAATGGAGGATACAGACACCAAGTCGTGGGATGCCTTTCTACAGAAGGTACCACGTAAGAAGGCTTCAATCGCCCTCAAGAAAGGCCACCTCACACCCATGTATAAGCTCCAGAGACATCTGTAATAACCCGAAACCCGAAATCCTAAGTTTCTATTGGGAATCCGCGGCTTGATGGGGTCTTTACGAGGGCTTTACTCCACGTCTTTGGCCTGAGGATTTCGGGTTTTGTGCTAAGGTTTCAGGCTTAGGTAAAGACTCTTGCCTGAAACCATTGTGACAAGTCCTCTGTAGAGTAAGGCGAATACCAATAACTAGCCAATACTTGCAACCTGCACACCTGCACTCTGAATTGCATGACCTGCTATCGTGTGCGTATGTTTGTTACAGGACCCTAAGGTAAAAGCCAGAAAGTTGGAATATGATTATCCTAACCCTTCTATGGTAAATTATAGGGTATCCTCCCATGAAACCATATTCCAACTTTCTGGAGTTCCCTGTAACTGTGCAAACAGGATGCACCACAAAACTACTAACGGTCTAAACTCCAAGACCGATAAGATCCTAACGCGTCACTTGAGGCTTTGGGGGGGTTAGGTCTTTACCCAGAGGCTCCATAGTAGTTCCTTTTTGGGATTACCTTATAGGACTCTATATATGAACCCCAAAAAGGAACTACTTTGGAGCCTTAGGGTAGGGGTGAAAGGGCGGCTGGTAGCGAGTTGGAAGTTGGAGAAGACCGACTATTTCTGAAGGGTGGTAACAGGTAGGGCTCACACCCCCATTCCGTACCTATTCGGGTGCCCCTATGTTCAACCTTCGAAGCCGTGAACGCTCCTGAGTTGTCAGGGCTTGAAGTTCTGGCTTCGGGTTTGAGTTCAAAGCCAAACCCCACACCCTGAACCACAAACCCTTTCTGTGGGTGTGGCTCATCTGTAGATCTGAGTTTTCCTTCCCAGCAAACGAACCGGTAGCAACTGTGTAAACTAGTATGGAGTCCGTAAAAGACTACTGAGTTGCTGGTGCAAAAAAACAATCTCACCAACACCCGGCGAGCCTCCCGCTGCTTGCGTCCAGGAGTGTCCACTCACTGTCCTTGCCAAATTTTGAAACCCTTGCCCGCAAATCCTTTGGATAAATACCCGCTTTAATTGGAAATGATTGGAATAGGGTTTGGCAGCGCATTATACGACAGTGTCATAAGAGCTATATTTGCAAGCTCATCTAATCATCGTCCTTATGTAGTATCGCGTTATTATAGTTACTCTCCACCACAGCATCCTATTGTTCTAATTCTTCATGCTCCTGTATTAAGCCTTCGTTTTCCCAAAGCGGAACTTTTTGAAGCTAAGCCCTGCACCTTAGATTTGGAAGCTTCGAGGGTTCCCTGAACCTCAGAGCGCTGCAACTTTTCTAGACTCCTAGACCTAAGAATAACCTAGGAACGAAAAGGGTGCCCTTTTTGGTGTAAAGGGTGTCATAAGGAAACCTGAACCCTAAAAGAGGGAAATAGGGGCTTACTCTGGGTCTTAGACTTCTTGATTGGGAGCCCCTATAGACCTCACAATGCAAAGCCTTGGCACCTGAAACCGCTGTTGGCTTTTCGTAGAAGCCAGTAGAACTCCTCCCAATGCCGTGAACCCTTACAGACATGCTCAGAATTTGCCTTTAGAAGTCCTTCTAAAGCCCTAATACCCTTGCAGAAAGAACCTCTCCACAGAACCCTTCTGGAGAACCCCAATAGACCTCCACCAACAAAGCAATCTAAACACCAAACCCTTAGATTCGTAGATTCTGGAGCCTCGGCATTCTGGCTGAATAGAACTGCCTTCCCTGTCGGAAAACATGCACAACCCTGGCAAACGGATCAGAGCTCCAAAAAACAACCACAAGTGGAACCCAAGGGAGGTTTTGGTGTATACCCCAAACACCAGATTCCCATACTTCCAGTCGGACTCTGCGTTGGGTTGAATTTGGCTTCGTTTCTTCATGTATTTTAAGCAGGCTCTTTGTTTCTGCTTACCTTCGGGGCCTTCTGGGGTCTGGGGCTTGATTGAGATTTCGGGTTCAGCTTGTACGGTTTGCGGCTCAGCACGAACATTATTCGAAGAAGCACGTGCCAGGACCCCCCAAGGGCCCTGTAATGGAGTCCCTATGGGCCTTACTAGCGGGAATTTGGGTACTGCATATGAGAAGGTACTTGGGGTGTCTACCTAAGGCCCCATAGTAGTTCCTTTTGGGATTCAGTTTTGGAAGTCATCCCAAAAAGGAACTTCTATGGGGCCTCTGGGTAGGTGGTGCAGCGACAATCCTAACGACTCGGAGGTCCTCCTCGCCTTCCTGCGCCACACCCGGCAGGTGCCGGGGCCTAAGAATTCTTGGACAGAAGGCTCCCGTCTTCAGGGCTTTAGGGGGGTTTAGGGCGTTTAGGGCTTAGGGTTTAGGGTTGAGTCGTTTTGACAGGGTTTAGTAGTCGGATTTCTTCAAGATCCCACGACGTAGCATCAATACTCACGGAGCTTTTCAAAGTCTGTCAGTAGTAGAGGCTACGCAAGCCATGCTCCAGGGTAGTCTCGAGGTGTGGAGAATGAGAATAGCCTTGTGGGGTATAATATTCCGACCCCCGCCCATACCGCGGCCAAGCTCAAACCCCTCCCATACAAAAAAAACACCTGCAGTTCATGAAGCCTGGAAGATAAGGGTCCTGGAAGCCGTGAAAAGGATCTGCGAGTATGAATACTGTGAACTGCAGAAACGCTTTAGCCGTTCGAAGCATCCAGGGTTTGCGTGGCGGGGCGAAAGGCCCTAAAATGCCCCGCGAGCCTTGCCTTAACCCTAAACCCGAAACCCTAAACCGCAAAACCCTAAACTTGCCAAGCCTTCCACCCAAAAGGATCCTAAGTGCCCAAACAGAAGACTTTATGGTTTCTTTCTTTGGAATTATATACCAATCATTTGGGGAAGTATCCCCCCATAACAGTACCTAGTACCTGTATAGGGCTTCTAGGGACAAACCTTATAAGATGATGTAATCAACACTAGGCATCCTAAACTCTGCACCCTAGACGGCCCCAAATCCCAGACCCTGGATCCAACATACCTGGTCCTAGTAGTAGAGTAGGTAACCTTGTAACCCTCTTTGGGTAGTATAGTCCCTATATAATCTCTAAACAACCCAAAAAGTTAACCTTTAGTTCCCCATGATACCCGACAAGTAGGTAGTTAGATACCTATAGTCCCCTAACAGCTCCCTAATTTCTAGCATGCAGCCTCTCAGTTCCCAAGACCCTAACCCTGCATCCCGAACTCAAGAGCCCGAAGCTTGAATCCCTGAACCCCAAACCTCGAAAATCCCAAAGCCCTTGTAGAAGCCGTACCGGAACACTTGAAAGAGCCCGTAGAGCCCCCACGAAACCCGCAAGCGAAGACCGCTGGAAAGGGCCAGGGTGCGACGTCCGAGCCGCAGAGCCGGCCTCTCCGAAATCACGACGAAAGGGTTTAAGGTTTAGGATTTGGGGAAAACTATAGTTCGTTATACAAAACAAAAAACCCACGGCCCTAGAACGCCCTAATGCCTGCTATATACCCATTGGGTATATTTGAGAGATTAGCAGGCTCAACATAGCCCAAAGGCGCTAAGACAGTATGGTCTTTGGGCCCAACAGCCTTAAGCTATGAGACCTTGCAGCCGTAGGGTGACCCAAATACGGAAGCCCCCGACAATCTGGGGTGATTCACGTGATCAAAGGCCCCGAAAACCCCCAATTCGCCTGAAGTCCAAAAAACTGAACACGCCGAACACCCTCCTGAACCCTGTAAGCCCTAAGTCCTAAAACCTGAAATCCTAAAACCCAACCCTGAAACCCTATAAGCCCACAAGCCCTACCTGGACCCTGCAAACCTTCCTTTTCAGGGTTCCCTACTTTGGCTTGCTTACATACGTCCTTAAAAATCTAAGATACTTGGGTTTTATTGTAAGTCCTAAAACCCGAGTTCCAAAACCCTAGCACCCCGGGAAGCCTCGAGCTCCCTCCTGCTTGAGGGATTTTTTTTTGGGCTTCGGGTTTAGGTTTTAGGGGGGGGTTTGGGGGTTTAGGGGTGGGGGGTTTATGTGTTTAGGGTTTGGGGGTTAGGGGTTTTAAAGCTGAACCCGGCAAGGACCCATCGGCAAGGACCCAACAAACTCTGTCCTATCAGATAGGCCGCCTCACACCCGACACCGTGAAACACGTGAAGCCTCCAGCCACGTCTCGTTATTAAACGACCTGGTGTCGACCCTACATAACAGTGTCCTCCGCCATATTCTCGCTGTGACTACGAAGGTGGTCTTGACCAGGAATATCATCATGACAGCGATAATGATGCTGATGATAACGATGTCAATGATGATTACTTCTGAGATAGGGGCTCACAGTATCCTTACTCTGGTCATTATCAATATTGTTATTGCTATCAGCACTCTTATTGTGATCGTGACTCATGCTGATAGGCTTGCTGCGATATCCACCATTACTGTTGCGAACCGTAGTTGCTACTAGCAATGCTGCTACTTAGACTATCCCCTTTCGGAATGTAAGTTACCACAATAGGCATCAGTACTAAATTTTATGGTTTCTTTACTATAGTAACAACCCTAAACCCTAAACCCTAAGCCCTAAACCCCAAACCCTAAACCACTTACCTTAGATCCCGTAACAAGAGCCCAGTAGTTCACGGATCTGCGCCGGCCTGCTGCGCTTGCGGCCCTGGCTCCGAGGACTCTTCGGGGTTAGCGGTCATGGAGGGGGGTAATTAGGTAGAATAGGGTAAAGGGGTGTAGGGTTTAGAGGTTAAGGGTTTAGGGGTTTAGGGTTTGGGGTTTAGAGGTTAAGGGTTTAGGGGTTTAGGGTTTAGAGGTTAAGGGTTTAGGGGTTTAGGGTTTAGGGTTTAGAGGTTAAGGGTAAAGGGGTTTAGGGTTTAGAGGTTAAGGGTTTAGGGGTTTAGGGTTTAGAGGTTAAGGGTTTAGGGGTTTAGGGTTTAGGGTTTAGAGGTTAAGGGTTTAGGAGTTTAGGGTTTAGAGGTTAAAGGTTTAGGGGTTTAGGGTTTAGGGTTTAGAGGTTAAGGGTTTAGGGGTTTAGGGGTTTAGGGTTTAGGGGTTTAGGGTTTAGGTTGAAAGAACCCTTATAGAACCTTAAGGCAAGCCTTCTACTGTAAGTTTCGAGTCTTATCGTTGACGATCTTCGGGTTTCCGGTCTGGGGGGTTGTCAGTCAAACGGTGCACATCTGAATTCTGAGTTCCACGACTATTACACATAAAAATCCTGGAAGCTCAATAAACCTTAGATAAAGTGTATTAAATACAACTAGATTCTAATTTGTTAAACTAGATTGTATACTTTGCTATACTACATCTTCTACTATATCATATTATCTAAAGTTGCTGAATCTTAAAACCCTCTCCCTCCCACCAGTCGCCCAGTTGTCCGGAAGGATCCAAGCAGTAGAACCCCCACCTTTGCATACCGGGCTCAAGTGCATGTTCTAGGGAATCCCAAGGCGGCACGTTTGGTAAGAAATCCTTAAGGCCTTGCAGGCATCTACCTTGCAGATCCTCAAAAACGATCTGGTTTTGAGAACGCCGAAATGCCGCAAGAAGCTAAATAGGGGCCCTAATATAGAACCCTAAAAAGTAGGATCCTCAGCCCCTAAAAAGTAGGATCCTCAGCCCCAACATACGGTACCCCTAATTTTCGGAAACTCCCGTTGAGCCTGATGGCTTCGCTGGTGGGGACACGCAGCCCAAGTGCTCCTGCGCCGACTGCGGGCCCCTAGGATCCAGGGAGCTCTCTTATCCCTCATTTATTTACCCAGAGGCCCCAAAGTAGTTCCTTTTTGGGATTGCCTTATAGGGTTCTATATATGAACCCCAAAAAGGAACTACTTTGGGGCCTTTGGGTAACGTACTCCTGAGATCATGTTGAAGATTCTTCGATAATTTAGGGAAGGTTCGTGAACTAAGGGGCTTATGATGCCAAATGGATCCTTATAGACTTATAGGGTGTGGAGTTGGAAAAATGATTTACCGCATGGTTCAACCCTGAACCCCAAACGTGGATATTATAAATTTCGGCCCCAACCTTTACGGCCTAAGTATATACTTTTTAGCTACATGCAGCCTTAGGGGCTTTAGGAACGGCAACTCGAGGCTTCGCAGCTTTGAATTTTTACAAGTTCGGAGTTTCAGGCGGGCCTGCAACCCAAAAATAGACGTGTGCTGTAAAGGGTTAGAGCAGAAGCCAGAAAGTTGGAACATCAAAACCATCAGGGCCAAGAGGATACAAAGCCAAGACAAAGCACTCTGCCCTGGGGGCTCAAAACCATCATGCCCCTAAGGTAAAATACAAGAAATCCCAGCACAAATCATCCCAAATCCATGTTCCAACTTTCCGGGGCTCATCTTATCAAGGTGGTTTTGAAGTGAGGAACTCTACGATTCTAGGCGTGTTAGGTGCCAACGTTCGATTGCAAGGCGGAGCCAAAGCCAAAACGCTGAATGCCTTTGCCTTGTCAACGGTACCCCACCGCTCTCTCTCTCTCTCTCTCTCTCTCTCTCTCTCTCTCTCTCCCGCTCTCTAGAAACTTTACAAGAAGAGTGCCTATAAGTCAAAGGCATTGTGGTATGCAGCGCTGCAACGGGGATTGGAAAAAACTGAAGCTCAGAGCTTATGGATTTAGGGTGTAGGGTAGTAGCAGCTATGGGGATTCGACCCGGCTGTCCGGCGCCTCTACTATCGTGTAACCCAGACTCGAACCCCGACCAGTGAGATGCTACAGCTGCTTTGTTGGATTCGGCATTCGGGACTCCAGAAATCAAGCAGGGCACTCCAAGGTAGACGCAAAGATCCTCTAGTTGTACAGAACCCCCCCTACTCCACCCCACCCCGTTCAATCGAAAGGTGGCATGCGGTCCGAATTCAGGAGCATGGCCAAAAGCTGCAAAGTTGGTGTCGTTTCCTGGCAAGGGCGGGATGATGGGTCGCAGGAAGGGTTTTAGGGCTACAAGCATGTCGGCAAATGCTGGGACTTTTGGCTTCCGGGGTTGTACACTTAAATTTAAAAGGATGCAAAGTAGCTCGGTTGCGAGTGTAGGTATGGGGGCCGAGTACAGGTGGGCGGCCCTACACCCCAAGTCGGAAAACCCAGCAAGACACAGGACCAACACCCTCGAGCTGCACAGTTGCACCATCCGGCTTGAACCCACCCGTCACACCCTCACGAACCCTGAACCCTGCCCCGCTTAAACCAACAAAACCCCAGAGCACCTTGAACCCCTGAACCCAAAGCCCCAACATTGGGACTCTTGAACTTGTCCAACTTACAAATCCCAATGCCTACCAGGACCCCCCAACCCCTTTCATAGAGCGCTTACATGGAATTTTATTGTGCCAGGATACGATGTGAGCAAGGACACTGAAGACCAACACGGTGGTCAGTGCCTCCTCGTCGTGCGGCTGCTGCTTGGCACGCAAGTTGCGCACTGCGTCAACCCGTCCACTTTGCCTGCCGCTCCCTTTGCGAGGCAGGCCGTTGCGAAGGCCAGAAAGGCGTGACCTCTGCAGTCGACGACAATGTCACCGAACATACTGCTGAAGAACGCCAATGTACCGATTGCCAGTGTGCCACGATCGGATCGGTCAGCTTCAGGTCGCCGCAAGAGCCACGTGGCGACAGAAGGCAACTTGGCCCAAGCAGCCGTGTGTACAGGCTGCTGGCAACTTCGATCCAAAGAAGACTGGGCGTGCGGAATGGGTCCCTCTGACGCTGCTCAAAAACTAAAACTATATATGTTGCTATGACTCCACAGGAGAGCGGAAGGAAAAAACCGGCAACCATATGGCCCTTAATGGTGATTACGGCGATGATACGGGGTCGTTGTTGGGTCAAGGTAAACCCCAAACCCCAGAACCCCCATAGAACGCCGGTCGAACCCTCATAGAATCATTATGAAACCCTTGTCTTGTTGAAATCCTACCCTAATTAGGCCTGACCCCTAGCACCCGAAACTTAGCCCCGAAACCTTTAGGTCCCAGACCTCAATGGACCCATCTAGTGCACCGTACCATAGAATCCTGAACGCCCACAGGACAAAGTAGACCCCAAACATTTGGCGTCCACAAACCTGCATACTCTTGTAGAGCCTTTACAGTAGAAGCCAGAAAGTTGGAATATCATTATCATAATCCCTTTAAGGTACAATATAGGGGATCCTACCATTAATCCATACATTCCAACTTTCTGGAGTTCCCTTTAAGTCATAAACACTCAACCCGCCAGTTCAAACCTCTAAGCCAAAATACCCTAACCGCGCCACAACACGCTATAGCTCCCTTAGGCGGTGTAAACCCTGTCAGGACCCTGCGAGAAACATGAAAAGAACAACTTGCATAGAAACCGCAGAAAAACGAACCCAACCCCTAAACCCTAAACCCCTAAACCCTAAACCCCTGAACCCTAAAGCCTACGGCCGCCTTCGGCCCGACACCCTGACAGCGGCAGAGGCACAGCAAGTCCTGACAGAAGGCCCGGAGACCCAGAAAGGCAAGATCCTTGAAATACGGATGGAAGTTATGGCAAGCTTTCGGACATGTTGAAAGCTTGTCGAAATTGTATACGCGCTTCAGAGGATTCACTTTGGGTTATATCGGGGTTCACAATAAACCCTTCTAATTAGGGGTAAAGTCTCTGTGGTTCATCTACTAAGGAGGTGGATATTCTACGGTCCGGGTAGAATCCAAATAAGAAGCAGGATGCTTTGGGCACGGAGAGACCTCGGAATGTGGACTTCACCGCTGGTGACACGGGTGGTTATCCACTCGCGATTGTGGGACAGAGTTTAGGGTGGGCCTCTACGCCCAGTGCAAGCGTCCGAAACCCGTACTCAATGAGTTTAACCCTATTTTTAGCCCTAAGCCCCCTAAAACCCCCTAAAACCCCCTGAACCCCAAACCCCAAAATAACCCCTGCGCATTCCTTGCCTGGTCGACGAGGCGTAGAGCTGCCACCTGGGTTCGGGTCTGTTTCGATTTTGAAGTTGTTTAAAGGTTGGGTTTCCGGCTTTATAGGTTTAGAGGCGGCTGCCCGACTTGACTCTGTAGCCTCGTAAAAAAGCTGAAGAATTACTGTCCCAAAGATATCTTGTTTCCTCGAAATGTCTAGAATCGGGACCGTACGGCTCTCATAAAGCCCTTCAAAGAGCCCGTTAACGGAACTCCAGAGTACGATTGGGCAACCTAGAGGAACCCATGGGTCTGATCCAAAGAAGTTTTTCAGAAGCCTGTGAATCCATCTGAAGGATTGGCTAAAGGGTCTCGGGTTCCAGTCTTGGCATTTCGGGTTTCCTTTTTGGGAGCTCTCAGCGTCGCAGTCGAGGGCATTTCTTGCAAACAGTCACCAGCAGGTTGTGGTAATTGAAGAATTAAACACGCTGAACACTTAATATGACATAAGTTCCCAAGCTGCCAAACACCCCCATGCCCGAGTCAGTCAGAACCACGAAGCCGTGTTCGGCATGAGTTAGCTGGGTGTCGGGGGCACCCTATTGTTTGGCTACCCTTATTCCGATTCCAGGATCCTAAAAATGATATGTACAAGGCGAAGCGTACAGAGCCAAGACGGAACAGGACGAACAAATAGAAGACATACTCTGACAAATGGCACCATTCATCAGTACGGGCAACCACAAACCCTTAGACCCTGGATGATGATGAAGAGGCACAGGACAATGTCTTACTCATGATGAGACTGCAAATCCTCACGGTCACCAACATCGTCATCGTCATGGCCGATCTCATCATCATCATCATCATCATCATCATCAGATTTACGCACGCTGTGGGATGCTCCGGATGGTCTTCGGCTGCAGCCCAGAGGCGAACTCAGGTGTGCAGATCTTGTCGCACACCTGGCAACACAGTGGAACTTTGAAAGTCCCCGTACACTAGGGGCCTTAATCATTAGACAGGGGTCCTGGTGTATATTATACTTTTGTTGTAATCAGGAACCCCCAAAATAGTATAGGTACTTATTTGGGCCCCTATAGTGCCTGAACACGATAGCAACTCAAACTCGTCACTCTGGAACCGTGCAGCAGGATTAGCTCACAATGGATGCTACAGTCATGCTGAATATTGAGGTAAAACTTAGAACATGCCAACCCACAACATTTGAAGACATCACGACTACGCTGAGCAACGATACCTTCTCTCGTAGCATCCAGTCTTGATAGCGAAAGTTTACCTGGACCCTATAAGGAACCTACCTTTTTTGGGTTTCCTAATATGGTTTCTTTATATAAGTCCTTAAAAAAGGTAGGCTACGTGGGGTTAAGGTCAAGCAAACAGGCTAGCACAGCAGCCCGAAAGAACGGTCATAGCATCACTTCATAGTCTGCGGGGGGTGGTGGGCCGCCTCGCGACTTGACTGCAAGAAGGACGCTTGGGCGACTGCGAGAAAATTCCATGGGTTTAGGGGGATTTGGCCTTTCGAGGCTGCTCTGGAGCTTTACGGGTTTCAGGCTTTTACACTTGGGATTTTCGTTTGTGCTGGCATGGTGACCACTTCCAGCTGCCACTATCACTACGACTACCAATACCAGTATTACCCATACTATGACAGTCATCACAGTACCGACCCAGAGACTCCAATATCCCTTAATTAAGGAATATACCTTAAATCATATAAGGGATCCTACCATAATTTACGGAATATTCCTTAATTAAGGGATATTGGAGTCTCTGGGAAATTGGGCGTAGATTCCCCAGAAGCCGTGCCCGGAAGGCGCTGAAGTGATGCCAGCGTGCCAGAAAGGGGTGCCTGGAGCATTACGGCTCGAGGCGGTTCGAGGTGTAGGGCCTAGGCAGGAAGGGTTTAGGGTTTAGTGTATTTTGGGGCACTGTATGGCTGGGATGCAGGGTCGATTGAGGGGTGCGGGCTTCAAGAAGGCACGTACTGAAGTAGTACCTATCTTGGGCAGGCTAGAATTGCGAGCTCGTCGCTCGCGCGGGTACCCTGCAGATAAATTGCGTCAGAACTCAAAGCCCTCCCTGGTAGACACCTTCATCGTCCCGACATGTAACTACTGAGGCTCGTTCTTCAAGAAGACTCACAGAGAGCACTGAGCATCGAACCTGAAGTTATGCAGTTGGCAAGATGCATGCAAATTTCATACAAAGGCCCCGCAAGCATCATAAGCCCGGGTTAGCCGCAAATCACTAGGCCCTTTAATCGTCATCATTCCCTAGGTGGCTGAAGCTGATGGCCCCCGAAGCACGATGCAGCTGTCATCTGGCTGCGCAGCCCGTCATTGACTTGTTCTGCAGATTGCAGATCCCACAGAAACTCGCCATCTGCCTGAAGGAAGGCCATAAACCGTAAACACTAAACCCTACCTCCAGGTGCAGGTGGACCATGCATACTGTACATGTAACTGTGGCTTCCGAAAAATTCAGGCTACTTAACTGATAGTTTCGGAAGACAAGGGGCCTCATGGAGAACCCTCAACACTAGTGTATACTGGGATCCTACGTACAAATGAGGCTTCCACAGCACATAGAGCAAATCTTGATTTTCAGAACCCCTCTCCTACCCCCCGAAGAACCGTTGTAAAGCCCTGTGCAAAAACATGATAAAACATCATGATGCCCTTTTATAACACAATAAAGCCGTAAAATATAATGCTACAGAGCATCATAAACCCTGCGGGAATCCCATCATCGCATCTGAGGTGTTCAATGACCCTTGACCAATCTATGAAAACCACCTGAAACCCTGGTCTGGAACCCATTGATTAAGCCCCAAAACCCTTAAACCGAGAAGAGCAAAGACACACACAAAAATCGTGTACCAGTACCCTGGCTTAAAACCCTCTACGTAAGAAACCCTGAAAAACCTGAGACCCCGAAGCCGAAAAAAAACAAAGCACACACCGGATTGGGTCCCGGCAGGACGCTCGGCAGGGTCCACATGGGTGCCTCATGTGCCTGCCACTGGAGGGCTCTTTAAACAGGGCTTAGGGTTTTAGGGCTTAAGTTTTTGGAAGTAACTTCTTATAGGATGTTGAATGTTTGGCAAATTTCGATTGCTGAACATGGAGCCCGAACTACTTAGAAGCAGTTAGACCCGGGTTTTTGGGGCATGACGAAACACAACAACAGTGCGGAACCAGTAGGAATAGTGCTGGTGTTCAGGCCCAAGTCCTACCCGGAGGTTCGAACTTAACACTTGGGTACTTGCTGGTAGGATGACAGTGTAGTCGGTTAGTACTCAGATGACTATACGGTAGTTGGGATTGGTAGTTAGGATTTAGGTTTTCGGGGAAGGTGGCTTAGGGTTAAGGCCTGCGTGTTGTGAGTATTTCGGAAGTTTAGAGGTTTAGGGTTGAGTTGTGAAGGCTTAGGCTTCGGGATACAGGAGTAGGAATCTAGGATCAAAGGCTACGTAGAACTGTAGAACTGTATAACTAAGAGTCTTTGGAATGTACTGGCTTAATTCAGGAAGCAGGGACCAAAAGGTCGAGGATATTTAGGGTTGAGGGCTTCGCAAGGGGCATTTACGTGAGAAATGTAGGATTTGGGACTGCGGCTCCGAGGTCGAATGTCCGAAGTCGAGTTGGTGGGGCCGAGTGACTGCAATGTGAGCAGTCGGAATATGCTGTTGAGTGTAGATTCAAGAGAGGATGTTATCAGCATATACATGAATGCGATAAGGCATGCAAAAGGTGAGATGAAGCGGTTGTCGTTGTGATGGCTCCATGGTGCTTGGCTGATAGTTCAGGGTGTCTGAAACGTCCCAAGAGCCCCAACACCCTAAACTCCAAGCCCCAACCCACCCAAATTGCCTGAGCCCTGGTGAGTGTGACAGCAACACCTCTTGGGATCTGAGGTAACGAAATAAATGAAGGTTCGGGGGCTGCTGCTGGGAGGTGGCTTCGAGTTCAGCATGGTCAAGCTGTCTGAAAACGTGGCAGACACAACTTACCTTTGGTGAGTAGGGAATGGAAGAATGGTAGTAATAGTTATAATAATTTTACCCCATTACTCCATTCCCTACTAACCAAAGGTAAGACAAAGGGCCTTCGGGGGTCAGTGCTGTTGTCACACAGCTTGCACTTCCACTCTGCCATGGATTGGAAGTCACGTTTACACCAGAGCCTTCCCGGCCTTCATACTAGTTACCTTAAGGACTATGCTAAGGGTTCTATGATAACTACAGTGCTACAAGCGGGGTTGAAACCCTTTGAACCCTATCCCTCAACAGCACCCCGAGACTACTACCATTTTCGAAAAGTCGGGTTAAAGCTTTAGGAGAGCTTAGGCGCCACGAAAAACTGCCCTGATTGATAGGAACCCTCGCAGAATGAGGATGAACATAGAGGAACCTGCTAGCAAGGATTTAAACGCAAACCCTACTACTTTCCAGGACCCCCCAGGGGCCCTTCAACGGAGTCCTTATGGCCCTTAATAGTGGGTCTTTGGGTTTTGGGTGTATTAGAGATCAGAGGGTACTGGGGGGGGCTAGGTTCAAGAATCTGCATCGACCGCCTGGGGGGTTGAGGCTTCGCAGCTTTCAATCTCCGACTTCTCGAATATCTTATCGTTCTACGGTTTCGCCCCGGGACTCCGCAGAAAATCCTCTTCGGGGCTACCGCCAGAAGAGGAACTACTATGGAGCCACAGGGTCGGCTCTAGTTTAAGGCTTTCAAAGGGTTTGGGGCCAACGTTTGGGGTTATGGGGTCTACATAGGGTTGCAAGGTGACGCTGCACTGAAATCCGAACCTGCCATGCAAGCAGAACCTGACGATAGCGGTTCTTGCCCGGCAAAACAGAATGAGCATTAATATAGGGGCCTTGGTAATTAGAATAGGGTTTGGGGGCCTACTATACTATAATTACGATATAAGGACCCCACCCCCCCCAAATACTGTAGGTCATTATTTCAGCCCCTATACTAAGGAGCAATCCCTGACCAAAGGGTTTCTGGAGACTGCAAGTTTTGCAATCCCACGAAACCCGGTCAAAGTCGAGGTTGAAACTTCTCTATCAGGCCTCTTTATAAGCCTCAATATGTTCAACTCCTCAAGAGAAATCCGACACCAATGATGCCAAGAGACTTGGCTTGGAGCTCCTGAATTTGGATGCTGAGTCCAATAAACCTACCTAATTAGGTACCTTTAAAGGGTGTCTATAGGAGTTCCGAAAAGTTTATATAGCGGCCCTTCGTTAGATATCTTAACTAGGAGGGTGTTGATGGGGTATCTCCGAGTATTTCTATATTGGGGAATGCTAAGCCCTAAACTAAACCCGAACACCCCGCGACCTGGAGTGTTAGGAATTGTTCTTCGGATTGCCTCATCTACGTCCTCACCTCATCTACGTCCTGAAAGCCGCAAGGCCTTAAACAATAAACCCTCGACCCAAAATCCTAAACGGCCAGCCCAGAATCTTGAAATATTTCAAACGTAGGTTGCTTGCAGTCAAGCCGCTCTGTAATGTCCAGCGAAACACTACTGCAGGGGCCTTAATACTTAGAATAGGGTATTTTGAGGGTTCCTTATTCACCCTATAGTAAAATATGCCCTAAACTCCTAAACCCTATTCTAGAAATTGAGGCCCCCTATAGATTAGAGATTCGAGGCTCAGGGCTGGGCAACAGTCTCGCGAAGGCTTGCAGTGTAGATGCCGCGAGAGCGGGCATAGGCGAGAAACTTCTGGATCGCTTCCCTGTACTCAGGGCCCAGGGGGAGTCCGTAGTCAATCGGATCCGCATCACCCTTGACTACTGCACAGTTAAGACTTCAACAGCTCGACGCACTCAAGAACTCAGCTAACTCATTTGGAAGCAACCGTGAGCAACATTCGGGCTTAAACTCCTACTACGAACCATCATGCATTGCACTCCGTTCATCCGCATGCCGGACGCGTTCCATGTTTGCCAGAGAGCAACACTTTCGCACGTGCTTAGCCCGGCGAGTACCCGAAGGCTCCATAGTAGTCTCCATTGTGGGCTTCATATCTTTGAATCCTATAAGATAATCCCCAAAAAGGAACTGCTATGGAGCCTCTGGGAAATCAGAAATCAACGTCAATCAATAACAGGTTTGCAGTGAGTCTTTTTGGCAGAACATTAGCCTCTTGGTTGGGGGTTGCCTTCTTGTTGGGCGGTCTTTGTTTTTTAAGAGGTCCCTACTCTGTTTAGAATTCTATAAGTTCGCATGTCTTCTGAACTGCTCACATAGACTTCCTGCATGCGGACGGTATCTTAGAAGGTGCAGGCCTCTCGGTAAGAACGTGTCGGGCATAGGCATGAGGGCTTAACGTTTGGGGTCTAGGGCTTTAGGATTGCAAGGGTTAGTATGCAAAACAAGGACCACTAAGATGCCTCGAGCTTAATTCTGGGGGGTCTTTACAACAAGGATCCTACTATTTAGGGTACTAGATTAGGGTCCCTTATTTTCGGAAACTCCCATGTTGCTGTAGCCCCAAACCTCCCACGCTCTTTCTGCTCCTCCTCCGCTCCTTTCGGCCGGAGACCTTCGACTTCACAGCTTCGGTCGTTCGGAAAGGGGGTGGACTTGGGCTGTACCCAGAGGCCCCATAGTAGTTCCCGTTTTGGGATTTCCTCAAAAGCTTCTAAATATGAACCCTTAAAGGGAACTACTATGGGGCCTGAGGGTATTTTGGGCTTTACAGCGTCTTGTGTCCGGTTTGGGGTTGCAAGTTTCGAGGGCTTTGGCGGGGTTCGGTGCAGGGTTCTCAATGGCTCAGTGGAGGTTTGGTGATCAGATAACTGAGCCCCTCAAACACTAAACCCCAAAGTCTGAACCCTAAACCCTAAAGTCTGAACCCTAAACCCTAAACCCCAAACTCTGAACCCTAAACCCTAAACTCTGAACCCCAAACCCTACAGCCCTAAAGCTGAAAAACCTAAACCCTAAACTCTGATCCCCAAAGTCTAAAGGCCCCAAAGCCCTAAAGCTGAAAACCTACCTTAACCCGGAATAACCTACCTTTTTAAGGACTTATATAGGGAAATCATAATAAGGAACCCTAGATAGGTAGGTTATTCAGGGTTAAGGACCCCTTAACCCTGAACCCTAAACCCTATACCATAAACCCTATACCCTAAGGTAAACCCTAGCCAAGGCTCCCAAGGCTTGCCAGGCCCCTGTCGCTGCGCCACTACACCCCAAAGATCCTAGAGCCCAAGGGGCAAAGCTGAAACACCACAGATAGGGTTTAGGGTTTAAGGGTTGAGGGTTTAGGGTTTAAGGGCTTAGGGTTTTGGGTAGAAGCCAGAACCCTGCTCTCCCTTGAAATCGCAAAGCCGGAAAACCTGAACACGAATTTTGGACTAGCGGCCAGGATGATTAGAATCACGGCCCTGTACGGGTACTATAAGACTCCCCTGAAGGACAAAATTACGGCTACTAAGGAATTAGTACCGGCAGCGTCATGCATAGAATAGGATTGACTAGAAGCTTGAATTTCGTTTACATCATATTTTTGCTATATTGGGATTACTGCGGGTCAATTAGTGCTAAAAAGCGAGCACCACAACCTTAGAACCCCAAAAGAGGTCTGGTTGAGTGATATCGGATCAGGCCCAACACCTGAAACCCCTGAACCCATAAAGCCCCGATTGAAGCACAGAACAGCCTAGCCCTTATAGTAGCCCTCATAGACCCCCTTTGACAAGGTACCCTATTCTAACTAAGTAGGGTGCCTCGCCCGCCTTCGGAACCTCGGGTTGGGGTCTCCCGATGACCCGGAGCCCAATGAAAGCGCTTGACGTACCACACTAGCAAGAAACCCTTTTTCGATCCATTTAGATACGAGGAAACTGGGTTAGTGCGGATTTGCACGGCCGAGCTGCAGCCGTTGCAGCTTCAATCGCTGAAGAGACCTGCTCCCAAGCAACACCCATACATAGGATTGGCTTCCCTTGGGTGTGGGATGCTTGTTTTAGCCCGAGGGTCCCGGGAGGTTGGGATGCTTTAAGGTTCGGAGTTTGGGGTCTTTGGGGTTCTGGGTGTTTCTCCCACAGGCTCCAAGTAGCATTATGGTATATACTTAGACCCCCAAAATACCCTTTAGGTACATAGTGGGTCTCGGGCCAGGGTTTAAGACGCTTTGGGTTTCGGATGGTTTGGGCTTCTGAGCTTAGGGAGGTATTCAGCCGTCGGGCCATGCTCTATATTAAATCCCGAAAGCTTGAACCCTGAAATCCGATGCTCGGAAGGGTAATAAGAGGGCTCTGCTTGCCACGGTGAACAGCACAGCCGTCACAGCAAGGGTTGCTACAAGGGGCTACGACAAGAACTTAGTTGCTGAGTTCATAAGCCCCCAAAAGTGTACACCTTCAGCTTTATAGTGGGTAATATTTTCCCCAAAAGTGTAAAGTGTATCGACTCAGCTACTAAGACAAGACTTCGGAGCCAAAAAGGCTCAAAGTATTCTACGCAACGAATGCTGACTTTGAAGGGCTCCCTACAAGCTTCATCCGGTGTTGCCGGCTCTTTTTATGCCGGGCCTAGCCTGAAGCTCCCAAGCTCCAGGGAACTAAATGCTCAGAATAAGGTTGAAGAAGGCTCTCCAAGAACAAGGGGGGAACGGCACAACGAGACGGCCGTCACAACTGTATGAAAGTGATGTGACGCAGCAGTCATGACTCTTGAATCTTGACTGCATGCAGGTTTGGCAGACTATTCCAGGTCTCCTAGGTCATCCTTGGACGCAGCAGTGGATCGTCGTCCCGGCATAGCCCTTCAACTGCAACATCCTGCCCGGCCCTAGTGCCCCATGACGGATTCATCAGACGTCACGTGTGAAGCCACCTGCTTGTGCCGACAACACCCCAGTCTCCGACTGAGGTCCCACAATACGTGGCGGCCTAATTTGAGGTTTTGGCGTGTTGTTGGGTTACGGCGTTGAGTCAGCAAACCTCGCAAGGCCCAAACGCAAAACCGCAAAGCCCTGAATGCCGAGTGGGCCTCATACAGTGGCATATAATCCCCGTTGCATTCATGGCCTCTTCAACCCAGAAACCCTGCAACCGAGAAGTGTCACTTCTGACGCGCAAGGCCGACCCTACTACGCTCTCCTTTGGAGCCCATATCATACCCAGAGACTCTGATATCCCTTACTTAGAGAATATACCTCAAATCATTTTAGGGATCTTACGATGTATAATTTAAGGTATATATTCCTTAATTAAGGGATATTGGAGTCTCTGGGTACCGCTTCAAGGTTGGAGGTTGGGGCTTCCGATTATACACTTATGATCTAGCCGTTCTCTAGTTATGCAGGCCATTCTGTGAGCCCTTATATAACCTCCTTTCGGAACCCTAACCCCTAAACCCTGAACCCTAAACCCTGAACCCTAAACCCTGAACCCTAAACCCTGAACCCTAAACCCTGAACCCTAAACCCTGAACCCTAAACCCTGAACCCCAAACCCTGAACCCTAAACCCTGAACCCTAAACCCTGAACCCTAAACCCTGAACCCTAAACCCTGAACCCTAAACCCTGAACCCTAAACCCTGAACCCTAAACCCTGAACCCTAAACCCTGAACCCCAAACCCTGAACCTCTCTACCATATAGTAATTTAAACCTTAATGGACTCGTGGCTAATTGATCAAAGCTTTGTGGCTAATTGATCAAAGCGTCGTGGCTAATTGATCAAAGCGTCATGGCTAATTGATCAAAACTCGTGGCTAATTGATTTTTCCAATGTTTAGCACCGTGTCCAAACTTGTGGCTAAATGATCAAAACTCGTGGCTAATTGATTTTTCCAGCGTTTAGCGGCGACGGGTTTAGGGGTCCAGGTTTAGGGGCCTCGGGTTTAGAGCCAGGGCTGTGTTTAGGGCCTTGGGTTTAGGGCCCCAGCCCCAGTGTTTAGCGGCTTCGGGTTTAGGGCTCCAGTGTTTAGCGGCTTCGGGTTTAGAGCTCCAGTGCTTAGCGGTCAGTGTTTGGGGTCCTAGTGAGCGGCCTCGGGTTTAAGGCCCCAGTGTTTAGCGGCTTCGGGTTTAGAGCTCCAGTGCTTAGCGGTCAGTGTTTGGGGTCCTAGTGAGCGGCCTCGGGTTTAAGGCCCCAGTGTTTAGCGGCTTCGGGTTTAGGGCCTCACGTGGGCTGCACACTTGTTTTGATGATGGTCGAGGGTTTTGGCTGAACGGTCATCGCAAAGAAACTTGACGGCTGTGGTTGCTATCGTAAAGCGATGGCGTGACCGCAGCCTCAGCTGTTTCAAGATCCACGGTCGAAGATGTGCTTGCCAGTGTGCCACGGCCAAGAGAGGTTGGAATCGTTCTTGATCAGTTGCTCAATGCGCTGCCTTGAACGGTCATCGCAAAGAAACTTGACAGCTGTGGTTGCCGTCGTAAAGCGATGACGTGACCGCAGCTTCAACTGTTTCATGATCCATCCTTGGGATGGTTTAGATTCTGCTCTGTTAAAGCCGTTCATTAAGACTATGTGAACCGACGGTGCTGACACTCTAATACAGCAAGTCACAATCTGCTGAACGGTCACCGCAAAGAAACTTGACAGCTGTGGTTGCTATCGTAAAGCGATGGCGTGACCGCAGCTTCAACTGTTGGGGCAATGCTTTCTGGTTTGGAAGTCGATGCATTGAAAGGCATGAGATCGAATTCGATAGCGCTGGTTGCTATCGCAAAGCGGTGGCGTGACCGCAGCCTCAGCTGTTTGAAGCAATATCGTCCTGCTACAGTCGATGCATAGCAGTAGACAAAGGCCAATGTAAAAACATTTAGGATATGAAATTTCACGGTTGTGGCTGCGAAAACAAACACGAACCGTATGAAAATTCTTGGAGTTGTATGTAAGTTATTAGTAAATATTTAATGCCCCAAGAAATAAAACCTTTAATTCTAATGTGAGGGGATTCTCTGGGCGGGTGGGGTTTCTTCTTGAAGATAGCTTGATTAGGAATAGCTTGACGTGAAATCTTCAAAGTCAGAGCTGCTGAACCCTAAACCCTAAACCTTGAACCCTAAACCCTGAACCCCAAACCCTGAACCCTAAACCCTGAACCCCAAACCCTGAACCGTAAACCTTGAACCCTAAACCTGAACCCCAAACCCGAACCCTAAACCCTGAACCCCAAACCCTGAACCCTAAACCTGAACCCTAAACCCTGAACCCCAAACCCTGAACCCTAAACCCTGAACCCTAAACCCTGAACCCTAAACCCTGAACCCTAAACCCTGAACCCTAAACCCTGAACCCCAAACCCTGAACCCTAAACCCTAAACCTTGAACCCTAAACCCTGAACCCTGAACCCTGAACTGCAACAAGGCTGAAGACCGCCTCGCTAAAGCCACGGCCCCCGCTGCAGGGGAAGGGCAGCGTCACGTCCTCGGAAATCGAATTCAGGGCTTGGGTTTAGGGGTTTAGGGTTTAGGGTTTAGGGTTTAGGGTTTAGGGGTTTAGGGGTTTAGGGTTTAGGGTTTAGATGTGTAGAATACCCAGAGGCTCCATGGTAGTTCCTTTTTGGGATTAACTTTTGGGATTTGGAACTACTATGGAGCCAAAGAATAAGGCTTAAGTAGAAAAGGAGTTTCTTTCAGGGTTCCTGAAGGGGGGCTTTTCAAGGGTTCCACAGTAGAGGGTCTTGCGTTCTTCAAGGGGGTTCCTGCTTTCTTAGGATTCTTGAAGGCATCCTCCTCAGGCGTACAGTAACTGGAGGCAGCTACTTAAATCGAATTCCTCAAGCAAACCTGCGCCATCCCTGCAATCGTTGCCCTCTACGCTGCGCCAAAGCCTCAAAGCATCGGAGCTTCCGCCGCACGCTCCGTCGAGCTTGGACCGGCGAAATCCCCAGAGACTCCAATATCCCTTAATTAAGGAATATACCTTAAATTATAGTAGGATCCCTAATATGATTTAAGGAATAATTAAGGGATATTGGAGTCTCTGGGTCCCTTCAAAGCCAAGTCCGCAGACCACGCAGGTCCCGTTGAGACCGCTTGCGAGTACTCACCGGGACGGGGCTGCGCCAGACGGCAATTGCGCAGATCTATCAATTCTTGCGACTGCACGAAGACCGGATCTTCTTGTCCCATGCAAGCCTTTAGGGCCTTAATAATTGGAATCGGGTTTTGGGGCATGCCATATATCTATATATATATATATATATATATATATATATATATATACATATTATGATTATAGACATATCTGCACATATCATTAGACAATGCTTGCTCACTTCAAAACGAAGAGCTACCACTCCCCAAACCTCTTGATTCAACCTCGCAGTGCCTTTGTGTGATATGCAGCGACCCTTACAAAGCCCAGCAGAAATAGTCAAGGGCCTGCATACCCCAAACTAAAGCGCCCAAAGCCTGATCCCGGATGCCCAACCGGGCTTAAAGCTCACAAAACTCTGAACCCCAAGACTCATGCCCTGAATCTAAAGGCCAGTTTAGAACGTGAGAACCTGAAAAAACAGCCTAAATTCCTGAAACCTCAAACTGCAACTTCCCATAAACCCAAAATGAAAACCTACAAACCCCATAAAGCCCCCAAATTTCCGCCCAGAGAGCCAGGAGGTTGGCAAAGGCCGTCACGAGGCGAACCTTCAGAGCGAGCCAAGCGGATCCCAGCTCGTTGATGGCTGTGGTTTTGGGTCTATAGGGTTTAGGGCTTTTTCGGTGGCGTCTTCTTGAGGAAGTTGATGTAAGTTCCAACAACACGAAAACCCATGTAGTATCACATTACTATAGGTCCCTATTATGGTAACTTATATGGAGCTCCTGAAAAGAAGCTCAGTAAGACTTCCTAGGGGTGCAAGTCAAAAACAAAACTAAATATGTGGGTTTTGGATACTAGCAAGGTTGGTCGGTTTTGTTGAAATATGTGAGTGTTTGATTTCCAGGCAGGCCAGTTTCTTATTTTGTCGTGTTTGTTAACTGAACAATGGTTGCTAGGCGCTTCGACCCCTTTGAGAATGGTGTGCAGATTTGAGGCTTTGGGGCTCTAGAGCTGAAAGGCTTATGGCTACTGACTGTAGCGGTGCTACGAAATGAGCCGGGGCAATAAGGATCGCCGTCCTAGTCGTGCCGGGTACGCCTTCGTTGGAACAGGAAGCGGACCAGGCGAAGAAAAAGCGACACCAGCAGCAACTACGACTAAGTCCGCTCTCCGAGGCTCTGATCACGTAGGCCCAAGCCCAACAAACATAGAGTTCACACTGAACAAGAATACACACGCTCCAACTGTTCAACCCCCTCAAGCTCCAAACGAAAAGCGGGGACGAAAGATATCGAATCGGGTGCTGTTGGGTGATTCTACAATGTGATACTCCTCTAGTGAGTAATTAACAGGCAATGCGATTACCAGGTTCAACTAACCTATATCAAACTCCTCAATCCTCAAGCTCCTTCCCAAAACTAAATCCACAACGGTCGCCCGTCTTGCCCTCACTCCCGCTTTAAACAAAAAGAAAGACGAAAGAGCGCTACAAGTTATGTTGTGGTCGCAACCTGGTTGGCCGTATATCTCCTTATGGGACTATGGGACCTTCTAAACGAAAGACAACAAGCAACTGTGATACAGGAACCGTAAACCCCTGTGGAACCCTTGTCAGAAGATAACGCAGGACTGTCTCACCGAGGCCCCTCGCTAAGAGGGAGATGGCAGCTTCCAAGCTTCTGCATTCCTCCTCCTCGGGCGCTTTAACACTGAACAACGAGACCACCTCAAAGAAATGCACTGGAGCAAAAACTGTCACGAGTCACAACTGCGTAGGAGCTTTAAGAAATAGAGGTTTTGTGCGGTCTTCGAAGCCTCCTATGACTTGTTTGCAGGGTAGAATTTTGGTGCCTTGATGATTCGAATAGTGCTTTAGGGTATGTGAAATGAACTGTCGTGGAAAAATGTATAGTGCCCGTGCCTGGATGCTGTTGGTAGCCATTCCTGAACCGCGTCCTGAGCTCGTTTGAACCCCCTAAAGGGAACTCCAGAAAGTTGGAATATGGTTTTAGGGTAGGATACCCTATAATTTACCCTATAAAGGGTATAGGATAATCATATTTCAACTTTCTGGCTTCTACTGTAACAATACCTTGTAGGGGATACTTGCTCGAGTCACTCACTGTTCAACCTCTAACTCTAGACGGTGAAGTCCCAATCGCCGAATACCTATAATATAGGTGGTCGTCAAAACTCAGGTCCCCTGTTGGGTCCCCAAGATGATACGGCAGATAATGTTTAGGGCACCCAAAAAGGGACCACAGTTTTGACAACCACCCATATAAACCCTCAACCCTGGAGTCCTGCAGCACGCCCGACCGCTCACAGTTCTGCACTTGGCCTAATAAGCAGAAGGAGCCCGTGGGGGGGGGGGGGGTCGAGGACCTCGAGAGTTAACGTTTAGAGTTCGGGGTTCGGCGTCTCTGGTTTGGTGTTGAAGGCTTGGGGTTGAGGGTTGACGGTTGAAGTTTCATATAGGGGTTTGAGGTTTTGTTTCAGAGGGCTGGGGACATACTACCTAGAACAAACCGAGTCAAGGATTTGGTCTTCATAAGCATGGACGGGCCTATGCAGCTTGGCTCACCTGCTCCCGGGATCTTTACGAGGGGCTCTCTGGGCCAGGTAAGGCACTTTAAAGGGAACTCCAGAAAGTTGGAATATGGTTTCAGGGTAGGATACCCTATAATTTACCATAAAGGGTTTAGGATAATGATATTCCAACTTTCTGGCTTTTACTTTGTTGGGTGGATTCATGACGGGACTTTGAGCTGTTTTGATGGGAGGCCAAAGGGGGGGTTTAAGATTCTTGGGGGCAGGGATTCCTTAATCTGAACCCGATTATAGGAACCCTAATCCCTACTAAACTCCCATAGGCTAAAACCCCTTTTGGCCTCCTATGATGTGTGTCTTCATTCCATTTGCACTGAGCCGACGAGTTGAACTCTTGGGCCCTCTGTGCTTGGGCTGCCGGCCTGGAGGCCGCCCTATCCCTGCGCTTAAAATGCTGAATATCGAGGCCTTAGTCATTCGAAATTAGAACAGTGTATTCGACTATATTTATAATAAGGACCCCCCCCCCCCTAAACCCTAAACCCTAAACCCTAACAAAAAAACAAAGTGTTGGTAATCATTATTTAGACCCGGTTTTTTAGGCTCTAGGCGGTGGCCATGGCCCGCGGGTGAGCGGAGGAGCTCAGGGCTTCTCCGGGGTTCGGGTTCACTTCAATCCTGTTGCGAAACGCTCAGGGCTTTAGGGCTTTAGGGCTTTAGGGTTTTAGGGTTTAGGGTTTTAGGGCTTTAGGGTTTAGGGTTTAGGGTTTTAGGCTTTAGGGTTTAGGGTTTTGGGGTTTAGGGTACGTACTATCAAGGCCACTACACGATAGTGAACCCCAGAAAGTTGAGAACATTGATTTAGGATGATCCTTGCCAGGATTCCCTATACTTTACGTTAAAGGCACGAGGATCATGATGTTCCAACCTTCTGGCTTCTACTGTCGGGCAGGAGTGTGTTCGGGTCCCTAGTGCTGCAAGTAAATTCAGTAGATGTCGCATCAGCAGGGTCGAGAACTAGTTGAGAGGCCCGAAGATTCCGCTGTCTTGGAGGAACACAGTTCGGGTTGAGTACGCGTAGAAATAAAAACCCTTAAACCCGAGCCTTGCAAGGGCGCTCGCATCTGATCCCGACTATTGTCACGACCGGAAACTTCCCCTAGCAAGACGCTCAAATCTTTTGAAAATAGGTGTCGACTTCAACAGCCCCCAGAATAATGTAGACTTATAGGCCTATAAAGATTCAACAAAAAACTGGAAGTTGAAAGTTATCCCAAATCGATACCTAGTGTAAGTCATGCGAAATCTTGGAGGATCCCACTTGGAGGATCCCACAATATCCGTGGGCCCCGGCAGAGGCTCAGCGTCACATCTCGCGGCGCGCTGCCGGCGCTGAGAAACCTCGAGTTGAAGAGATTCACTCCCTAGGGCTCCAGCTACCTAAATCATGGGATACTGGGTTGTACAATATATGGTTAGGGTTTAGGGTTGTGCAATATATGGTTAGCGACCTACTATTCAGGGAACTGGAGCCC